>CM051348.1:20546968-21067087 GCA_028015215.1 Gynostemma pentaphyllum
GATATGTGGTGGCTGTATCTTTGATTTTTTTTGGTATGTTGATTTAAACTTAATTTTGTCTACTAGTTCAGTAGAAGTAGCTACAAAGCAAGCACTCTTCCCCGGAGGTTCTGAATTGCAACAAATATCTTTAGGTGGAGATACATTACTTTCATGTATTTTACTAATAGCATTTTCACCAAGCAGGCTTAGTCCCAGTCTTTACAAGTTGTCTTTCAGATTTATGGTCTTTTCAATCATCAAGGTGTGTTGATTTGTCAGTTGCAGAATATTCATATCGATGTGGTACATATGCTTGGCAATTCAATGCTTAATACTAGATTGAAAAGTTTAATTATCTTGTTAAATTGTTGTTTGGTTTCCTTTACTTGCAGGACCCAAATGGTGGATATAGAGGTGGACCTGGACAGGCAAGTCAAGTTCAAAAAACTTTTCTTTGGAAAAATGACTCTTCTATCCTAACTTAATTGTTAGGAGGCTTTGTAAGATCTTTAAACTAACTTTGAGAGTTGAAATATCCGTTACATAATGTCTATTTATAATAATAGATGATCTTCGAAATGGAAGGGCAAGAATCTCGGTAGTACGAAGGGGAAGCAGAATTGTGGGAGTGGTCCTTCGGATCGATCAGATATTCTCGGGTCGTCGTTCGTCTCCCATTCCAATGGACCTGTCTTGTTCTCCTCCCCTTTACACAACCGGGTAGAGGACTCGTGTAAACTTCTTCCCGTAGGTCCCCGTGGAGTATAAACCTAGGCATCTCATCATATTCAGGTATTTGATAGTCGAATAGACTATAAGTCGAGGCATCTCAAAATCCCATGGACTATTTTTCAAGGCTTTGTATGTTCCATTCAAGTGGACTAAATATTGAGGAATGTGATAGTCAAACCTTGAAAAATAGTCGCGTAGGCTATCTGTATCTAGGCATCTATTAGGATACATTAAGGCATCCACTAAGTAAGTGGATTATATTATCGAGGCATCAATTACTCGCGATGCCTAAATATCAAGGCACCCGATAGTCTAATAGACTATATATCAAGGCATACATTAGTCTACTAAACTATATATTGAGCCATCTGATAGTCCAATGGACTTTATACCAAAGAATCCATGAGTATCTATGAGTCGAGTGGATATAAACCTAGGCATATGATCATATCAAGGTATTTGATAGTCAATGAGCTATATATATATAAAGGCATCTCAAAATCCCATGGACTATTTTTCAAGGCTTCGTATATTCCATTCAAGTGGACTAAATACTTAGGAATGTGGTAGTCATGTGGACTATGTATCTGGGCATCTATTAGACTATTTCAAGACATCCATTAGTCGAGTAAACTATATATTGAGCCATCTGATAGTACAATAGACAATATATCAATGAATCCATGAGTCATCTAAGTGTCTAGTGGAGTATAAATCTGGGAATCTGATAGTCCAATAGACTATAAATCCATGCATCTGAAAATCCCATGGATTTTTTTCAAGGCTTTGTCTAAATATCGAGAAATCCGGTAGTCTTTTAGACTATGTATCTAGGCATCTGTTAGTCTAGAGGACTATACATCGAGGCATCCGTTAGTCTAGAGGACTTTGCATCGAGGCATATGCTAGTCCAAATGACTGTGTATAGAGGAGGCATTTTCATTCATCAATGACATTGCTCTTTTCTCATTTAATAAAAATGCCTCGATATATACTTTACTAGATGCCTCGTATGTAGTCCAGAATAATAAATGTCTTGATATACAGTTCATTTTTCTCGATGCAATGATATAGTCTGTTGGACTAATTAGATTCCTCGAGATATAATCTACTAGACTAATAGATGTCTTGATATATATAGGAAACACGTCTAATAAATGCCTCGATATACATTAAACATGACTAATGGATGCCTTCATAGCCCATCGATCTAATGGTTGCCTCGACATAGTCCACTCGACTATATGATGCCTCGATACATAGTCCACTCGCTCGTGTTGCCTCGATATATAGTCATCAATACTATTAGACGACTCAATATAGAATCCACAAGACAAATGGATGCCTTGGTATATATTCTAGTAAACTAATAGATGCCTTGATATATTGTTCATTCGACGACCAGATTCCTTGATATATAATCCATTGGATTATCAGTTGCCTCAATATATATAGTCCACTTGGTTAACACAGGCCTCGATACATTGTCCACTTGAGCATCATATACTTCCATATATAGTCCACTTAACTTATAGTTGTTTCGATATATAGCCTATTGGATTTATACACGCCTCGATATTACTTGTACAAGAAATATTGTTCTTGATGTGTGTAGCTACGCGGGAATTTTCTTTTACTTGCCCAAGTCCACTTCTCATGAAAACGCTTTAATGATTATAGGAATCAGACGGGATAACATCTAGATAATTCTCTTCCACATCGAGTATAATTCGCTCCGAAGAAGACTAAAGTCTATATTGGAGATTTTCTTTTTGAAAAAAGTTGTGTGAGTAGCAAAATGCTATGTTGTTGCTCTCTCCCTCCCTCCCTCCCTCCTTTTATTCCTCAGGATATCGTCAAGTACACATATAAGTACTGTTTTTTTCCTTTGAATAATTGCACGTCTGTGTTTCTTTTACATCTACAAAATTGCTAATTTTTTTCTTTTCATTTTTAACGTTTTGTTAAGAAATTTGAAAAAAAAAAAACAGAGTTTGATGTACCAACTTTGCAAGGGTGTTGTCTTCTTCCATGGCCATGGTATCTTGCATAGGTAACTCCAACCTCCTCTTTTAAGATTTATCTCCATTCCATTGTAATTGGATACTAAATGATTTCTCTTTTTGTTATACATATATACTGCAACCACACAATCTCGCGATGGATTGAGAGACCATGTTGCTCTAAATCGCCGATCTTGGACTTGCTCAAGCATATACAGTGCCGATGCACTAGTATACTCACGAGGTCAGTCGTACTTTCCAATTCTTTCTCCAATAGTTCTGATAGCATTACGAAGCTTTATAGAATTACTAGTAGAGTTAAAACGACTCATTGTTTTATGTACAGATATTGACCCACCCTTTGGTATAAGGCTCCTTAATTTATGTTGGGGGCTACACATCACTGCACCGTTGTAGATATGTGGTGGCTGTATCTTTGATTTTTTTTGGTATGTTGATTTAAACATAATTTTGTCTACTAGTTTAGTAGAAGTAGCTACAAAGCAAGCACTCTTCCCAGGAGGTTCTGAATTGCAACAAATATCTTTAGGTGGAGATACATTACTTTCATGTATTTTACTAATAGCATTTTCACCAAGCAGGCATAGTCCCGGTCTTTACAAGTTGTCTTTCAGATTTATGGTCTTTTCAATCATCAAGGTTTGTTGATTTGTCAGATGCAGAATATTCATATCGATGTGGTACATATGCTTGGCAATTCTATGCTTAATACTAGATTGAAAAGTTTAATTATCTTGTTAAATTGTTGTTTGGTTTCCTTTACTTGCAGGACCCAAATGGTGGATATGGAGGTGGACCTGGACAGGCAAGTCAAGTTCAAAAAACTTTTCTTTGGAAAAATGACTCTTCTATCCTAAGTTAATTGTTAGGAGGCTTTGAAAATCTTTAAACTAACTTTGAGAGTTGAAATATCCGTTACATAATGTCTATTTATAATAATAGATGATCTTCGAAATGGAAGGGCAAGAATCTCGGTAGTACGAAGGGGAAGCAGAATTATGGGAGTGTTTCTTCGGATCGATAAGATATTCTCGGGTCGTCGTTTGGCTCCCATTCTAATGGACCTCTCTTGTTCTCCTCCCCCTTACACAACCGGGTAGAGGACTCGTGTAAACTTCTTCCTGTAGGTCCCCGTGGAGTATAAACCTAGGCATCTCATCATATTAAGGTATTTGATAGTCGAATGGACTATAAGTCGAGGCATCTCAAAATCCCATTGACTATTTTTCAAGGCTTTGTATGTTCCATTCAAGTGGACTAAATATTGAGGAATGTGGTAGTCAAACCTTGAAAAATAGTCGCGTAGGCTATATGTATCTAGGCATCTATTAGGATACATTAAGGCATCCACTAAGTAAGTGGATTATATTATCGAGGCATCAATTACTCACGATGCCTAAATATCGAGGCACCCGATAGTATAATAGACTATATATCAAGGCGTCCATTAGTCTAGTAAACTATATATTGAGCCATCGGATAGTCCAATGGACTATATACCAAAGAATCCATGAGTATCTATGAGTCCAGTGGATATAAACCTAGGCATATGATCATATCAACGTATTTGATAGTCAATGAGCTATATATATAAAGGCATCTCAAAATACCATGGACTATTTTTCAAGGCTTCGTATATTCCATTCAAGTGGACTAAATACTGAGGAATCTGGTAGTCATGTGGACTATGTATCTGGGCATCTATTAGACTATTTCAAGACATCCATTAGTCGAGTAAACTATATATTGAGCCATTTGATAGTCCAATAGACAATATATCAAAGAATCCATGAGTCATCTAAGTGTCTAGTGGAGTATAAATCTGGGAATCTGATCATATCGAGGTATTTGATAGTCAGTGAGCTATAGTTCAAGACATCTAATAATCCAATAGACTATAAATCCATGCATCTGAAAATCCCATGGATTTTTTTCAAGGCTTTGTCTAAATATCGAGTAATCCGGTAGTCTTGTAGACTATGTATCTAGGCATCTGTTAGTCTAGAGGACTATACATCGAGGCATCCGTTAGTCTAGAGGACTTTGTATCGAGGCATGTGCTAGTCCAAATGTCTGTGTATAGAGGAGGCATTTTCATTCATCAATGACATTGCTCGTTTCTCATTTAAAAAAAATGCCTCGATATATAATCTACTAGATGCCTCCTATGTAGTCCAGAATAATAAATGTCTTGATATACAGTTTATTTGTCTCGATGCATTGATGTAGTCTGTTGGACTAATTAGATTCCTCGAGATATAATCTACTAGACTAATAGATGTCTTGATATATATAGTAAACATGTCTAATAAATGCCTCGATATACATTAAACATGACTAAAAGATGCCTTCATAGCCCATCGATCTAATGGATGCCTTGATATAGTCCACTCGACTATATGATGCCTCGATACATAGTCCACTCGCTCGTGTTGCCTCGATATATAGTCATCAATACTATTAGACGACTCAATATAGAATCCACAAGACAAATGGATGCCTTGATATATATTCTAGTAAACTAATAGATGCCTTGATATATTGTTCATTCGACGACCAGATTCCTTGATATATAATCCATTGGATTATCAGTTGCCTCAATATATATAGTCCACTTGGTTAACACAAGCCTCGATACATTGTCCACTTGAGCATCATATACTTCCATATATAGTCCACTTAACTTATGGTTGCTTCGATATATAGCCTATTGGATTTATACACGCCTCGATATTACTTGTACAAGAACTATTGTTCTTGATGTGTGTAGCTACGCGGGAATTTTCTTTTACTTGCCGAAGTCCACTTCTCATGAAAACGCTTTAATGATTATAGGAATCAGACGGGATAACATCTAGATAATTCTCTTCCACATCGAGTATAATTCTCTCCGAAGAAGACTAAAGTCTATATTGGAGATTTTTTTTTGAAAAAAGTCGTGTGAGTAGCAAAATGCTGTCTCTCTCTCTCCCTTTCTCCTTTTATTCCTCACGATACCGTCAAGGTACACATATAAGTATTGTTATTTTCCTTTGAATAATTGCACGTCTGTGTTTCTTTTACATCTACAAAATTGCTAATTTTTTTCATTTCATTTTTAATGTTTTGTTAAGAAATTTCAAATAAAAAACAGAGTTTGATGTACCAACTTTGCAAGGGTGTTGTCTTCTTCCATGGCCATGGTATCTTGCATAGGTAACTCTAATTTGTTTTTGGTGAATAAACATTTGATATTGCACCAACTATTATCTTTGACTAACTAGGCTACCTTTTCCAAATGAAAGTGGAGAGTGTAGGGATTGAAGATTTTGAAGTTCTGAAGGTTGTTGGGCGTGGTGCATTTGCTTTGGTTTATCAGGTCTATATGCAATGAAGGTCATGAGGAAGGACAAGTTAATGGAGAAGAATTATGCTGAGTACATAAAAGCTGAAAGGCATATAGTAACCATTCGTTTAGGCTTTATTGTCCAGCTAAGATACTCAGTTCAAGTAAGTTTTTCCACCTTATTGGGTCCTCTATGTAAATATTCTTCTTTCATAGCATTTTCATGGAATTAAACTATGTTTTGATGAATATTGATTTAAGAAATTAGACTCTAGCTCACTGCAAGCATCCCATCCCTATATTATATGAATAGCTGGGAAGAAATGTTAGATATGTAACTTATGGTTATTTTTTTAACATATTGAAATGGTGGTCATCTCTTCTTTCAACTTTTCCACCACGGGCATTTTAGGTACCTTTTCCTTATCAAGTTAATGGAATTTTAGATTAATTGTGGAATATGCCTTTGAATGTCTTAATTTTGTTTTTACACACCAAAGATCTTGCTCGTATATATGCTCCTGAAAACAGTTTCACACCTCCATGCAAACGGCATAATGCTTAGGCATCTCAAACATGAAAATATTCTAGTAGATAACCTTGGCCAAGTGATATTTCTTTTAGTATGTTTATGTTTGTGCACTCTTTCAGTAGCAGATTTGGTTCTAAAGGTATGAAAAGTTTTCGGTATGATGTTTGTGATGTGATTGGTGATTTTTTTTGGGGTGAAACACGTCATTTTTAAAGATACAGATATAGTTGGTTGGAGAATGTTTGTAGATTGATATATTTTTTTTGTCTCCAATTTAGTTGGGTTTTTGTTTTTCATTACTTTCACTTTTTTTTTTGTCCGTGGGATTGGATCACGGAACTCTGCAGACTCACAAAGTTACCATTGAAGTTAAGGACTTTGAACGTTGATATTTCTAAAAATGATGGCACTCATCCGTTATTTTTTTGTGAAAAAAAAAAAAACTTTTATTTATTTTATTTTAATTTGAGTAATTAAAATTCATTTATTTATTATTAAATTAGAATTTAGTAATTTATTTCATTTTAATTCATTTTAATGGCTTTATTTATTTAAATACGTTTTAATGGTATTAATAATTATTAACGGGCCAATTAATAATTATTAATCACCATTGGGATAGTTTGAGATGTTCGAGATTCGTTTTTAAGCCAAAAGTCATAAAAGGGCAAAGTTGTAATTACCCAATTTGCAAAATATCTAAAAACACTATTTGAGCTTCTTCTTTAAATGAGATGTTGACTTCGAATTTGACCAAGTTTGCTCATTCTTTCCCCTCCCCACCCGTGAGCTCCAAAGAGAAGAAAAGAAATTTTTGATTTTGTTCGTTTCTTGCCCGATCGACTTGATTCCGGGTCCATTGGAAAGGTATCGATCCTACGAGTCTTTCCCACCTAGCCTTCGTCCGTTTCTCTCGAGATCCGAGGAGTTCTCGGTAAGAATCTCTTGAAACCCTAAGCTCCAAATAGTGTTTTAATGGAGTTTTACTTGCTTTCTTTCGATTTCTTGCCGTGGAACTCGGTGTTTGTCAATTCGGGAGTAGTTTTAAGTGTTTTTGGAAACTATTCCATAACCCTAAAACCGAGTTTCAGTCGAAACCCTTTCCGTTTGAAATTTACCCTTTTGGGATTGAAAATGGGTTAGAAATTAATGAATGAAAGTTTATTTAAACTCAATTCGGGAAAGGGATTAATGTTCGAAAACCCTATTTATCGATACCCATTGAAATCGGGATTATCGAATTTGCTTAAAACCAACTCGAAATGTATTTAAATTGCCAAAAAGCCGGAAAACCAAACCCGAGACCCAATTTTGATGATAGGGCCGTGGGCCTCTTTGTGGGTTTTGTTGGGTTTTCGTTGCTTTATATGTTTAGTAGTTGTTTGATCGATAGTTGGTAAAGTTATTGATTGTATGATATAATTCGTTTGTAGGTGTTTTCGAACCGCGTGGTTGATTGCTCTTTCGGTGTTTAGGAGCAAAGTCTTCACTTTTATTAAGGTGAGAATGATTAGAATTTAAAGTAACTATAGAAAGCAAATAAGTACGATGATTTGTAGAATCAGAAACTAAGATTAGAATCCAACCTAAGGTTAGAGGATGTGAGATAGTGCCTTAGGATTTGAAGTTAATCCTTTAGGCGAGAAACTTAGAATTTCTCGTTGAAAACCTCGAATCTTAGAAGATTCTAAGTAAATTAGTTTCGGAGTTTAGAATGGTTCACTTGGAAGTTTAGAATCCTTGAAAGTTTAGGTTAATCGTTATATTTTGACCTTTACTTTTATTATTGTTAACGGAATTTCGATTTACATATCGTTATGCCTTGATTCCTATCTATTTTTACTTTATGTCTTACTTTATGCAGCTTTACTTTATGCTTGTTTCAGTTATTTAATAATCGTACTTTACTTTATTTATTTTTACAAGCATATGCAAGCATATGCATAACATTTTGCACCATTATTTATTATACCATAACATCTCGCACCATTGAAAAGAGAAAAGAAAAGAATGAAAGGAACGGTGGATGAGTGGATACCCACGTTACCTTCATGCATAAGGAATGGTGGATGAGTGGATACCCACATTACCTTCATACATAAGGTTGAATGGTGGATGAAATGCGAAAATCCACATTACCTTCATTACATGCATAAATGGCGAATGCGTATCCTGGGATGTACTCATTACTTTTATGCATATGATAGACGAGAAAGAGAGTCGAGATGTTATATTTTATGCAAAGTCATTTACTTTTATTACTTTATGTTATAACAAGTTATTGGATGAACAATTAGACTAAGTGTGCTAATTAGTATCATCATTTGGAGAATATGGAATAGAATTACCTAGAGTTTGGAGAACTTTAGGAGTAGATTGTGTCAGTTAATTGGACACAAATCGAAATGCGAGTTTGAGGTCTATCTTTACTTTTTATGCTTATTATTCTCACTGGGCTTAGTTTGTTAGCTCATGATATTACAACCAATTTCAGGTAATGCCTTGGCTAGAGGTCGAGGAGGAGGAGGTGGTGCTGCTTGATCGAGGGATGCTGACCTCGAGATGGACTAATGGATTGTAAAGTTTATGTCTTATTTTGATGAATTTTAAGGAATTGTATTTTGTATTTGGCTCCTAAGAGCCTAATGTTGATGTTTTATGATATTATATATTTGAACTCCTGATTTGGACTTAAAGTCCATGAGATTTTGTTAGATTTGAAAATTAGGATGTAAACAGGTTTTCGGCATGCCAATTTTCAAACAAAACCACGCCAATTTTTCGTAAATTAAAAGACTTCCGCTGTTTTCTCTGATTTTAATTTATTTAAAAGTGACGGGTCGTCACACATCAAAGGAGTAAACTTGATCCTTGAGCTCTCAAATGTGTCTTCATTGGATACTCTTCCACTCAAAAGGGGTATAAATGCTTTCATCCACCCTAAAAAAAATATTTCATTTATATTGATGTTACCTTTCATGAAGAAAACAGCTACTTTAGTCCTTCTTATCTTCAGGGGGAGGATGTATTAATGGAAGATAAGGCTCCTACTTCAACTCTTGATCTCACCTTTGCCCCATCATCTTCCTCCACTATACCTCCGCACTCTATTCCTAATACTACTAGACCATTGCAGGTTTATTCAAGAAGAATAAATGATCAATCTCATCCAAGGCAAGTCCAAGAGTCTAACCTTGTTCCTGAAACTGACACAAATGAAGAGGATATTGTGAATTCTAAAGAGGTTGTGCAGTCTGTGGAGGTTGTGAATTCTGGAGATACAGATTTTGAATCAAGCTCAGAACTACCTATTGCCCTGAGGAAAGGGGTGAGGACATGTACTAAAAAACCTTTATATCCTTTATCTCACTTTGTTTCCAATACCAAACTATCAGATAGACACCGTAGCTTCTTGGCCAGCCTTGCTGACATAAGTATCACAAAGATTTACTCAGAAGGAGTTCAACACGAGGAATGGAGAAAAGCAATGAGCCTTGAGATGCAAGCCCTTGAAAAAAAATAAGACATGGGATATTGTGACACTTCCTAAAGGGAAGAAAACAGTGGGTTGTCGATGGGTGTACACTGTGAAATATAAAGCAGATGGATCACTTGAATGATATAAAGCTCGTTTGGTAGCCAAGGGATATACTCAAACCTATGGAGTGGACTATCTTGAAACATTTGCACCTGTTGCAAAAATGAACATGGTACGAATACTATTATCCCTTGCCGTTAATCGTGGATGGGATATGTTACAATATGATGTAAGAAATGCATTCTTACATGGTGATCTAGAGGAAGAAATTTATATGGAAATTCCTTCTGGGTATAAGCAAATGGGAAATTGAGTTTGTAAGTTGAGAAAAGCATTATATGGATTAAAACAATCTCCTAGAGCTTGGTTTGGTAGATTCTCCAAAGTCATGAAAGGAATGAGATATAAACAAAGCCAAGGAGATCATACATTGTTCATAAAGCACTCTGATTCAAGGGGAGTTACAACATTGATAGTGTATGTCAAAGATATAATTGTTACAAGAGACGATGTTAAAGAACAAGATCAACTAAAAAATGTTTACTTCGAGAATTTGACGTTAACGAACTTGGTAGATTGAAATATTTTCTTGGAATCGAAGTTGCTTATTCTCAACAAGGTGTTTTTTTGACACAACAGAAATATGTAATTAACTAGCTTACTGAAACTGGAAAGATTGGAGGTAAACCAATGGGAACACCCATTGATCAATTTGATACCAAAGACCTAAGGTTTCCCACTTGTCAAAGTTGTGCTCATGATTTGGTCCATCCTAAAAATCCAAATGGAGGAACCTCTTCTTTGGGAATCCTGTTTGGACCAAAATATCGAAAGAGGATCTGAACCACTCCAAAAACTTGTTTGTAATTGAAAAGCTTGTTTCAAAGTATTTGTTTCACTCTTCGGACCATAGTGATACCAAAGACCTAAGGTTTCCCACTTGTCAAAGTTTTCCTCATGATTTGGTCCATCCTAAAGAACCAAATGGAGGAACCTCTTCTTTGGGAATCCTCTTTGGACCAAAATTTCAAAAGATGATCCGAACCACTACAAAAACTTGTTTGCAATTAAAAGCTTGTTAAAAAGTACTTGTTTCACTTTGTAGACCAAAATGAATCCAAAGACCTAAGGTTTCCCACTTGTCAAAGTTGTGCTCATGATTTGGTCTATCCTAAAGATCCAAATGGATGAACCTCTTCTTTGAGAATCCTGTTTGGACCAAAATATCGAAAGAGGATCAGAACCACTCCAAAAACTTGTTTGTAATTGAAAAGCTTGTTTCAAAGTACTTGTTTCACTCTTCGGACCATATTGATACCAGAGACCTAAGGTTTCCCACTTGTCAAACATTTCCTCGTGATTTGGTCCATCAAAAAGATCCAAATGGAGGAACCTCTTCTTTTGGAATCCTCTTTGGACCAAAACACCGAAAGAGGATCCGAACCACTCAAAAAACTTGTTTGTAATTGAAAAGCTTGTTTCAAAGTACTTGTTTCACTCTTCGGACTATATTGATACCATACACCTAAGGTTTCCCAGTTGTCAAAATTGTCCTCATGATTTGGTCCATCCTAAAGATCCAAAAGGAGGAACCACTTCTTTGGGAATCCTCATTGGACCAAAATTTCGAAAGACAATCCAAACCACTGCAAAAACTTGTTTGTAATTGAAAGCTTGTAAAAAAAGTACTTGTTTCAATCTCTAGACCAAAATGAATCCGAAGACCTAAGGTTTCCCACTTGTCAAAGTTGTGCTCATGATTTGGTCCATCCTAAAGATCCAAATGGAGGAACCTCTTCTTTGGGAATTCACTTTGGAACAAAATATCGAAAGAGGATTAGAACCACTCCAAAAACTTGTTTGAAATTGAAAAGCTTGTTTCAAAGTACTTGTTTCACTCTTCATACCATATTGATACCAAAGACCTAAGATTTCCCACTTGTCAAAGTTGTCCTCATGATTTAGTCCATCCTAAAGATCCTAATGGAGGAACCACTTCTTTGGGAATCCTCTTTGGACCAAAATTTCGAAAGACAATCCGAACCACTCCAAAAACTTGTTTGTAATTGAAAGCTTGTTAAAAAGTACTTGTTTCACTCTCAAGACCAAAATGAATCCGAAGACCTAAGGTTTCCCACTTGTCAAAGTTGTGCTCATGATTTGGTCAATCCTAAAGATCCAAATGGAAGAATCTCTTCTTTGGGAATCCTGTTTGGACCAAACTAACGAAAGAGGTTCCGAACTACTCCAAAAACTTGTTTGTAATTGAAAAGCTTTTTTCAAAGTACTTGTTTGTCAAAGTTGTTTGTCAAAAACGTGTTTGTCAAAGTTGTGCTCATGATTTGGTCCATCCTAAAGATCCAAATGGAGGAATCTCTTCTTTGGGAATCCTGTTTGGACCAAACTAACGAAAGAGGTTCCGAACTACTCCAAAAACTTGTTTGTAATTGAAAAGCTTTTTTCAAAGTACTTGTTTCACTCTTCGGACCATATTGATACCAAAAACCGAACGTTTCCCACTTGTCATAGTTGTCCTCATGATTTGGTCCATCCTAAAGATCCTAATGGAGGAACCTCTTCTTTGGGAATCCATTTTGGACCAAAATTTCGAAAGACAATCCGAACCACTCCAAAAACTTGATTGTAATTGAAAGATTGTTAAAAAGTACTTGTTACACTCTCTAGACCAAAATGAATCTGAAGACCTAAGGTTTCCCACTTGTCAAAGTTGTGCTCATGATTTGGTCCGACCTAAAGATCCAAATGGAGGAACCTCTTCTTTGGCAATCCTGTTTGGACAAAAATAACGAAAGCGGATCCGAACCACTCCAAAAACTTGTTTGTAATTGAAAAGCTTGTTTCAAAGTACTTGTTTCACTCTTCGGACCATTTTGATACAAAAGACCTGAGGTTTCCCATTTGTCAAAGTTTTCCTCGTGATTTGGTCCATCCTAAAGATCCAAATGGAGGAACCTCTTCTTTGGGAATCCTGTTTGGACCAAAATATTGAAAGAGGATCCGAACACCTATAAAACTTGTTTGTAATTGAAAAGCTTGTTTCAAAGTACTTGTTTCACTCTTTGGACCATAGTGATGCCAAAGACCTAAGGTTTCCCACTTGTCAAAGTTGTCCTCATGATTTGGTCCATCCTAAAGATCCAAATCGAGGAACCTCTTCTTTGGGAATCCTCTTTGGACCAAAATATCGAAAGAGGATCCGAACCACTCCAAAAACTTATTTGTAATTGAAAAGCTTGTTTCAAAGTACTTGTTTCACTATTTGGACCATATTGATACCAAAGACCTAAGGTTTCCCACTTGTCAAAGTTTTTCTCGTGATTTTGTCAATCCTAAAGATCCAAATGGAGGAACATCTTCTTTGGGAATCTTGTTTGGACCAAAATATCGAAAGGGGATCTGAACCACTCCAAAAACTTGTTTGTAATTGAAAAGCTTTTTTGAAAGTACTTGTTTCACTCTCTACACCAAATTGAATACGAAGACCTAAGGTTTCTCACTTGTCATAGTTGTGCTCATGATTTGGTCCATCTTAAAGGTCCAAATGGAGGAACCTCTTCTTTGGGAATCCTCTTTGGACCAAAATGTCGATAGACGATCCGAACCACTCCAAAAACTTGTTTGTAATTGAAAGCTTGTTAAAAAGTACTTGTTTCACTCTCTAGACCAAAATGAATCCGAAGACCTACGGTTCCCACTTGTCAAAGTTTTTCTCGTGATTATGTCCATCCTAAAGATCCAAATGGACGAACCTCTTCTTTGGGAACCCTCTTTGGACCAAAATATCGAAAGAGGATCCGAACAACTCCAAAAACTTGTTTGTAATTAAAAAGCTTGTTTGAAAGTACTTATTTCACTCTCTAAACAAAATTAAATCCGAAAACCTAATGTTTCCCACTTGTCAAAGTTGTGCTCATGATTTGGTCCATCCTAAAGATCCAAATGGAAGAACCTTTTTTTTGGGAATCTTGTTTGGAACAAAATATCGAAAGAGGATCCGAACCTCTCCAAAAACTTGTTTGTAATTGAAAAGCTTGTTTCACTCTTCGGACCATATTGATACCAAAGACCTAAGGTTTCCCACTTGTCAAAGTTTTCCTCAAGATTTGGTCCATCCTAAAGATCCAAATGGAGGAACCTATTCTTTGGGAATCCTCTTTGAACCAAAATATCGAAAGAGGATCCGAGCCACTCCAAAAACCTATTTGTAATTGAAAAGCTTGTTTCAAAGTACTTGTTGCACTCTTCGAACCATATTTATACCAAAGACCTATGGTTTCCCACTTGTCAAAGTTGTCCTCATGATTTGGTCTATCCTAAAGATCCAAATGGAGGAACCTCTTCTTTGGGAATCCTCTTTGGACCAAAATTTCGAAAGACGATCCGAACCACTCCAAAAACTTGTTTGTAATTGAAAGCTTGTTAAAAAGTACTTGTTTCACTTTCTAGACCAAAATGAATCCAAAGACCTAAGGTTTCCCACTTGTCAAAGTTGTGCTCATGATTTGGTCCATCCTAAAGATCCAAATGGAGGAACCTCTTCTTTGGGAATCCTGTTTGGACCAAAATATCGAAAGAGGATCCGAACCACTCCAAAAACTTGTTTGTAATTGAAAAGCTTGGTTCAAAGTACTTGTTTCACTCTTCGGACCATTTTGATACCAAAGACTTAAGGTTTCCGACTTGTCAAAGTTTTCCTTGTGATTTTGTCCATCTTAAAGATCCAAATGGAGGAACCTCTTCTTTGGGAATCCTGTTTGGACCAAAATATCGAAAGAGGATCCGAACCACTATAAAAACTTGTTTGTATTGAAAAGCTTGTTTTAAAGTACTTGTTTCACTCTTCTGACCATAGTGATACCAAAGACCTAAGGTTTCCCACTTGTCAAAGTTTTCCTCATGATTTGGTCCTTCCTAAATTTCCTAAATGGTGGAACCTTTTCTTTGGGAATTCTCTTCAGACCAAAATATCGAAAGAGGATCCAAACCACTCCAAAAATATGTTTGTAATTGAAAAGCTTATTTCAAAGTACTTGTTTCACTCTTCGGACCATATTGATACCAAAGACCTATGGTTTCCCACTTGTAAGAGTTTTCCTCGTGATTTGGTCCATCCTAATGATCCAAATCGAGGAACCTCTTCTTTGGGAATCCTTTTTGGACCAAAATATCGAAAGAGGATCCGTACCACTCCAAAAACTTGTTTGTAATTGAAAAGCTTGTTTCAAAGTACTTGTTTCACTGTTTGGACCATATTGATACCAAAGACCTAAGGTTTATGTGACGACCCGTCACTTTCAAATAAATTTAATTTAGAAAACACAGCGGAAGTCTTTTAATTTACGAAAAATTTGCGTGGTTTTGTTTGAAAATTGGCATGCCGAAAACCTGTTTACATCCTAATTTTCAAATCTAATAAATCACATGGACTTTAAGTCCAAATCAGGAGTTCAAATATTTCTTATCATAAAGACCACATCGAAAGCTCTTATGAGCTAAATACAACATATATATCATTAAAGTCTTAAAGTTCATCAAAATAAAGACATAAACTGTACAAACAAAAGTGTCCATCTCGAGGTCAGCATCCCTCGATCACGCAGCACCACCTCCTCTCCCTCGACCTCTGGCCAGGGCATTACCTGAAATTTTTTGTAATATCATGAGCTAACAACTTAAGCTCAGTGAGAATAATAAGCATAAAAAGTAAAGATAGACCTCAAACTCGCATTTCAATTTGTGTCCAATAATCCGACACAATCTTTCCTAGAATTCTCCAAAGTCTAGGTCATTCTATTCCATATTTTTCCAATTGATGATACAAATTAGCATACTTAGTCTAATTATTCATCCATTAACTTGTTATAACATGATTGAGAAAAATAAATAAACTTTGCATAAATATAACATCTCGACTCTCTTTCTCATCTATCATATGCATAAAAGTAATGAGTACATCCCGTAGGATACACATTCGCCATTTATGCATGAAATGAAGGTAATGTGGATTTTACATACTATCCACCCTTATCCTTATGTATGAAGTAGTGTGGACAATTATCGTATTCCACCAGTACTTATGTATGGAAGTAGTGTGGGCAAATTATAATATCCCACCAGTACTTATGCATGGAAGTAGTGTGGACTTTCTCGTATTCCACCATTAACCTTTCGTTTTTCTTTCTCACTTTCTTTTCTTTTCAATAATGCGAGATGTTATGCATATGCTTACATATGCTTGCATAGGTAAATAATGTAAAAGTAAATGATAAAGTAACCGATACATGCATAAAGTAAATGAGCAAAAGTAAAGACATAAAGTAAAGGACATAAGTAAAATAGATAGAATCCCGGACGAACGATATATCGATCGAACTCCGCTAATAAAGTAAAGAATCAAAACATAACGATTAACCTAAACCTTCAAGGATTCTAAACTTCCAATAATCCGAGGTTCTATCAACCGTTCTTATCAAAGTCTTGGATCCTTTAACTTCCAATGATTCATTCTAAAATCCGAAACTTAATCTAACTTAGAATCTTCTAAGATTCGAGGCTTTCATCGAGAAATCCTAAGTTTCTCGCCTAAAGGATTACTTCAAATCCTAAGGCACTAACTCACTTCTTCTAACCTTAGATTGGATTCTAATCTTAGTTTCCGATTCTACAAATCATCGCACTTATTCGCTTTCTATAGTTACTTTAAATTCTAACTATTCTCACCTTAAACAAAGTGAAGACTTCGCTCCTAAGTCCGAAAAGAACGATCACACGCGCGGTTCAAAAACACCTACAAAAGGATTAATATCTCGAAAATTAATAAATCACCAACTAACGATTAAACAACGACTAGACAAGCAAAAAGACGAAAAATCCATCAAACCTACCCCTTGGAGGCTCTCGGCCCTCCCTAATAAAAGGGTCTCGGGTTTGGTTTCTTGGCTTTTTGGCAATATAAATACGTTTTGAGTTGGTTTTAAGCAAATTCGATAATCCCGATTTCAATGGGTATCGATAATTAGAGTTTTTGAACATTAAGCCCATTCCCGAAACGAATTTAAATAAACATTTATTCATTAAATTCTAACCCATAATCAAACCCAAAAGGGAAAATTTCAAACGGGAAGGGTTTCGACTGAAACTCGGTTTTAGGGTTAAGGGAAAGTTTCCAAAAACTCTTAAAACTACTCCCGTATTTACAAACACCGAGTTCTACAGCACGAAATCGAAGGAAATCAACTCCATTAAAACACTATTTGAAGCTTAGGGTTTCAAGAGAAACTTACCGAGAACTCCTTGAAACACAAGCGGCAAGTACGAAGGGTAGATGGGAAATGATCGTAGGACCGATACCTTTCCACTGGACCCGGAATCAAGTCGATCGGGCAAGAAACGAACGAAAAGCAAACTTTCCTTTTCTCTCTTTGGTGCTCACGGGTGGGGAGGGAGATTTGTGAAGTTTTTGGTCAACTTTTTGAAGTCAAAGGTAATATAAAGAAGATGAAGCAAAAATATCTAGATATTTAGGTGGTTTGGAAATTACGAAATTGCCCTTTTGAAGACTTTTAGCCTAAAAACGAATCCCGATGATCTTAAACTATCCCGATGGTGATTAATAATTATTAATTGGCCCGTTAATAATTATTAATACCACTAAAACGAAAATAAACTAAAAAGGTCAATTAAAATATTAAAACTGAAATAAACTACAAATTCTAAATTAACAATCAATAAATAAACTTTAATTACTTAAATTAAATAAAATAAATAAAAGTTTTTTTTATCACAAAATAACGGGACGTTACAGTTTCCCACTTGTCAAAGTTTTTCTCGTGATTTTGTCCATCCTAAAGATCCAAATGGAGGAACATCTTCTTTGGGAATCCTGTTTGCACCAAAATATCGAAAGAGGATCTGAACCACTCCAAAAACTTGTTTGTAAATGAAAAGCTTTTTTGAAAGTACTTGTTTCACTCTCTACACCAAATTGAATCCGAAGACTTAAGGTTTCCCACTTGTCAAAGTTGTGCTCATGATTTGGACCATCTTAAAGGTCCAAATGGAGGAACCTGTTCTTTAGGAATCATCTTTGGAACAAAATTTCGAAAGATAATCCGAACCACTTCAAAAACTTGTTTGTAATTGAAAGCTTGTTAAAAAGTACTTGTTTCACTCTCTAGACCAAAATGAATCCGAAGACCTACGGTTCCCACTTGTCAAAGTTTTTCTCGTGATTTTGTCCATCCTAAAGATCCAAATGGAGGAACCTCTTCTTTGGGAATCCTCTATGGACCAAAATATCGAAAGAGGATCCGAACAACTCCAAAAACTTGTTTGTAATTAAAAAGCTTGTTTGAAAGTACTTATTTCATTCTCTAAACAAAATTGAATCCGAAAACGTAAGGTTTCCCACTTGTCAAAGTTGTGCTCATGATTTGGTCCATCTTAAAGATCCAAATGGAAGAACCTTTTTTTTGGGAATCCTGTTTGGAACAAAATATCGAAAGAGGATCCGAACCACTCCAAAAACTTGTTTGTAATTGAAAAGCTTGTTTCAAAGTACTTGTTTCACTCTTCGAACCATATTTATACCAAAGACCTAAGGTTTCCCACTTGTCAAAGCTGTCCTCATGATTTGGTCTATCCTAAAGATCCAAATGGAGGAATCTCTTCTTTGGGAATCCTCTTTGTACCAAAATATCGAAAGAGGATCCGAACCACTCCAAAAACTTGTTTGTAATTGAAAGCTTGTTAAAAAGTACTTGTTTCACTTTCTAGACCAAAATGAATCCGAAGACCTAAGGTTTCCCACTTGTCAAAGTTGTGCTCATGATTTGGTCCATCCTAAAGATCCAAATGGAGGAACCTCTTCTTTGGAAATCCTGTTTGGACCAAAATATCGAAAGAGGATCAGAACCACTCCAAAAACTTGTTTGTGATTGAAAAGCTTGTTTCAAAGTACTTGTTTCACTCTTCGGACCATTTTGATACCAAAGACCTAAGGTTTCCGACTTGTGAAAGTTTTCCTTGTGATTTGGTCCATCTTAAAGATCCAAATGGAGGAACCTCTTCTTTGGGAATCCTGTTTGGACCAAAATATCAAAAGATGATCCGAACCACTATAAAAACTTGTTTGTATTGAAAAGCTTGTTTCAAAGTACTTGTTTCACTCTTCGGACCATAGTGATACCAAAGACCTAAGGTTTCCTACTTGTCAAAGTTTTCCTCATGATTTGGTCCATCCTAAATTTCCTCTATGGGGGAACCTTTTCTTTGGGAATTCTCTTCAGACCAAAATATCGAAAGAGGATCCGAACCACTCCAAAAACATGTTTGTAATTGAAAATCTTATTTCAAAGTACTTGTTTCACTCTTCGGACCATATTGATACCAAAGACCTAAGGTTTCCCACTTGTCAAAGTTTTCCTCGTGATTTGGTCCATCGTAATGATCCAAATCGAGGAACCTCTTCTTTGGGAATCCTCTTTGGACCAATATATTGAAAGAGGATCCGAACCACTCCAAAAACTTGTTTGTAATTGAAAAACTTGTTTCAAAGTGCTTGTTTTACTCTTCGGACCATATTGATGAAGTGATGATTTACTAAAATAGCGGAAATTTATTTAGTAAATTTATTAACATTTAATAACGGATCTATTAACATCATGCAAATTGTGATGAAAACACGAAGGACATGTAGATTCATCCTTAATTTTCGAAAATTAAAATCAAACCGAAACTTACATTGAGTAAAATTGGAGAATTGGTTGGAGGTTTCTTTACAGCATCAATCCTGAGCAACACCGCATCTTCTATGCTATATCCCAATCGATCAAACGAAACCCGATTGTTGGATCGAACTTAAGAAGAAATTGGGAAGAAGAAAAATATTTTCTTCCCAATAATATTATAGGGAAAATCGGCCAAGGGGAGAAAGGAAGAGAGAGTTCCAACTTTCTATGGAATAAAATTGTGTGATTTATGAATGACCCAACCCTCCTATTTATAGGAAAATAGGAATCCTAATCACACTAGGATTAATCTATAGAGATAAATACAAAAAGAAAAAAAGATTATCTTTTTCCTTTATCTTGCAATTTCGAAAATGCCATAGATAAATAGGAGATTATTTAATTTTCTTTATTTTATTTATCTTGGGTAAATAAATCTATGTAATTATTTTAGGATATAATTCAAACAATTATCTTCTCAAAATAACCATGATGGCCGAAAAATTACAATAGTAATTAATAAAAAATTATAATTTATTTAATTAATTATTTTGGGCCAATTCCAATTGGGTTCATCAATCCAATTGGGCTTGAAACTCTCTCTTAAATTAATAAGTCCAACTTAATTTATTTATTTATTAATAACCATTTAAATAAAATATTTTATTTAAACAATTAATGATATTAATATTTTCTCCCGACTAAATATTATCCAATTTATATTTAATTATTAATTTCCATTTAAATAATTTTCATTATTTAAATAATTAATAATAAATATTATAATTATTAATTTCCATTAAATAAACTCATTATTTAATTAATAATTTTATTGACAATATTTTATTATTAATTAATTAATTTTAATTATTAATTTCCGTTTAAATTAATTATTTAAACAATTAATAATTGGTAATTAATTTCAAATTATTAATTACCATTTAAATATACTCAATATTCAAATAATTAATAATATTTCATTATTAATTTCATTTTAAAATAAACTCATTATTTAAACTATTAATAATGTTTATATTAATTACCGTTTAAATATATTAAATATTTAAGCAATTAATATTGCCTATTTTAAGTAATTCGCTTTACTTAAACTTTCCATTTCTTCTACTTGATTTCGCGACTACGATATTTGGGCTAGCATAGGGACCCGATGGACCTATACATCATGGGCTTAATAATTAGTCAATTAAGTGATTAATACATAATCAGTTAATTACTTATTATCTAACTATGAATAATTCCACTATAGATTCATAGCTGAACTCCCCTCACTATAGATGAGTTATTGTCCATTTAGTTTATCATTATTTATATCTGTGATATTATCCTTCACGTGGAACCCTCATAATTACAGGCGGATAAATTTACCGTTTTGCCCCTGTAATTACCGCTTTATCCTTGTGTTCCCACTGTGATATGAATCAAGGAGCCTCAAAGTTGATCATTGCCGGAATTGCATTCATTTCTTTCCAAGATCAAGCTACAAGCAAGTTCAATAATTACAACATCAAATTTCAAGCTTACATCAATAAATGGAAGTCAAGTTTAAGCTTAGTTCATTAAATGCAAGTCAAGTTCAAGCCTAGTTCACTAAATGCAAGTCAAGTTCATTTATTGCAACCGAAGCTCATTTAATGCAACTCAATACATCAATGAAACTCAAGACTTATTCATGACATCTTAAAGCTTCATTCAAGACTCCCATCAATACATTTGATGAAGATGTTTCAGTTACAAAGAGTTACAAATCAGATTTGTAACTCCCGAGAAATCAGTTACACTTTGACAATTTAATAGGCTTGTCAATTGTCTTTATTTTTGTCATTACTTTTTTGGGCTGTCTTTTGGCCTTTTTTTATTCAATTTTATCACCTTATTTTCGTGGCTATTGAAGGCTATAAAGCCATGACACATGCTTGTAACAGATCAGATTATGATGAATTAAAAATCCAAAGTCTCATTGAGAGCTTTTTCTTTGAATTGTTGTGAGTTGTTCAACTTTTCATCTTGTCATTCCTTGTGTTTAGGGTGGCTGTAGAATCAAGCCTTTAGGATTGATCATTCTAAATTGGTGGATTGATTCGAATCTAGAGCAAGAAATTCAATTCTTGTCTTTAGATCATTGATCATAAGGATAATCATTTTCTAGCCTTTTTCCTTGGGTTGTTTCAAATGGCATATGTGGGTTCTTTGGTTGTGATCTTTTTGGGTCCTTAGTTAAGTTTAAGGGTTCTTAAAGCATTTCGAAAGGGTTTTCGTATCATTTGGTATCGAGCATAGGTTGCATCTTGTGGCCTACTCTAGAATTGATTCTATCTTACTTTTATGCATTGTCTTTCATTTCTACACATTCTGTCCATCCATTTCGTTTCTACCTTTTCATCCTTTTTGATTCACCTTTTGAATCTGATTTCATCTCCATCTTAAAGATCACGTTTAGATCTTGAAAATAAAAAATAAAAAAAAAAAAAAAAAGAGGAAAGAAGAGTGAATTTGCATCCGAGAGCACCAAATCTGTTCATCTTGTGTTCATCTAGCAAGTTCTTGATTTTCTGAGTTTGATCCATATAAATTCGTGTAGATCTGATATTATTGTGTTTATACATCAGTTATATTTCAAATATATCAGTTTCTTATTCATTTCCACGTATTTAAAGCATCAAAAAACGGCTAAAGTTCAAAATTGTCAAAACTGTCCAATTTTGTAACTGTCGCATTTAATGCTTCTGTTTCCTATTCAAACTCTATGATAAATTCCGAATTTGATTTTTCTTCCTGAATAAAAAAGTTTTATCTGACCGTTATCTTTCTAAGTTCAGAAGGGCACGTTGTCAAAATCATAACGGAAACAGTTCAAATCTGGAATATCATTTCTGTGCGCAGGTTTATCCTATTTTCCGGGAACTTCAAATTCTGTGAGTTAGTGTTTTCAATTCTGAAAGATAGACCTCAAACTCGCATTTCGATTTGCGTCCAAGTTATCTTACAAAATTCACTCCTAAAGATCTCCAAACTCTAGGTGATTCTAATCCATTTTCTCCAAAGTATGACATTACTACACTTGTAGTCAATCCTCATCCATTAACTTGTTATGACAAAGAATAAGTAAAGTAAATGAACTTTGTATAAATATAACATCTCGATTCTCTATATCATCAATCATAATCATGATTGCATGAGGACATCCCGTAGGATTCCACAATTTCTTTTATGCATGAGGAAGTAATGCGTACGTCCGTAACTTACCATTCAACTCCACATGAGGAAGTAATGCGTAAGTCCGTAACTTACCATTCAACTCCCTATGTATGAGAAGTAATGTGTGCGTCCGTAACTTACCATTCAACTCCTCATATGGAAGTAATGTGTACGTCTGCAACTTACGATTCAACTTCTATGCATGAGAAGTAATGTGTGCGTCTGTAACTTACCATTCAACTCCGCATAAGGAAGTAATGTGTGCGTCCGCAACTTACGATTCAACTTCTTTTCCATGATGCGAGATGTTATGCATATGTTTACATATGCTTGCAAAAGTAAATAAAGTAAATGTAAATGATAAAGCAACCGAAACATACATAAAGTAAAGGAGCAAAAGTAAAGACATAAAGTAAAGGACATAAGTAAAATAGATAGTAATCTCGGACGAACGATATGTCGATCGAACTCCGGCATCAAATAATAAAAGTAGAATCATAACACGAACGATTAATCTATTAACCATTCTAAAAACAAGCTTGGATCTTCTAACCTCCAATGATCCAACCTAAGCTTAGAAACGAATCTAACTTAGAATCTTCTAAGATTCGATACTTTCCTTGAGAACTCCTAAGTTCTCACTTAAAGGATTGACTCTTAATCTTAAGGGCACTAACTCACAACCCTAATCTTAGGTTCGGATTCTAATCTTTGTTTCAAACTCTACAAACCTTCACACTTATTTGCTTTCTATAGATACTTTAAATTCTAACTATTTTCACCTTAGCCAAATAAGAGTTCGCTCCAAGTTTCCGAAAGCATGATCAAACAATGATCCGAAACACCTACAATTAATTACATCTACAATTAATAAATAAACATACATCGATCAATTAACATCTAAAAGCTTAAAACAACGAACAACCCCATAAACCCCACTATGAGGCTCTCGGCCCCCCCCATAAAAAGTGGGTCTCGGGTTTGGTTTTCCTGCTTTTAGGTACTTTAGAGGTGTTTCGAGTTGGTTTTAAGCAAATTCGATATTCCCGATTTCAATGGGTATCGATAATTAGGGTTTTTGAACAATAAGCCCTTTCCCGAATTGAATTTAAATAAACATTAATTCACTAATTTATAACCCATATTCAAATCCCAAAAGGTAAATTTCAAACGGGAAGGGTTTCAACTGAAACTCGGTTTTAGGGTTATGGGAAAGTTTCCAAAACTCTTAAAACTACTCTCGTATTTACAAACACCGAGTTTCACGGCAAGAAATCGAAAGGAAACAAAGAAAACTCCATTAAAACACTATTTGGAGTTTAGGGTTTCAAGAGAAACTTACAGAGAACTCTGTGGATCTCGGGTGGCAAGTACGATAGTTGGGTGGAAAAGAATCCTAGACTCGAGGCCTTTCCGATGCAACCGAAATCGAGTCGATCCGTCGAGAAACGAACGAAAACCCAAAAATTCTCTTCCCCCCCTTGAACTTTTGGCCTTGAGGAGCAAAATGAGAGGTTTTCTTGGTCAATGATGGTCAATGGTCATTTAAAGAAGAATAGGGAATACTGTTTAGATATTTTAAGAAATTGGAAATGACGGTTGCGTCCTTTTATGACTTTTGACTTATGAATCGAAACCCGATGCTCTTAAATAAATCTAAAAGTGATTAATAATTATTAATTGGCCTATTAATAATTATTAATGTCACCGAAAAGAATTTAGAGCATTAAAACAATTAAAAACGAATTTCGGTCGAAATTAACTACTAAAATCGAAATTACAAAATAATAATTAAACTAAATACTTAAATTGAAATAAATAAATAACATAAAATAAAATAATTCATTTCAAAATTAACGGGACGTTACAGAAGATGATGACCTAATCGATCAATCCCCTAATTCAAGAATAGGTTTCTTTAATTAAGGTTGAGGCACTCCACAAGAACAATGATCAATTGGACTTGAATGACTCTAAACATGCAATTCAAGAACATGAATTACAAAGAGGTTTTTCAAAGCCAAAGCTTAAACAAAAACAAAAGGATTTTCATTCTATGATGTTCTTATTGTAAAGCTTACAAATGAGGCTTTAAATAGCCTAAGAAACCCTAGCTTGATTGAAGATATTAAGGGAAATAAGGATCTAATGATAAAAAGGCAAAAACTAGACTTTCCTAATTCAAATTGGGAAAGTTTTCCTAATCTTCTATACTTGGGCTCCAAGTTTGAAAAACTAAGGAAACAAAGTAAATTCTTCCCTATTACATTAATAATAATAATAATAATAAATCAAATTAAAGTAATAAAACTCAAATAAAATACTAAAATTCGAATTTGGATAAAAATAGAAAAAACTACACGTGTCGGTCGCCGTTTTTGATGTCATTTTCACTCGTTTGAATGTTTTCATGCGCGGTTTTCTTTGGAGCTCTTTAAAACAAATATCCCATGAGTTTAATAGTGTTTTAAACTCATTTTCTTTATCAGTCAAGAATGTAACCCAATATCCTTGTAAATGCCCAAGAAAATTAATCTTCATTCGTTAAGTCTTCGGATTTCTTATCTTTTCTTGATTGAAACATTGGACTTCAATATCTTCAATTCTTTGACATTTGGGGCTGGGATGAATCATATCAATTTGGATCTTTAGGATGGACCAAATCATGAGTAAAACTTTGACAAGTGGAAAACCTTAGGTCTTTGGTATCAATCTGGTCCAAATCATGAGCACAACTTTGACAAGTGGGAAACCTTAGGTCTTCGGATTCATTTTGGTCTAGAGAGTGAAACAAGTACTTTTTAACAAGCTTTCAATTACAAATAAGTTTTTGGAGTGGTACGGATCTTCTTTCAAAATTTTGGTCCAAAGAGGATTCCCAAAGAAGAGGTTCCTCCATTTGGATCTTTAGGATGGACCAAATCACGAGGAAAACTTTGAAAAGTGGGAAACCTTAGGTCTTTGGTATCAATATGGTCCGAAGAGTGAAACAAGTACTTTGAAACAAGCTTTTCAATTACAAACAAGTTTTTGGAGTGGTTCGGATCTTCTTTGGATATTTTGTTCTTAACAGGATTCCCAAAGAAGAGGTTCCTCCATTTCGATCATTATGATGGATCAAATCATGAGGAAAACTTTGACAAGTGGGAAACCTTAGGTCTTTGGTATCAATATGGTCCGAAGAGTGAAACAAGTACTTTTTAACAAGCTTTTCAATTACAAACATGTTTTTCGAGTGGTTCGGATCCTCAATCGATATTTTTGTCGAAACAGGATTTCCAAATAAGAGGTTCCTCCATTTGGATATTTAGGACGGACCAAATCTTGAGCACAAGTTCGACAAGTGGGAAACCTGATGTCTTCGTATTCAATTTCGTCTCGAGAGTGAAACAAGTACTTTAAAACAATTTTTTCAATTACAAACAAGTTTTTGGAAAGGTTCGGACCCTCTTTCGATATTTTGGTCCAAAGAGGATTCCCAAAGAAGACGTTCCTCCATTTGGATCTTTAAGCTGGACCAAATCATGAGCACAACTTCGACAAGTGGGAACCTTAGGTCTTCGGATTCAATTTGGTGAATTTTTGGAGTGGTTCAGATCGTCTTTTGAAATTTTGGTCCAAAGAGGATTCCCAAAGAAGAGGTTCCTCCATTTGCATCTTTAGGATGGACCAAATCGCGCAGAAAAACTTTGACATGTGGGAAACCATAGGTTTTTGGTATCAATATGATCCGAAGAGTAAAACAAATACTTTGAAACAAGCATTTCAATTACAAACAAGTTTTTATAGTGGTTCATATCCTCATTCGATATATTGGCCCAAACAGGATTCCCAAAGAAGAGAATCCTCCAATTGGATCTTTGGGATGGACCAACAACTTAGACAAGTGAGAAACCTTAGGTCTTCGTATTCAATATAGTCTAGAGAGTAAAACAAGTACTTTGAAATAAGCTTTGAATAACAATCATGTTTTTTGACTGATTCGGATCCTCTTTCGATATTTTGGTCCAAACAAGATTTCCAAATAAGAGGTTCCTTTATTTGGATCTTTAGGATGGATCAAATTATGATTACAATTTTGACAAGTGGGAAACCTTATGTCTTTTGTATGAATATCGTCGGAAGAATGAAACGAGTACATTGAAACAAACTTTTCAATTACAAACAAGTTTTTAGAGTTGTTCTGATCCTCTTTCGAAATTTTGGTCCAAACAGGATTCTCAAAGAAGAGGTTCCTCCATTTGGATCTTTAGGATGGACCAAATCCTAAGGACAACTTTGAAAAGTGGGAAACCTTAGGTCTTCGGATTCATTTTGGTCTAGAGAGTGAAACAAGTACTTTTTAACAAGCTTTCAATTACAAACAAGTTATTGGAGTCGTACGGATCGTCTTTTAAAATTTTGGTCCAAAGAGGATTCACATAGAAGAGGTTCCTCCATTTGCATCTTTAGGATGGACCAAATCATGAGGACAACTTTGACAAGTGGGAAACCTTAGGTCTTCGGTATCAATATGGTCCAAAGAGAGAAACAAGTACTTTGAAACAAGCTTTTCAATTACAAATAAGTTTTTAGAGTTGTTCGGATCCTCTTTCGATATTCTGGTCTAAAAAGGATTCCCAAAGAAGAGGTTCCTCCATTTGGGTCTTTAGGATGGACCAAATCACGAGGAAAATTTGACAAGTGGGAAACCTTAGGTCTTTGGTATAAATATGGTCCGAAGAGTAAAACAAGTACTTTTAAACAAGCTTTTCAATTACAAATATGTTTTTGGAGTGGTTCGGATCCTCAATCGATATTTTGGTCCAAAGAGGATTCCCAAAGAAGAGGTTCCTCCATTTGGATCTTTAGGATGGACCAAATCACAAGGAAAACTTTGACAAGTGGAAATCTTAGGTCTATGGTATCAAAATTGTTCGAAGAGTGAAACAAGCTTTTCACAAACAAGTTTTTATAGTGGTTCAGATCCTCTTTCGATATTTTTTGTCCAAACCAGATTCCCAAAGAAGAGGTTCCTCCATTTGTATCTTTAGGATGGACTAAATCATGAGCACAACTTTAAAAAGTGGGTAACCTTAGGTCATTGGATTCAATTTGGTCTTGAGAGTGAAACAAGTACTTTTTAACAAGCTTTCAATTACAAACAAGTTTTTGGAGTGGTTCGGATGCTCTTTTAATATTTTGGTCTTAGGAGGATTCCCAAAGAAGAAGTTCCTCCATTTGGATCTTTAGGATGGACCAAATCACGAGGAAAACTTTGACAAGTGGGACACCATAGGTCTTTGGTATCAAAATGGTCCGAAGATTGACACAAGTACTTTGAAACAAGCTTTTCAATTACAAACATATTTTTGGAGTGGTTCTGATCCTCAATCGATATTTTGTCCAAACAGGATTCCCAAAGGAGAGGTTCCTCTATTCTGATCTTTAGGATTGACCAAATCACAAGGAAAACATTGACAAGTGGGAAGCCTTAGGTCTTCGGTATCAAAATGGTTCGAAGAGTGAAACAAGTACTTTGAAACAAGCTTTTAAATTAGAAACAAGTTTTCATAGTGCTTCGGATCCTATATCAATATTTTGGTCCAAACAGGATTCCCAAAGAAGAGGTTCCTCCATTTGGATCTTTAGGACGGACAAAATCTTGAGCACAACTTTGATAAGTGGGAAACCTTAGGTCTTCGGATTCAATTTGGTCTCGAGAGTGAAACAAGTAATTTGAAACAAGCTTTTCAATTACAAACAAGATTTTGGAGTGGTTCGGATCCTCTTTCGATATTTTGGTCCAAAGAGGATTCCCAAAGAAGAGGTTCCTCCATTTGGATCTTTAAGATTGACCAAATCTGGAGCACGACTTTGACTAGTGGGAAACCTTATGTCTTCGGATTCAATTTGGTCAATTTTTGGACTGGTTCGGATCGTCTTTCGAAATTTTGGGAGAGGTTCCTCCATTTGCTTCTTTACGATGGACCAAATCGCGAAGAAAAACTTTGACAAGTGGGAAACCTTAGGTCTTTGGTATCAATATGATCCGAAGAGTGAAACACGAACATTGAAACAAGCATTTCAATTACAAACAAGTTTTTATTGTGGTTCGGATCCTCAATCGATATTTTGGTCCAAAGAGGATTCCCAAAGAAGAGGTTCCTCCATTTGGATCTCTAGGATGGACTAAATCACAAAGAAAACTTTGACAAGTGGGAAACCTATGGTCTTTTGTATCAAAATGGTTCGAAGAGTGAAACAAGCTTTTCACAAACAAGTTTTTACAGTGGTTCAGATCCTCTTTCGATATTTTGGTCCAAACAGGATTCCCAAAGAAGAGGTTCCTCCATTTGTATCTTTAGAATGGACTAAATCATGAGCACAACTTTGACAAGTGGGTAACCTTAGGTCATTGGATTCAATTTGGTCTAGAGAGTGAAACAAGTACTTTTTAGCAAGCTTTCAATTACAAACAAGTTTTTGTAATGGTTCAGATCGTCTTTCGAAATTTTGGTCTTTAGAGGATTCCCAAGAGTGAAACAAGTACTTTGAAACAAGCTTTTCAATTACAAACAAGTTTTTGGAGTGGTACGGATCGTATTTCAAAATTTTGGTCTAAAGAGGATTCCACAAGAAGAGGTTCCTCCATTTGGATCTTTAGGATGGACCAAATCATGAGGACAACTTTAACAAGTTTGAAACATTAGGTCTTTCGTATCAATATGGTCAGAAGAGTGAAACAAGTACTTTGAAACAAGCTTTTTAATTACAAACAAGTTTTTGGAGTGGTTCGGATCCTCTTTCAATATTCTGGTCTAAAGAGGATTCCAAAAGAAGAGGTTCCTCCATTTGTGATAAGGCAACCTTGCGTTCAAGTCCAAAAACCCATTACAATCGTTTGCAAGAACCTTTGAAGCATGAAAATGGCACAAAACCTCCTTAACTAATCGGATCAACCCAAGAGTTCCAAATGATAAGACAAACTCAAATTGCAAGTCCAAAGACCCGATGCTATTATGCTTAGCATGAACCTTTGAAGCAAGAACTCAAACCCTCCCTAACTATTCGGAAACACCCCCTAAGAATGGCTAAAAACAGATTGCTTAGGAAAGATGATCATGATCTAGGACAAGTTTCCAAGCCCAAGATTCGAGACACTCCACAAGTAGGATGATCATTTCTACTTGAATGACTCTAACATGTAATCTAAGGCAAGACTACAAAGGGGTGAGGCTCAAGGCTCTCCATTTGCTCAAAAGGCAACATGTCATTACATTTTCAAATCTGCTTTACAATGTCTAAAACAAAGCCTATTTATAGGCATAAAATACATGTAAATTTCGTTCATAATGATCCTCTATCAGCCCAATTAAGTCCTAGCATGTAACCTATGAATTTAATGCAAAAACTTAAGTTACATTCAGCCACCATTTTAATTTGTAACTTAAAATGAATTATTACATTTGAAACTGATATTTAACTCTAATTGAAGCTTGTAAATGGTCATTAATGCTTGTCTTGGAATTGCCTTAAGTTCCCTTGAATGATGGTTGAGTTGTCTTGAATGAAGCTTGGGTTATCATCCATGCATCTTGAATTGTAGTTAATGAATCTTGACTTGTAATAAATGAACTTGGGATGCAATTAATGCAATCGAAGTGCATTGAATGCAAGTATTCTTGAAGCTTGAATTCCTCATATGCAAGGCTACATAATTCATATCAGGTACGGATCGTCTTTCAAAATTTTTATCCAAAGAGGATTCCCAAAGAAGAGGTTCCTCCATTTGGATCTTTAGGATGGACCAAATCATGAAGACAACTTTGAAAAGTGGGAAACCTTAGGTCTTTGGTATCAATATGGTCCAAAGAGTGAAACAAGTACTTTGAAACAAGCTTTTCAATTATAACCAAGTTTTTGGAGTGGTTCAGATCCTCTTTCGATATTCTTGTCTAAAGAGGATTCCAAAAGAAGGCGTTCCTCCATTTGGATCTTTAGGATGGATCAAATCACGACGAAAACCTTGACAAGTGTGAAACCTTAGGTCTTTGGTATCAATATGGTCCGAAGAGTAAAACAAGTACTTTCAAACAAGCTTTTAAATTACAAACATGTTTTTGGAGTGGTTCGGATCCTGAATCGATACTTTGGTCCAAACTAGATTCCCAAAGAAGAGGTTCCTCCATTTGGATCTTTAGGATGGACCAAATCACATGTAAAACTTTGACAAGTGGGAAACCTTAGGTCTTTGGTATAAAAATGGTTCGAAGAGTGAAACAAGTACTTTGAAACAAGCTTTTCATTTACAAATAAGTTTTTACAGTGGTTCAGATCCTCTTTTGATATTTTGGTCCAAACAGGATTCCCAAAGAAGAGGTTCCTCCATTTGTATCTTTAGGATGGACTAAATCATGAGCACAACTTTGACAAGTGGGAAACCTTAGGTCTTTGGATTCAATTTGGTCTAAAGAGTGAAACAAGTACTTTTTAACAAGCTTTCAATTACAAACAAGTTTTTGGAGTGATACGGATCGTCTTTCGAAATTTTGGTCTAAAGAGGATTCCCAAAGAAGAGGTTCCTCCATTTGGATCTTTAGGATGGACCAAATCATGAGGACAACTTTGACAAGTGGGAAACCTTTGGTCTTTAGTATCAATATGGCCCGAAGAGTGAAACATGTACTTTGAAACAAGCTTTTCAATTACAAACAAGTTTTTGGAGTGGTACAGATCGTCTTTCGATATTTTCGTCTAAAGAGGATTCCCAAAGAAGAGGTTCCTCCATTTGGATCTTTAGGATGGACCAAATCATGAGGACAACTTTGACAAGTGGGAAACCTTAGGTCTTTCGTAACAATATGGTCCGAAGAGTGAAACAAGTACTTTGAAACAAGCTTTTCAATTACAAACAAGTTTTTGGAGTGGTTCGGATCCTCTTTCGATATTCTGGTCTAAAGAGGATTCCCAAAGAAGAGGTTCCTCCATTTGGATCTTTAGGATGGACCAAATCACAAGGAAAACTTTGACAAGTGGGAAACCTTAGGTCTTTGGTGATATGAATCATGGAACCTCACAAAAAGCTCAAGGACAAATCACAAGTTCAAAGATTAAGAGAAGCATCGAACATCCATTTACAAGCCTACATTAGAAAAGTCAAGCAAGTTTTTGAAGATCCGAGCATGGAGGCATACAAAGATAACTTGATCAACTTTAATCTATGGTAAATGCATTTGGAGGAAGATTATTGAAGACTTGTTCAACCATAAATGAAGATGAGAGCTAATTTGGAACGTTGCATCACTTTTACAAACTTTCCTTATTTGGACCACTTTCCATATTTGTTACTGAACTTTCCATATTTGTTCCCAAAATGGTTCCAACGAATTTATCATGTATTTAGACATGTTTTAGGCCATTTACATTCAGTTTATTAGCTTGGAAAGAATTAGGGAAGATATTATTCTCTAGGAAAGATTTTCCCCAAAATCTGCCAAATCCATATAAGGCAAGTTTTGGGCAGATTTTATTCTCTTCTTTATTCCGAATTTCCTTGTTATTTTTAGGGTTTCTTTGCCTATTTAAAGGCCTCATTTGTAACCCTAAATATAAAGAATTAATATGATAGAAAATAGCTTTGTTTTGCTTATTGCTTGGTTGATTTTACCTTGCATTTTGTAGCCTTGTTCTAGGTTGCATGTTTTAGAAACATTCAAGCATAACTTGATCTATTGTGTTGGTGGATTGTTTCGATCTTGAAATAAGAACAAGTTCTCTTATTTCAAGGTATTAGATCATTGGAATAATCTTCTTCTTCAGGGTTTCCAAGGGTTTTACCTTATTGTTCATTGCGGTTTTAGGATTTGCATTTAGGGGTTCTTTGTGTTTCAAAGGGTTTCTATTTCAATTTTCTAGGGTTTCATAACATTTGGTATCAATATGGTCCAAAGAGTGAAACAAGTACTTTGAAACAAGCTTTTCAATTACAAACATGTATTTGGAGTGGTTCAGATCCTCAATCGATATTTTGGTCCAAACAGGATTCCCAAAGAAGAGGTTCCTCCATTTGGATCTTTAGGACGGACCAAATCTTGAGCACAACTTTGACAAGTGAAAAACCTTAGGTCTTTCGATTCAATTTGGTCTCGAGAGTGAAACAAGTTTCTCAATTACAAACAAGTTTATGGAGTGGTTCGGATCCTCTTTCGATATTTTGGTCCAAAGAGGATTCTCAAAGAAGAGGTTCCTCCATTTGGATCTTTAAGATGGACCAAATCATGAGCACAACTTTGACAAGTGGGAAACCTTAGGTCTTCGGATTCAATTTGGTCAATTTTTGGAGTGGTTTGGATCGTCTTTTGAAATTTTGGATCAAAGAGGATTCCCAAAGAAGAGGTTCCTCCATTTGCATCTATAGGATGGACCAAATCGCGCAGAAATACTTTGACAAGTGGGAAACCTTAGGTCTTTGGTATCAATATGTTCCGAAGAGTGAAACAGGTCCTTTGAAACAAGCATTTCAATTACAAACAAGTTTTTATAGTGGTTCCGATCCTCATTCCATATTTTGGTCCAGACAGAATAATAACAGAAGAGGTTCCTCCATTTGGATCTTTAGGATGGACCAAATCATGATCACAACTTAGACAAGTGGGAAACCTTAGGTCTTCGTATTCAATATAGTCAAGTGAGTAAAACAAGTACTTTGAAATAAGCTTTAAATTACAAACATGTTTTTGGACTGGTTCGGATCCTCTTTCTATATTTTGGTCCAAATAGGATTCCAAAAGAAGAGGTTCCTTCATTTGGATCTTTAGGATGGATCAAATTATGATTACAATTTTGACAAGTGGTAAACCTTATGTCTTTTGTATGAATATGGTCCGAAGAGTGAAACGAGTACATTGAAACAAACTTTTCAATTACAAACAAGTTTTTGGAGTCGTTCAGATCCTCTTTCGAAATTTTGGTCCAAATAGGATTCCCAAAGAAGAGGTTCCTCCATTTAGATCTTTAGGATAGACCAAATCATGAGGACAACTTTATCATTATTTATATCTGTGATATTATCCTTCACGTGGAACCCTCATAATTACAGGCGGATAAATTTACCATTTTGCCCCTGTAATTACCGATTTATCCTTGTGTTCCCCCTGATTCTCCAATGAACTTTATCTTTAGTCGAACTAGAGATAAGATAGTTCTGTGATCAATAGAAGTCGTGACGTCACTTGTTCATGTCTCGAATCAGTACATCAAGGGAGTTTCCTAAAGTTCCTAAAATGTTTAGGTATCGCACTGATACCGTTAATTTATAGGAAAGTTATGAATTCCATCTCGTGAAAATGAGTTCCCAGCTACTTATCTAGTCATGTTCCCAAAAGAGTGTATTGAGCGTTCTTACAGACGCTCTCAACTATGTGAATCAAAGAACATAACTCCACAAATAGGAGTCCGCATTTCACTCAGGATTGAGATCTAGCACGATTGATAAACTTAGTTTGATATTCGATTATTTCTCGTAAACGGTACTAAGGAGAAATTTGATCGAACATCGTGGTCCTGTCTTATACAATCAACATTGCATATGATACTTCCATTTCATGTCTCCCACATGAATGATCAGGATTAGATCATTTGTCTATAAACAAAATGCGAAGCTATCAACAATGTTACCAGGATAAGGTTCCCAAACGTTATCCATTTACTGTAGACACTTTTAAGTTACTCATCTCGACTTTAATCCTCTCGTATGACTCACATACTAAGTCGTGATTTCATAAGAGTGACTTAGGGTTTACTATTTGAATGTTTGATATTTATATATTTCCATATATTCCTAATATCATTAATTGAATCAATCTAGATAATATAAAGAACTTATGTTTATTTATTTAATTTATTCTTAATAAATTATTATTATTAAATGATTACAAGTTCTAGGACACCATTCCTAACAGTAATATGTTGTGCAATTGGTGAATTGTAGGTGCGATTGCTCAGTTGTTGTTCCGTGGAAATTTGAGACTTGGAGCAAGTCTTTTTTTTGGCAAAGGTGAGAATAGTTAGGATTTAAAGTAACTATAGAAAGCAAATAAGTATAATGGTTTGTAGAATTGGAACTGAGATTATAATTCGAATCTAAGATTAGAGGGTTGTGAGTTAGTGCCCTTAGGATTAAGAGTTAATCCTTTAAGTAAGAACTTAGGAGTTCTCGAGGAAAGTATTCAATCTTAGAAGATTCTACGTTTCGAAGCTTAGGTTGGATCATTGGAAGTTAAAAGATCCAAACTAACTTTTTTATAGAACGGTTAATAGAACCTCGGATTATTGGAAGTTTAGAATCCTTGAAGGTATAGGTTAATCGTTTGATTTATGATTCTACTTTTATTATTGATACCGGAGTTCGATCAATATATCGTTAGTCCGAGATGCTTGCCTACTTTTACTTTATGTCATTTACTTTATATCTTTTACTTTATGCTTGCATCAACTACTTTAATTCCGTACTTTATTTATTTACTTTTACAAGGATATGCAAGCATATGCATATCATATTGCATCATACCATTCTCGCACCATTCATGAAAAAGAAATGAAAGTGAAAAAGAAATGAAAGTGAAAAAGAAATGAAAGTGAAAAAGAAAAGAAAGTGAAAGAGAAAAGAAGGAAGAATGATGAACCCTACGTGGAGTTCACATCATCTTCAGTGAAAAAGAAACGAAAGTGAAAAAGAAATGAAAGTGAAAAAGAAAAGAAAGAGAAAGAGAAAAGAAGGAAGAATGATGAACCCTACGTGGAGTTCACATGACCTTTAGAGAAAAGAAAGAATGAGAAATGAAAAAGAGACGAATGGGATCCTACGGGATTTGCTCATTACTCTAAGTGAAAAGAGACGAATAGGATCCTATGGGATTTGCTCATTACTCTAGATGAAAAAGGAGTGAATGGTATCCTACGGGATTGACGCATTACTTCTTCGTACATAGGGAGTTGAATGGTATCCTGCAGGATTGACGCATTACTTCCTCATGCATAAGGCTGAATGGGATCCTACATGATGTTCTCATTACCCTTCATTCACGCACAAAAGGGCAATTGCGAAGTCCTACAGGATGCTCTCATGCATTCATGTTTATGATAGATGAAAGAGAGAATCGATAAGTTGTATGATGTGCAAAGTATATTTACTTTTCTTACTTATGTCATAACAATGTTGATGGATGAGTATTGACTATGATTATTAGTAATATCATCCTTTGAAAGTATAAAACGAAATTACCTGAAGTTTAGAGAACATTAGGATTGATTGTGTCAGATTAATTGGACACGAATCAGAATACGAGTTTGAGGTCTATCTTTACTTTTTATGCTTATTATTCTCACTGAGCTTAAGTTGTTAGCTCATGATATTACAAAATTTTAGGTAATGCCCTGGCTAGAGGTCGAGGGAGAGGAGATGGTGCTACTTGATCGAGGGATGACGACTTTGAGATGGACTAGGTTGTTGTAAAAATCCATGTACATGGTTTTGAGTATTTTATATAATTTTTGGAGTTGTATATTTAGAAATGGCTCTTAAGAGCTATTGTCTTTACTTTTATGATTATAAATCCTTTTGAACTCCTAATAGGAACTTAATGTTCCTTGTGTTTTTAGATGTTTGAATTTAAGATGTAAACAGGTTTTGGCTAGCCTATTTTCAAACATAATCACGCCAATTTTTCTTAAAATAAAAGACTTCCGTTGTGTTTTCTAATTTAAATTATTTAAAAGTGACGGGTCGTCACAGTTGGTATCAGAGCCTTATGGTTCTGTATACTACATGCGATGCATGTTTGTTTTCATGTTTTGTTTTAAGTCCATTCTCAAGTCATCATCTGAGATCAGCAGCACCAGGTATGCCTATAACTTCTATTCTCATGCTTATTTCTTTGACATTTGAAGAGTTATGAGAATATTGTTAAAAGTTAATGATGTTTGTGAGATTTCACATCCTTGTAAAACCATTATGTGGTTATGTTTATTTGACCCATTTTGAGATTTGGGTAAGGGTGTCGAGAAGGTGAATGACCCCGTGCAGTTTTGGAGGTTATACACGTTGTTAAGAGTATTGACATAATGTCAAAGTAAAGGAGATGAGATACTCCGAGAGATCAACTGTTTGATCCTTAAAGCTAATCAAAGTGTTATTGTCACACAATTGCTAAGTAGTGGTCTTAGTAGATGTGTGTGGACATTTATGTGTAAAAAGGGGACATGTTGTTTGGAGCCTAGTATTAAGAGTTGAAACACCTGTTTGAGGTGAGAAATTGTTGAAAAGAAATCAGTCTGGCTCGAGTCCAGTAACCTAGATTCAGCTTAAGGGACAAGTTCCTGGTTTGAGTTGAGAAAGTTGAATTATGGTAAGTGGTAAATCCTTATGGTAGCATTGTGCTAAAAGGAAAGTGTGTTGCCACTCAAAAGAGGAAGTAAGGACTTTACGTGATAAGTCTCAATGAGGACTATTAACGACAATGTTAATTGGTGAATGGCCTAGTTTGGTTGCTATTACACTATGGTGTATCAATTTGAATTGAAAATACTCGAGGTCGAGTAATGAAGATCCATGTTCAGTAAATTTTCAAGATTGACTAACATTAAGGTGGAGTGTTGGTATGTGATTGAAAACTAGAAGGAAGTTGTTGGACCGTGATATCGGTAACTTCTATAAGGCAATGGGATGGTTTGGTGAACATCAATTCACATTGAGTATGACCATCTAATTGGATGGAGAATTTGATAAACTTGTAGGTCGTAGTTTTGATCTACTGAGTCTTTCGAGATAGACTCTAAAGTGAAACCTATGTTGAAAGGTTAGGAGGTTATTGGCTAAGGTGTTTAACAGACACCAGTTTTTCTTTGTAACAAAGCAATTGATCTCTGAGGTCGAGTTCATTAAAGAATTGAATAAGGAGGCTTAGAAGTCGTCCTTATCTGGAATTTTACATCTTCTGAAAAGAAGAGAAGATTAACTACTACGAACAGATTACCTCTCAGAAGAAGAAAGCAAAGGATGACGACGCCAGTCAAGAGATACCGCAACAACATCAACATCAACAACATCAACATCAACATCAACAACAGCAACAACAACTGGTTCGAGATGGAGTTCAACAAGGATAGGATCATCCTTACTACAATAGTTGTGCCAGTTTCCATCAGGGAGATGCACACTTCAATCAAGATGCTATGTTGTGATCAAACTTGGATTCACGCCACTTTTATAGGGCGTATAAGATACAACCATCACAACATAGTAGCAAAGTTAGGATTATCAGGAAAAGCTACCAGTATAGTAGTGATTTATGCTTTGTTATTTTCAGACCGTTTGGCTTTTATTTTGTTTAATGCTGGAGCTAGCCATTCTTTTATTTTTATCTTGTTATGATGAGTTGGCAGCTCTTGAGCCGAGACTGTTGAGTTTCGAGATGTGTGCTTTTAACTAGTGGGGGAGTTTATTATGATGATAGTGCGTATGGCACTTATGACATTTGCATTATGAGTAGATGCTCACATTTTACTTTGATTGTTATGCATATGTTTGGTTTTCATGTGATATTGATTATGAATTGGTAGTTTTGAATGCTAATGTGTTTTACGAGAAGACACCAGTTAAGATAAGAGCATTCAAACAATAGTGTTGAGAAAATAAAAAGGAATTCACTTGGTTAAGGTTCTTTGAAAGAATCAAGTGTCATAGGAAACAATGTGGGAACGTGAGGATGAGATACAGTCAAAGTACCCTCGCTTTATTCACTTAGTGAACGCACTTTTCGAGGACGAAAAGTCTTTTAAGGAGGGTAGACTGTAACGTCCCGTTATTTTGAAGTTAATTTTTTTTATTATTTAATTATTTATTATTATTTAATTATATTTTATTTAATGTTATTTATCTATTTATTTCAATTTAAGTATTTATATTAATTATTATTTTTGTAATTTCGATTTTAGTAGTTAATTTCGCCCGAAATCCTTTTTAATCGTTTTTAATATTTTAAATTCGTTTCAGTGACATTAATAATTATTAATAAGCCAATTAATAATTATTAATCACCTTTAGATTTATTTAATAGCATCGGGTTTCGTTTTTTAAGTCAAAAGTCATAAAAGGACGCAACCGTCATTTCCAATTTCTTAAAATATCTAAAATTACTATTCATTTATCTTTAAATATCACCAAAGTTGACAAAAATCATTTCATCTTCCTCGTTCTCCTTTCTCTTTGCCGTGAGCTTTCTCTTCTCCATGGATGAGAAGACTTTTTCTTGGCTTTTCTTCGTTTCTCGGTGGATCATCGTGTTTTCGGTTGCGTTGGATTGGTAGGGACGAGGGCTACCTATCCAACCTAGCTTTTCGGAGTTTCTCGTTCTCTAAGGAAAGTCCCAAAAAGTAAGTTTTCAAAACTTTTTAGATGGTTTTGTTCGTTTTTTATTATAAATGAGTTTTGAAGTTGAAATCATGAATTTCTATCATGGAATTTGACGATTTTGAGCCCGGATTTTCGAAAAACACTATTCACCCAAAAACACTATTCATCTGAAAACACTATTCATTCGAAATCACTATTCACCCGAAAATGCACACTTGTTCTCATCTTAGTTATGAGTTGTAATATGTTGTGCAATTGGTGAATTGTAGGTGCGATTGCTCGGTTGTTGTTTCGTGGAAATTTGAGACTTGGAGCAAGTCTTTTTTTTGGCAAAGGTGAGAATAGTTAGGATTTAAAGTAACTATAGAAAGCAAATAAGTATAATGGTTTGTAGAATTGGAACTAAGATAAGAATTCGAATCTAAGATTAGAGGGTTGTGAGTTAGTGCCCTTAGGATTAAGAGTTAATCCTTTAAGTGAGAACTTAGGAGTTCTCGAGGAAAGTATTGAATCTTAGAAGATTCTAAGTTAGATTCGTTTTGAAGCTTAGGTTGGATCATTGGAAGTTAAAAGATTCAAACTAACTTTTTTATAGAACGGTTAATAGAACCTCGGATTATTGGAAGTTTAGAATCCTTGAAGGTATAGGTTAATCGTTTGATTTATGATTCTACTTTTATTATTGATACCGAAGTTCGATCAATATATCGTTCGTCCGAGATGCTTGCCTACTTTTACTTTATGTCATTTACTTTATATCTTTTACTTTATGCCCCTTTACTTTATGCTTGCATCAACTACTTTAATTCCGTACTTTATTTATTTACTTTTATAAGGATATGCAAGCATATGCATATCATATTGCATCATACCATTCTCGCACCATTCATGAAAAAGAAATGAAAGTGAAAAAGAAAAGAAAGTGAAAGAGAAAAGAAGGAAGAATGATGAACCCTACGTGGAGTTCACATCACATTCAGTGAAAAAGAAACGAAAGTGAAAAAGAAATGAAAGTGAAAAAGAAAAGAAAGAGAAAGAGAAAAGAAGGAAGAATGATGAACCCTACGTGGAGTTCACATCACCTTCAGAGAAAAGAAAGAATGAGAAATGAAAAAGAGACGAATGGGATCCTACGGGATTTGCCATTACTCTAGAAGAAAAAGGAGTGAATGGTATCCTACGGGATTGACACATTACTTCTTCGTACATAGGGAGTTGAATGGTATCCTGCAGGATTGACGCATTACTTCCTCATGCATAAGGCTGAATGGGATCCTACGGGATGTTCTCATTACCCTTCATTCACGCACAAAAGGGCAATTGCAAAGTCCTACAGGATGCTCTCATGCATTCATGTTTATGATAGATGAAAGAGAGAATCGATAAGTTGTATGATGTGCAAAGTATATTTACTTTTCTTACTTATGTCATAACAATGTTGATGGATGAGTATTGACTATGATATTTAGTAATATCATCCTTTGAAAGTATAAAACGAAATTACCAAAAGTTTAGAGAACTTTAGGATTGATTGTGTCAGATTAATTGGACACGAATCAGAATACGAGTTTGAGGTCTATCTTTACTTTTTATGCTTATTATTCTCACTGGGCTTAAGTTGTTAGCTCATGATATTACAAAATTTCAGGTAATGCCCTGGCTAGAGGTCGAGGGAGAGGAGATGGTGTTGCTTGATCGAGGGATGACGACTTTGAGATGGACTAGGTTGTTGTAAAAATCCATGTACATGGTTTTGAGTATTTTATATAATTTTTGGAGTTGTATATTTGTAAATGGCTCTTAAGAGCTATTGTCTTTACTTTTATGATTATAAATCCTTTTGAACTCCTGATAGGAACTTAATGTTCCTTGTGTTTTTAGATGTTTGAATTTAAGATGTAAACAGGTTTTGGCTAGCCTATTTTCAAACATAATCACGCCAATTTTTCTTAAAATAAAAGACTTCCGCTGTGTTTTGTAATTTAAATTATTTAAAAGTGACGGGTCGTCACATTTTCACACTTAGATAGTTTAGCTAATGGCATTATTAACAAAAACCTTATGGGTATTGGCAGGGGTTCAGGTCCTTGATGATTCCTAACGATGGTGAGGTAGACTATTGCACTCTTTGTTTCTAGGAATGACATCCTGGTCTATTCGAAGAACGATGAGTTGCACGTGATTCACATTGAGAATTATCGACATTGAGGGCCAAAAATCTTTACACATGTAACGTCCCGTTACTTTTAGAGGTAAATTTTTTTTTATTATTTAATTAAAGCTTTTTTGAATAGTTAAATTCTGTAATTTCGATTTTAGTAGTTATTTTCGTCCGAAATTCTTTTTAATTCTTTTAATACTTTAAATTAGTTTTGGTGACATTAATAATTATTAACGGGCCAATTAATAATTATTAATCACTTTTAGATTTATTTAAGAGCTTCAGGTTTCGTTTTAAAAGTAAAAACAAAAGAGGGACGTAGACGTCATTTCCCAAATTCTTAAATATTTAAAAGTTACTATTCATTCATCTTTTAAATATTCAATCAAAGGAAAAAATGCTCATTTTTCTTTCTCTTCTTCTCCTTGGGGTCGAGAGTAGCATAGGAGGTTTTTAAAATTTTGGGTTTTCATTAATACTCGGTGGATCGTATCGATTCTACTCCCGTTGGAAAGCCCTTGGCCCGTAGATCATTTCCAACCTACCGATCGAGATTTTCGCTCGTTTTCTTGAGGCCTTAAGGTATGTCAAAGTTTCTAAAACTTGATGTGAATAGTGTTTTAATGGAGGTTTTGAGTTGAAATCTTCAAATTCGTTCGCCGAAGCTTGAAGGTTTCAATCGGGAAAGTCTTTATGGTCAATTTTAGAAACTTCCCCTAAACCCTAAAACCGAGTTTGAGCCGGAAACCCATCCCATGTGATTTTCCCTCACTTGGCCTTATTTAGGATGTTAGGGTTATTGTGTTTTTGCTATTTACTTAATTTTTCAGAAATCGATTATTATGCAAAACCCTAATTTACCGCTACCCATTGTAGTTGCGATTCTCCAAAGTATCCAAAACCAACCCGAAACACCTCTAAAGTGCATAAAATCTGGAAAACCAAACCCGAACCCTATTTTTCCTTGTATGGCCGAGAGTACCATAAGGATAAAATCCGGGTTTTTTGTCATTTTGTACGTTTAGATGTTGTTTGAATGATTTTTCGATTAATTAATGTTATTTAGGTGTAATTCGTTTGTAGGATTGTGAATTGATCGTGGATTTACAACCTCGGATTAATCAGAGCTTGTCTACAAGCTAAGGTGAGTTTAAAGCGAAAGTTAGTGGTTTTATGAATTGAGTTTCGTTATGTTATTGTTTATCGAGGTAAAGAGGGAAATAACTTCTTAGAATAATGTTTTTGTTGGAGACTTTATTTCGAAAGTGTGTGGAGAGAATTTGGAGTTATAATGAGTTCGATGAAAAGGAAACATCAGAGTGGTTTGGAAGTATTGCAAAGTGAATTGGAGATGTTAGATGAAAGTGGAAATGAAAGTTACTTTGATTTGGTTTGGAAGTTAAAATAGTTAGAAGATACACTTGACTGATAACTCGTGTAATCTAGTTAGTTAGGTTTCTTAATAACTTAGTAGGATTCTTTGGGATTAACTCACTTATTAGGGAGCTTAACCTTTTGTGATACGGCACATGATAGTATGTTGATTCGAATCCAAACGTATCATGGTGCGATGGTGTAACGACCCGATTTTCCGTTCAATTCTTTAAATTCAAATGCACAGTGGAAGACTTAATTTTTAAAGAAAAATGGCATGGGTTCGTTTAAAAATCGAATAACCAAAACCTGTTTACAACAACCCATATTCAGAGAAAGCGATAAATCGGGAATGCGCAGAGAAATAAATCATAAGACATAGACAATTTTTACACAAATACCCTTTCAGGCTCAAAAGACACATGTATGTAAAATGTAAATAATTTACAAGCATTTTAACAAATGCTAAACCAAAAGATGTCTTTAACATTGTCCATACACCATCTCGACTAGTCACGCGGCTCCACCTCCTCTACCTCGCTTCTTAGCTCGAGGTTTACCTGAAAATTTGTAAGTGTAGCAACATTAGCATAAAAATGCTAGTGAGAGTAAAACGAAAGCAAGTAATCCTATGACAAAATCTCATAACCGAAATCGTGTCCAAAGGCCTATAATGCTCAATACTACCCACATCCACACTTCCAATTTCCATACAATCATACGATAGTCATATATTACCCATAATCATCATTCAATACCATGAGATAGATATAAAGACTTAATGTAAAGTAACGTTCACTACTAAGTCTTACTACACAATTCTAAACAATATGTAAAGGTAACTTTAACTATCTTTATTACCAAACAAGTTTCATCATATCGTGCTATTGTATGGATCGAAATCAACATACCACGTAGGGTCGTACCATGTCTCAAGTTACCATACCATGATACCGTATGGACCGAAGTCAACATACTATCATGTACCATATCACAAATCATCGCACAATGATACGTATGGATCCGAATCAACATACTATCATGTGCCGTAACACAAATCATAGTACCATGGTACCGTATGGATCCGAATCAACATACTACCATGTACCATATCACAATCATCAAATATCAGGACTTTCACAATATTGGATATCAGGACTTTCACCATATCACAATTCATCGCACCATGATACGTATGGATCCGAATCAACATACTATCATGTGCCGTATCACAGATCATAGTACCATGGTACCGTATGGATCCGAATCAACATACTACCATGTACCATATCACAATCATCGGATATCCGGACTTTCACCATATTGGATATCAGGACTTTCACCATATCACAAATCATCGCACCATGATACGTATGGATCCGAATCAACGTACTATCATGTGCCGGATCACAAATCATAGTACCATAGTACCGTATGGATCCGAATCAACATACTACCATGTACTATTTACAAACCCTCGCACCATGATACGTATGGATCAGAATCCACATACTATCATGTGCCGTATCAAAAGGTTAAGCTTCCTAATAAGTTAGTTAATCTCAAAGAATCCTACTAAGTTATTAAGAAACCTAACTAACTAGATTACACGAGTTATCACTCAAGTGTATCTTCTAACTACTTTAACTTCCAAACTGATCCAAGTAACTCTCATTTCCCCTTCCATCTAACATTTTCAAATCGCTTTGCAATACTTCCAAATCACTTTGATGTTTCCTTTTTATCGAACTCATTATAATTCCAAATTCTTTACACTCACTTCCGAATTAAAGTCTCCAACCAAAACTTAATTCTAAGAAGCTAATTCGCTCTTAACCTCGATAAACAATAACATAACGAAACTCAATTCATAAAACCACTAACTTTCACTTTAAACTCACCTTAGCTTGTAGAAAAGCTCTGATCAATCCGAGGTTGCAAACCCACGATCAAATCACAATCCTATAAACTAATTATACCTAAATAACATTAATTAACCGGAAATTGTACAAACAACATCTAAAAGCACAAAACGACGAAAAACCTGGATTTCCTCCCTATAGTGCTCTCGGCCATATAAGGGAAAATGGGGTTCGGGTTTGGTTTTCTTGTTTTTATGCACTTTAGAGGTGTTTCGGTTTGGTTTCGGATACTTTGGAGGTTCACAACTACAATCGGTATCCGTAAATTAAGGTTTTATTCATTAATCGATTTCCGAAAAATTAAGTAAATAGCAAAAACACAATAACCCTAACATCCGAAACATGGCCAAGTGAGGGAAAATAACATGGGACGGGTTTTCGACTCAAACTCGGTTTTAGGATTTAGGGGAAGTTTCTAAAATCGACCAAAACGACTTTCCCGATGGAAATCTTCAAGCTTCGGTGAATGAATTTGAAGATTTCAATCCAAAACCACCATTAAAATACTATTCACATCAAATTTTATAAACTTTGTCATACCTTAAGGCCTTGAGAAAACGAGTGAAAGCCTCGATTGTTAGGATGGGTAGAAAGTATGTCTCGAGAGATTTCCAACGAGCTAAGGCACGATGAAAACAGTCGAGAAACGAAGCCGTGGTGACAATTTCTTTCTCTCCTCTTTTTTTCTCTCTAAGCTACGGGTTTGGGATGAAAAAATGAGAAGAAATTTATGATTTTTGTCTAATTTTGGCTTAATAAAGGAGAAGGATGAATAGTGTTTAGATATTTAAGAAATCGGAAATGACGCCTACGTCCCTCTTTTGTTTTTACTTTAAAAACGAAACCCGAAGCTCTTTAATTAATCTAAAGGTGATTAATAATTATTAATTGGCCCATTAATAATTATTAATGTCACCGAAACGAATTTAAAGTATTAAAAGGATTAAAAGGGTTTTTGAACGAAAATAGCTACTAAAATGGAAATCATTACTTTTAAACTAACCTTAAAAGTTTTAATTAAAATAAATAAATAAAATAATAATAATAATAATAATAATAATAATAATAATTTACCATCAAAAGTAACGGGACGTTGCAGACTACCCTCCTTAAAAGACTTTTCGTCCTCGAAAAGTGCACTTACCAAGTGAAAAGTGAGGGTTCTTATACTGCATTTCGTCCTCACGTTCCCACGTAATCTCCTTCAACACTTGGTTCCTTTACAATACTTTGACCAAGTGGATAATTTGTTTTTCAACACTTTGGTTTGGATGCTAGGATCATAACCGGCGTCTCCTTCTAAGACTAGCTAGCATCCAACACCACTTAATAGAATATAATGTTCATAAACACGTTTATCAGAATTTTCACCATATCGGGTCTCAGGAATTTCACCATATAGGTCTCAGGAATTTCATCATATAGGTCTCAGGAATTTCACCATATCAGGTCTCAGGAATTTCACCATATCGGTCTCAGGAATTTCACCATATCGGTCTCAGGAATTTCACCATATCAGGTCTCAGGAATTTCACCATAACAGGTCTTAGGAATTTCACCATATCAGACAACAAATAATACAAGAGAGTGCTATAAAACTGACAAAGTACCTGTGACAACAGTACCAGATGCCTCAGCATCCTCCCGAGTGGTGGCAAAGACACGGGCCTGCTGTCGTGTCTGATTGGGAATAACCTGACTCTTTCCTCGACCTTGACCCTGACCTAAACTCTGACTCTGACCCCCACTCTATTGTGGTGTCTGTAAACTAGGGCAGAAAGGTCTTATATGTCCGTTCTGTCCACACTGAAAGCACCTCATCAACGTACATAGACCAAGGTGATACTCAGTACAATTATGACAGTAAGGTAAAGGAGGAGCCTGTCTATGTGGCTGTGTCCCTCGACCTGAAAGGTCGTCCCCAGCCTTCCTCTTCTGAGAAGAAGCCTGCGTAGTTATCTCAAAAGCCTTTTTCTCAGCATCCCCAATATCTAATGCCAAAGCGGCATTCAAAGCATCGGAAAAGGTAGTAGGTTGCAAGACTTGTACCTGTCCTCGTAACTCTGCCCTCAAACCCACTATAAATCTTTTCCTCTTACTCTCTAGATCGGTAAAATGTCTTGTGGCAAACTTTGACAACCTGTCAAACTCCCTCTCATACTCCACCATAGAATTATCACCCTGTTTGAAAGAAACTGAATCTTTAACTGATCTCGTGTATCCTCAGGATAGTATTTATCAAAAAATTTCTCCCTGAACATCTCCCAACTAACCTGCAAATCAGGACTGAGAGTATGGGATATACCATTCCACCAGTAAAGTGCATCATCAACCAAGGAGTAGGTCCCACAATGAACATTCAGTTGATCTGGGCACTTAATGAACCCAAGTACCCTCTCAATCCTGGTAATCCATCTCTCCGCATCAGGCGGATCGGTAGATGTACCACAGGAGTGTTATACCTGATATACTCCTTCAGAGTTTTCGCAGCATCAGTAACACCAGACTGATCTACCACTGGAGCAGATGCTCTAACAGGTGGTATAACCTGATCAACATGTCCTCCACCACCTCGTAATAGATCTCTAAAGTACTCCTCAGAAATGGTAACACTATGACCATGACTAGGTGGCTGGTCAAGCTCTAGTACGGCCTCTGCCTAGTACTACAGTCGTTAATCTGCTCCTACCTCTCCTCGGAGCAATTGTCCTCGGAGGCATACTGAATCATAATCAGAAAAGTCTCACTTGAGATACCAGGAAAGTAAAAGCAAAAGTACAAACAAACTAATCAAAAGAGAGCGTTCTAAGGATACCTGGAACCGTTGACTTCGAGCGATGTTTGGACAATATCAAAATATGAAAAACATGCGATGCATGTGGTCTTTAGAACAAAAGAGGCTCTGATACCAACTGTAACGACCCGATTTTCCATTAAATTCTTTAAAATCAAATGCACAACGAAAGACGTAATTTTAAAAGAAAAACGGCATGGGTTCGTTTAAAAATCGAATAACCAAAACCTGTTTACAACAAACCATATTCAGAGAAAGTGATAAATCGGGAATGCGCATTCCAAAGGAGAAATAAATCATAAGACATAGACAATTTTACACAAATACCCTTCCGGGCTCAAAAGACACATGTATGTAAAATGAAAATAATTTACAAGCATTTTAACAAATGCTAAACCAAAATATGTCTTTAACATTGTCCCTACACCATCTCGACTAGTCACGCGGCTCCACCTCCTCTACCACTCTTCTTAGCTCGAGGTTTACCTGAAAATTTGTAAGTGTAGCAACATTAGCATAAAAATGCTAGTGAGAGTAAAACGAAAGCAAGTAATCCTATGAACAAAATCCCATAACCGAAATCGTGTCCAAAGGCCTATAATGCTCAATACTACCCACATCCACACTTCCAATTTCCATACAATCATACGATAGTCATATATTACCCATAATCATCATTCAATACCATGAGATAGATATAATGACTAAAAGTAAAGTAACGTTCACTACTAAGTCTTACTACACAATTCTAAAGAATATGTAAAGGTAACATTAACTATCTTTATTACCAAACAAGTTTCATCGTATCGTGCTATTGTATGGATCGAAATCAACATACCACGTAGGGTCATACCATGTCTCAAGTTACCATACCATGATACCAAATGGACCGAAGTCAACATACTATCTGTACCATATCACAAATCGTCGCACCATGATACGTATCGATCCGAATCAACATACTATCATGTGCCGTATCACAGATCATAGTATGATGGTACTGTATGGATCCGAATCAACATACTACCATGTACCATATCACAATCATCGGATATCAGGAATTTCACCATATTGGATATCAGGACTTTCACCATATCACAAATCATCGCGCCATGATACGTATGGATCTGAATAAACATACTATCATGTGTCGTATCACAAGTCATAGTACCATAGTACCATATGGATCCGAATCAACATACTACCATGTACTATTTACAAACCCTCGCACCATGATACGTATGGATCCGAATCAACATACTATCATGTGCCGTATCAAAAGGTTAAGCTTCCTAATAAGTTAGTTAATCTCAAAGAATCCTACTAAGTTATTAAAAAACCTAACTAACTAGATTACACGAGTTATCACTCAAGTGTATCTTCTAACTACTTTAACTTCCAAACTGATCCAAGTAACTCTCATTTCCACTTTCATCTAACATCTCCAAATCGCTTTGCAATACATCCAAACCACTCCGATGTTTCTGGCTCAAACTCGTTTTAGGGTTTAGGAGAAGTTTCTATAATCGACAAAAATGACTTTCCAGATGGAAATCTTCCAGCTTCGGTTAACAAATTTGAAGATTTCAATCCAAAACCACCATTAAAATACTATTCACATCAAATTTTAGAAACTTTGTCATACCTTAAGGCCTCGAGAAAACAAGCGAAAGCCTCGATTGTTAGGATGGGTAGAAAGTACGTCTCGAGAGCTTTCCAACGAGCTAAGGCTTGATGAAAATGGTCGAGAAATGAAGCCGTGGTGACAATTTCTTTCTCTCCTCTTTTTTTCTCTCTAAGCTACGGGTTTGGGATGAAAAAATGAGAAGAAATTTATGATTTTTGTCTAATTTTGGCTTAATAAAAGAGAAGGATGAATAGTGTTTAGATATTTAAGAATTCAGAAATGACGCCTACGTCCCTCTTTTGTTTTTACTTTATAAACGAAACCCGAAGCTCTTTATTTAATCTAAAGGTGATTAATAATTATTAATTGGCCCATTAATAATTATTAATGTCACCGAAACGAATTTAAAGTATTAAAAGGATTAAAAGGGTTTTCGGACGAAAATAGCTATTAAAATCGAAATCATTACTTTTAAACTAACCTTAAAAGCTTTAATTAAAATAAATAAAAAAAATAATAATAAAAAAAAAATTACCATCAAAAGTAACGGGACGTTACAGATGGTTTGTGATATGGTACATGGTAGTATGTTTATTCGGATCCATATATACCATGGTATTATGATTTGTGATACGGCACATGATATTATGTTGATTCGGATCCATACATATCATGGTGCGATGGTTTGTGATATGGTACATGATAGTATGTTAATTCGGATCCATACATACCATGGTACTATGATTTGTGACACGGCACGTGATAGTTTGTTGATTCGGATCCATACGTATCATGGTGCGATGATTGAGATATGGTACGACCGTACGTGGTATGTTGATTCGGATCCATACGAGCACGTTACGATGATTGTGATATGACACATGATAGTATGTTGATTCGGATCCATACATATCATGGTTCGATGATTTGTAATATGGTGAAATTCCTGATATCCAATGTGAAATTCCTGATAGCAGGCTCGGGGTGGAGTTCAGTTCAGACAGCCGATGGCACAAGGACGACCCTGCTATTGCTACAACTGTCTTAGTGATCATGTTGGGGCATGTACCCTACCACTGAGGTGTCATACTTGTGGTCAGGAGGGACATCAATCTAGACAGTGTAGGGCTCGTCAGGCACAGCCACCATAGTATGGTTATCCAGGTCAGGGTGTTCAGCATAGACCATATCAGGCACCACCTGGTTTTTATGCTCCTCTGATTAGGGGAAGAGGTCAGGACCGATGCAGAGGTCAGTACGGGGGTAGAGGTCAGGGTGGACAGGCTCAACAGTATAGACTTCCACCTGTTGTTCCCCCGCCACAGATTTTACCTCCACCACCACTGAGATTTCCTCCACCACCACGTCTGATACCTCCTCCACCTTTTCAGCATCAGGCTCGTGTATTTGCCACCAGAGAGGAGGCCGAGGATGCAGGTACTGTAGTGGCTGGTACTTTGACAGTTTTGGGCCATTCTGCTTTTGTTTTATTTGATTCTAGGGCTAGCCACTCTTTTATTTCTTCTGAGTTTGTTGAGTTGGCTGCACTTGAGTCTGCACCGTTAGGTTTTGAGATGCATTTTTCGACCCCAGTGGGGAAGTTGTTATTGCTGATAGTATGATTAGCACTGATGATTTGTGTTTTATGGGTTGTTACTTGCATGCTACTTTGATTATATGCCTATGTCTGATTTTGAAGTGATTTTGGGTATAGATTGGCTATCAGCTAATCGTGCCACCATTAATTGTACTGAGAGAGTTGTTGATTTTATGAGTCCATGTGGGACTAGTCTATGTTTTTGTGGGTCTAGTAGACGAGTAGCAACCACCTTGATATCTATGTTAGAAGCTAGTATGCTTCTAAGTGATGGAGCCTTGGGCTATTTAGCTAGTGTTGTTGATACTTCTGTACCAGAGACTAACTTGAGTTCTGTGCCAGTAGTGAGGGATTTCGTTGATGTTTTCCCTGATGAGTTACCCAGTTTTGCCACCGGTGAGACAGTTTGATTTTCAGATTGAGGTTGCTCCTGGGACAGCTCCATTGTCCAAAGCATCTTATCGTATGACACCGGCTGAGTTGAAAGAACTCCAGAGCCAGTTACAGGGACTTTTAGACTTGGGGTTTATACGCCCGAGTGTTTCACCTTGGGGAGCTCCGGTGTTGTTTGTGAAGAAGAAGGATGGTTCTATGCATTTATGCATCGATTATAGAGAGTTGAACCGTGATACGGTGAAAAACAAGTATCCTTTGCCTAGGATAGAAGACTTGTTTGATCAGTTGAGGGGAGCCACTATCTTTTCAAAGATAGATTTGAGATCTAGCTATCATCAGTTGAGGATTCGGGATGAGGATATTCCCAAGACTACATTCAGGACGCGTTATGGACATTATGAGTTTGTAGTTATGTCCTTTGGCTTGACCAACGCGCCTGCAGCTTTTATGGACCTTATGCACTAGGTGTTCAGGAGTTTCATTGATGCTTTTGTGATTATATTCATTGATGATATCCTGGTTTATTCCAAGACAGAGGAGTTGCATGCTACGCACCTTCGGGAAGTATTAACGGTACTACGAGATCAGAAATTGTATGCCAACTTCTCCAAGTGTGAGTTTTGGCTTAGGGAAGTGGCATTTTAGGCCATGTAGTATCGAGTAGAGGAGTATTTGTTGATCCCTCAAAGGTTGAGGCAGTTACTAACTAGCCTAGACCTTCGAGTGTGGCTGATATTCGCAGTTTTCTGGGACTTGGAGGTTATTATAGACAGTTTGTGCAAGATTTCTCTAAAATTGCTTCAGCTTTGACACATTTGACCCGGAAGGGGGTTGATTTTGTATGGTCTGAGGATTGTGAGAGGAGCTTTGAGGAGCTCAAGAGGAGGCTTGTGACAACATCTGTTCTAGTGTCGCCTGGCATAACCGGTGGTTTGACTGTGTACATAGATGCTTCCCACAGAGGTTTGGGATATGTGTTGATGTAACACAGGAAAGTTATAGCTTATGATTCCCGTCAGTTGAAAGAGTATGAAATGAAGTATCCGACTCATGATTTAGAGTTGGCAACTGTTGTTCATGCATTTAAGATATGGCGACATTATTTGTACAGTGAGAATATCCTGATATTTACTGACCATAAGAGTCTAAAATATTTCTTCACTCAGAAGGAATTGAATATGAGACAGTGGAGATTGTTAGAGCTCGTTAAGGATTATGACTGTGACATTCAGTATCATCCTAGGAAAGCCAATGTAGTGGCTGACGCACTCAGTAGGAAGTCTTCTCATTCATCAGCTTTGTTAGCCATACCTTTGAGATTGAGGTGGGATATGGAACGAGCTGAGATACCATTTCTGACTGTTGAGGTCACTGTGAGTCTGGCTAGTTTGACAGTGGTACCTACTTTGAGATAGAGGATGATTGATGCACAGAGAGATGAGGTTCATTTGCAGGCCGGTTTTAGAGAGGCTGAGTCAAATATTCCTAGTCATTTTACCTTCTCTACAGATAGTGCTCTGATGTATCATAAGAGGCTATGTGTGCCTTTAGGATCGACTTTTAGAAGGGAACTGTTGGAGGAGGCTCACAGTTCTATCTTCTCTATTCATCCAGGTAGTACGAAGATGTACAGGGACCTGAGAGAGCATTATTGGTGGCTTGGGATGAAGCTTGAGATCACAGATTATGTTAGTAGATGCTTGACTTGTCAGCAAGTCAAGGCTTTGAGGAAGAGTCCATCGGGTTTTCTTAACCCTCTGAGTGTGCCAGAATGCAAATGGGAGGAGATTTCCATGGACTTTATCAGTGGATTGCCGAGAACGCCAAAGGGTTACGATACCATTTGGGTGATTGTAGACCGTTTGACGAAGAACGCACACTTTATACCTGGGAGGATCACCTACTCAGTTGAGACATGGGCACATTTGTATTTACGGGAGATTGTTAGATTACATGGTGTACCTGTAAGGATCGTATCAGATCGGGACACTCGTTTTGTCTCGAAGTGTTGGCAGAGTTTACATTCAGCCATGGGTACTGGCTTGGATTTTAGCACAACTTTTCACCCCCAGACAAATGGTCAGACCGAGAGAGTTAACCAGATTCTAGAGGATATGTTGAGAGCTTGTGTTCTTAATTTTGGAGGTAGTTGGGATTCTCAATTGTACTTGGTAGAGTTTGCTTTTAATAACAGCTACCAGGCTACTATTGAGATGGCACCATTTGAGGCACTTTATGGTAGAAAGTGTCGATCTCCAGCTCACTAGGATGAGGTTGGGGAGAGAAGGCTTTTGGGACCCGCACTATAAGAAAAGTTGGAATAGGACACACTAACTATTTTAATAGGTGACACACAAAAAGAAAAAGCGGATGCATAGTGAAAATTTTCTTTATGCATGTCACCCATTGTTTGGGAAAAAATTATACGCATCTTTTTTTTTTCTCTCTTCTCAAAAACTCTCAAAGTCCTCAAATATCTCTCAAGCAAACCCTACTACCGATTTCTTCTCCTCTCCTATTCGATCTCACACCACCGTTCTCACTCCATCTCTCTCGCTCTCTCGTCCTTTTTCTCGCACGAAGTTCTCTGAATCGGACGAAGCTCACCTCTGTTGAAGACGAAGACGAAGACGAAGCTCAAGCCCTAATTTCAGAAGTCAAAGGTTATCTTCGTCGAAGAAATGAAATCTATTTTTTTAATTCTCGTCTTACCATCACGATTCCACCAAAATCGCTGAAGGTTTATTTGATTTCATAAGAATCCAAGCTGGATAGTGAAGCAATTTCGAATATATTAAAGATTAATGGTTAAGATGGAAGTTCTTAACCTCTATCCGTCGCTTGTTCCAAGACAAGTAAGTTTTTTATACAATGATCTCAAAAGTTTTATCATTTGAAGTGGTTTTATCATTCTTTGTTCGGTGATGAAATTTAAGAAGAGAGAATTTCTTTGAAAGGTTTCTTTGGGAATTTCTTTGAAAGGACAAACCGTTGGTATTATTGGATCCTGGTCGTATTGGATCCGCTTATGCAAGAATGGTGGTACTTTTACTAATTTGATTACTTCACACTTCAAATATTCAAATATTTCTATATTGTTTCTAATCTTCCTTTGTTTCGTATGAAATTTAAGGTTTTATCTAGTCCTGTATTTTAATTAACAAATTGTTCTTGCCTTGATGCGGTAGCTTCTAGTTTGAGCTTGCTTGAGTCCGGCCCCATTGGTACATTTGTTGGTGTTTATGATGGACATAGAGGCCCCGAGACTTCTCTCGTATATTTGTGATCACCTCTTTTTAGCATCGCAAGAGTGAGATTTCTACCTCCTTTTTAATCGTATATATTATGTTCATTATCATGCTCTATCTCACTCAATATTTGTTTGACGGTGTCACCGTGTTTTTCTTGTTCTTGTAGGAAATGTAGGGTTATGACTATTCTTTTGCTTTAATTTGAGACTTAGGTTTTGTAATTTGTTAATGGACATGATACGATCTGTTATATATGCCTACATTTGGTTGATTTGCATTTGTTTTCTTGTGAAGCGATTGATTAAGAGTATGGGATTTTCAGTTATTGTTTTATGTTTCCTATCAATAAAAAAAGGGCTATATTTCTGAAGTAGAATGATGGAAATGGTTTTTTTTTTTAAATTTTGTTTTGTTCTACAGCTTTTCCTCTTGTACAAACCAAAAACGTGGAAAAGTTTTCTAATTGTACTATCTCTGTACTGTCATGGCTAAGTTTTCTGTTAGATAGAATTCTTATTATTTTCTTTTTATTGTTGTTTTTCAGAAAATCAAAAGAAACGAAGACGGGCTGGTAGCTTAGTGCTTATTAAGAAAAGAAGGAAGTTGGGCATTTAATCCAACAACGGATCCTGCGAGACAGATGGAACAAATGGCATGGCAACTGCATTAATGGCCACTGGTACACGTTAATATTTCTGAATCTGAATCTTATGTTAATTTCAAATGCAATCTCACCTTTGATTTTGGTGCATATGAACATAAATTGGCCGCTTGAGATGTTTTCCCTTCCTCTATTAAAGCTCTTGCATGACGGACACCGTTTTTTTCTCTTGCTCATCCATACATTTTGTCTTAATTATGAAATAGATGCCTAATTACTGATAAAGGAATGCTACATGCTTTTTTTGTTTTCTTGTTGAAGCAGGAAATTTCACGATCAATTCTCCTGCAGTTGTTCTTGTTGAGTCCATTGGGCCGGCTACGGTAAGTGGATGGTTTCTGTTCTAGCATGAACATCATTTAGCTTCTTTGCTTATGTTACATCTAATATTCGCGACAATTTCTAAACGTGACATGTGAGTTGACATCCATTCAAACACTCTTACGTGGACAACATCTTGCTCCATATTTTTAGTTGTTTCACAATGCATTCTTCTTAGCATGTATGTAAAATGCTAGACTACTGTTTATGCCAAACTAAAGGGCTGGGATTCAATCCAGAAGAATCCTATGAACCCATGGAGAGTGAAGATGCGGGTGTTGATTCTAGCCATCTTGAGGAGATGCTTGCCAATGTAATATCTCAAACTACCAAAGAAGAAGAAGAATACCAAGCAGAACAAAATATTCAAAATCAGGTGAAATTTTGATTTTCTAATATCAGGGAAGTCTACATAATTAGAAAACTCTTCTTCCATGACTGAACTAAGATTTGAATTTTTTATTAACCAAAGGTAATTGATCAGAATAAAAAAGTGGAAATAGTGAATCAAAATCTAGAAGGATTCATTCATCTCATTGAGGGATATAAAATTTGCAAATGGTTTTCATAAAGCCATCTTATATTTAAATTTATTTTGTCGCCCTTTATTTTAGTGGAACTGCAATCTCGGACAATAATTTAGAATAATTTAGAGTTGATTGATTTAGAGAAGAAGATGTCTCTGATGGAGATGATGGTAAAAGGAACTAAAGAATTGCAAGATTTGACTAGATATCCTTATCAAATAAAAGTAGGTGGATCTTTTGAGTCAGGATTCGGGATAAACTGTCTTTAACATATTATTAGTTCAATTAAAAGTGCAGAACTAATTATTTTACTTCATGAAAAGTGACCCAACAACTTTCTTGATTATTTTTTTTGGATTTATATTGAACTTTTGGAATACCTCTTGAATAGTTCATTAATGCCAATTCGATTTGCTTCCAAAAAGTAGAAGAAAGGAATATAATAGGCCATGGCTGAATGATTTTATTTTTAAATGTACGCAGGTAGGTGTGTACATAATTGGATAGATTTCATTCTGTTGTGATTTCATTCTGACTTATTTCCATATTCAAGTATCCTATCAAAAAAAAAAATTCCATATTCAAGTAAGTTGCTTCTTTGTTTTTCTTTTTACTCTATTTTAATTCTATATAATATGAGTGCAAGTGTTACAATTGTGGTTTTTTATGGAATTTTGAGTAAGTTGCTTCTTTATTTGTCTTTTATGTCTCCATTCTTACTTCTATTAAGTGAGTAATTCTCCTGCTAATGTCGCATTAATCACGAACATTGGTTTTACTTTTACTCTTCCATTTGAATCGAGTGGCCTCCTTTTTCACATATAGATTGATTAGCTCTTCTAATGTTTTCAATTATCTATACAAGACAATCCTAGTTAGTTTTGTAAACCATCCAAAACAGGACATACGTTTGTAAAAATGTCCCTCATAGCATATACCATACAAAATTATTGAATAACCTATTGCTAGTGACACGAGAGAGCGATTATATATAATTTATTGGTGGTAAACTTTATTTATAATCATTAATCAGTCTACTCATTGTCATTACATGTATCTTTTCTATCTATGATTCCATTTTGGTATTGCTTTCATCACCTTTTAGAAAATGTGTTCATTAGTATGTCTTTGATATTTTTGTAAAGCATGGTTCTTATGTTTAATGTCGTGCTACATTGCTATACATAATAAAACTGATGTATTATCAATTGTTGACGAGGGGCTTCAGTCGGAGAAATTATTTGATGAGCTTGAAGGTGCACATATGACAACAATGCTAAGGTGCATAATTCGATTTTAAGTTGTTGGAATTTAAATTAGTAGCATTGAAATTCTAAAGTTATTGTAGATTGACTATGGCTATCTTGCAGTTATGGTAGTCATAGTGATATGAATCATGGAACGTCACAAAACGCCCAAGGACAAATCACAACATTGAAGTTCAAGAGAAGCATTGACATCCATTTACAGGCCTACATTAGCAAAGTCAAGACAAGCTTCGAAGATCCGATCATGGAGGCTATGGAAGAGGACGTGATGAACTTCAATCTATGGCAAATACATTTGGAGGAAGAGTATTGAAGACTTGTTCAATCGGAATTGAAGAGAAGAGCTAATTAGGAAAGTTGCATCATTTTTGCAAACTTTCCTTATTTGGACCACTTTCCATATTTGTTCCCAAAGTTTCCATATTTGTTCCAAAAATGGTTCCAACGAATTTATGATGTATTTAGACATGTTTTAGGTCTTTTATATTCATTTTATATGTTTGGAAAGGATTAGGAAAGATATTATTCTCTAGAAAAGATTTTCCACAAAATCTGCCAATTTCACATAAGGCAAGTTTTGGGCAGATTTTGTGCTCCTTGGAATCCGAATTTCCTAGCTTATTTTTAGGGTTTCTTTGCCTATTTAAAGGCCTCATTTGTAACCCTAAATACTAAGATTTAACATGATAATAATATTGCTTTTTGCTTAGCCAAAATTGCTTAGTTTTGTAGCCTTGTTCTAGGTTGCATGTTTTAGAAACATTCAAGCATAATTTGATCTAGTATGTTTGTGAATTGTTTCGATCTTGAAATAAGAACAAGTTCTCTTATTTCAAGATATTAGATCATTGGAATAATCTTCTTCTTCTTGTATTCCATGGGTTTTACCTTATTGTTCATCGGGGTTTTAGGATTTGCATCTAGGGGTTCTTTGTGCTTTCAAAGGGTTTCTATTTCAATTTCCTAGGGTTTCATATCACATAGCAATGGTAAATTGGGTATTATGGTTATCTAAAGTTATAGTAGTTGTAAGGCAAATATGAAAACTTATTACTTTTATCCTTTACTTGTTATAATTTCACATCTATTTGATAATAATTTTATATAAAGCAGCAATTTTAAGAGTTTTTTTTTTTTTTGCATTTTCATAGTTTTGCTGATGTTTCATGTCATTTTGTTGTTTTGAAGCTATCCCTAAAAGTTGATAGACTTTGTGTTTTACCATTTGATGCACTATGATAAAGGTTCTGTTGTTGAATAGTTGCCAAGCTTATATATTAAATTATGCATATTTGGATTGAATTCCTTTCTTTCAAAATCGGCTAAGGGTTTTGCTGTTGAATAGTTGCCAAGCTTATATATTAAATTGTTTTTCAGTTATTATGAACTCATAGAGAGTGAATGTTTTGACTTGTCGTTGCTTTTATAGAGTCTTTCCTTTCTCGTGTTCTGTTTTTCTTCTATACTTATTTGTCTTTAAGCAGCAGATATTTGTTAGATACACTAGATGGAATTGAGTTCAGTCAGTCCTTTAATTTTGATGGTCTTGTCTTAAGCAGAATTACAATCGGGACCTCTTCCTTTTTCTCTACATCATCCTCATCATTGTTTCTGCAACAACTTCTTTGAAGAAGCACAATGATAAATCATCATTTTTGGAAAGGCTATACTTTACTTCTTTGAAGAAGCACAATGATAAATCACCAATTTGTGCCTTTAAATTAATCATTTTACACATAATATCAAAAAAAGCTGCAGGAATGTGGCCCACTCTTCTAAATTAATCATTTTATTCAATTTTCTAGGAAATACCTCACAAGTTGGTGGCTTAAACTTTAAATTCATAACAAAAACCATGTTTATCTCATAATATTATTAATCCTGACTTTTCTCTTAGCTACATTTTGTCTTTTTTGTCGAACTTTATAGTGTTCCTTTAATCTCTCTTCTCACATTTGTTACTCTTGACATTTTTTTCTTTTATCAGTCCATCAAAAGAAATCCATACAGAAATGAAAATTGTTCTTTATATAGAACTGTAATACTTATGTACAAAGTTTCATTGTTTAGCTATACTTCTCTGAATCGGTTCTCATATACTTTGGTATCGGGTTTTAAAAATTATTCTGTTGTATTTAATATGCAAATGTGCAGTCAAAAAGTGGTGTGTACACAGTTGGTGACTTTATGACCAGGAAAGAAGAACTACATGTTGTTAAGTCAACAACCACTGTTGATGAAGGTGATTGAATAACTTGGATAGTTTCCTAGACCCGGTGACAAAAATACCTGTTTTCTAATGTCTCTTTTCTATTCGTATAACAACGTTAGAAATTCTGGTGGAGAAAAGGATCACTGGATTCCCTGTAATTGATGAAAATTGGAAATTGGTATCATCTCATTTCTTTATTCATAAAAGCATAAGAGATATTTCTCCACCACTGTTATGATTTTTATATCCTGGGTCTTCCCTTGTGAGTTAAACACTCTTATTTTTACAATCAATCGAGTATACGATGGATTTAGATGACCTTATGTTGGATAAGTAATCGTAGAAACTGATATTATAAATTTATTTATTGATGCAGGTTGGCGTAGTTTCAGATTATGACTTGTTAGCACTAGACTCCATTTCAGGTATATAAGAAATTTCTAATATGGGCATTGTAATATTTTTTATTTATACCCAAATTTTTTTCAACATATGTGAAAATTTATATGTAGCATCTCACATAGACTGTCTTAAGTAGTTTTGAACTTATAACCAACCTTTTGCTGCAATGCCCATTGGAACTCGACATCTAATGCTGGCCATTAGTTTTTCTAACAAAATTGATATGCTATGTGTGTCAATCACATTAAAAGAATAAAAGTTAATGTTGTAAATTCATTGCTGTTTTGACTTAGGAATTATTTTATCATGTTCATGCTAAGTTGCTAATGTTTCGATTACTAGATATGGGACACGGCTAGACAAGAGAGATTTCAAAGTCTTGGAGTTGCATTCTGTAGAGGGAAAGATTGTTGTGTTCTAGTCTATGATGTTAATGTGATGTAGTCTTTTGACACTCTTGACAATTGGCATGATCAATTTCTAAGACAGGTGGTTTAATTTGTTTCCTTGAGTTCTGTTTTGCTTTAAAAGTATGACTGCAATGGGCTATCAATTAAATATCTCTAGTATTGGAGTGACATGTTAGTAACTTATTGTCTCTTATATGATTAAGGCTCTACTTTTGCAGTAATTTTTATAGGCTTCCGTAAGAGGATTTTTGGGTATTGACGATGAGGTGCTTGATGATCTTGACGTCAAGAACATTAATTTGTTATAGTTATTTGTTTCTTTTTGTATTGATATGATTTAATTTTTTGTTTATAGAATGTAATTCCAGGCATAGAGTAATATTTAAATTTTGAGATTGAAATATTTAGTTAAATTTGATAGGTTTATTATAAATTGTATTTATAATTAATTTTTAAAAAAATATTTTTTTTCTCAAATTTTAGACAAAAGGTGACGGTTTTTTAAAAGGTGACAGTTTTTTATGACCGTCACCTTTTCGAGCGTCACCTATTCGGAAAGGTGACGGGTAAAAACCATCACCTATTTGAAAAGGTGACGGCAAAAAACCGTCACCTATTCGAAAAGGTGACGTTCTTTTGGCGTCACCTATTCGAATAGGTGACACTGCCATAGGTGACGGTCAAAAAACCGTCACCTATTCGAATAGGTGACGCCAAAAGGATGTCACCTATTCCCAAAATTCTTATAGTGCCGAGTTATTACAATTGACTAGTCAGTGTCTTTTGGGACCCGAGAGGATGAGGGTTGCCCAAAGTCGACAGAAGAGTTATGCAGATAAATGACGTAGTCCACTTGAGTTTTCAGCGGGGGACCATGTGTTTTTGAAGGTAGCACCTATGAAAGGTGTTATGAGATTCGAGAAGAAGGGTAAGTTGAGCCCTATGTTCATTGGCCCTTTCGAGGTACTTGATCGGGTAGGAGCAGTAGCTTACATGTTGGCTTTACCACCTTCTTTATCGGCAGTTCATAATGTATTCCATGTATCTATGCTTCAGAAGTATATGACGGATCCTTCTCATGTTATCGATTATGAGCCGATAGTTTTGGATGCTAGTATGTCTTATGAAGAGACACCAGTTGAGATTCAAGCATTCAAACAAAAGGTGTTGGGAAACAAGACTATTCGCTTGGTTAAGGTCCTTTGGAGGAACTAAGTGTCTGAAGAAGCTACGTGGGAGCGTGAGGATGATATGCGGGCAAAGTATCCTCACCTTTTAACTTAGTAAGTTTACTTTTCAGGGACGAAAAGCCCTTTTTAGGAGGGTTGACTATACCGTCCCGTTAATTTGTGATAAAAAAAATTATTTATTTTATTTTAATTTAAGTAATTAAAGTTTATTTATTTATCGTAAATTAGAATTTAGTAGTTTATTTTGTTTTAAGTCATTTTAATGGCTTTATTTGTTTAGATAAGTTATGGTGGTATTAATAATTATTAACGGGCCAATTAATAATTATTAATCACCATTGGGATAGTCTAAGAGCTTCGGGTTACGATTTATAAGTCAATAGTCATAAAAATGACGCAACCGTCGTTTCCAAAATTCCTAAATATCTTTTTACTATTCCCTATTCTTCTTTAAATTACCATTGACCAAAATTGACCAAGCATTCTTCATTTTTCTTCCTCTCCTTGCCATGGGTGTGCCCTTGGGAAAAAGAAAATTTGGCTTTTGTTCGTTTCTCAACCGATCGACTTGATTCCGGGTGTGTTGGAAAGATCTCGAGACTAGGATTCTTTTCCACCTAACCACCGTGTTTTTCTCTCGAGATTCAAGGAGTTCTCGGTAAGTTTATCTTGAAAACCTAAGCTCCAAATAGTATTTTAATGGAGTTTTCTTTGATTTCTTTCGATTTCTTGTCGTGTAACTCAGTGTTTGTAAATACGTGAGTTGTTTAAAGAGTTTTTGGAAACTTTCTCATAACCCTAAAACCGAGTTTCAGTCGAAACCCTTCCCGTTTAATTTTACCTTTTTGGGTTTGATTATGGGTTATAAACTAGTGAAATAATGTTTATTTAAATTCAATTCGGGAAATGGCATAACGTTCAAAAACCTAATTATCGATACCCATTGAAATCAGGAATGTCAAATTTGCTTGAAACCAACTCGAAACACATCTAAATTGCCTAAAATCCGGAAAACCAAACCTGAGACCCACTTTCCTGGGGGGGGGGGGGGGCGAGAGCCTCATGTGGGGGTTTGATGAGTTTTTTGTCATTTTGTATTCTTAGGCGTTGTTTGACCGATATTTGGTTAATTATTGATTGTGAGATATAATTCTAATTGTAGGTGTTTTTGGACCGTTCGTTTGATCGCTCTTTCGGATTTAGGAGCGAAGTCATCTCTTTCAAAGGTGAGAATAAGTATGACAGTTTGTAGAATTAGAAACTAAGACTAGAATTCGAATCTAAGAAAAGAGGGAAGTGAGTTAGTGCCCTTAGGATTAGAAGTTAATCCTTTAAGTGAGAACTTAGGAGTTCTCGAGGAAAGCATTGAATCTTAGAAATTACTAAGTTAGATTCGTTTCGAAGTTTAGGTTGGATCATTGGAAGTTAAAAGTCCAAACTTTTATATAGAACGATTAATAGAACCTCGGATTTTGTTGGAAGTTTAGAATCTTTGAAGGTATAGGTTAATCGTTTAAGATAGGATTTACTGTTATTAATGTAGCGGAGTTCGATTTACATATTGTTCTACCGAGATTCCTATCTATTTTACTTTATGTCTTTACTTTATGCCCTTTAGTTTATGTTTGTTTTGGTTACTTTAATATTCATACTTTTCTTTTATTTACTTTTACAAGCATGTGCAAGCATAACCATAACATATTGCACTATAACATCTCGCATCATTGAAAAGAAAGTGAGAAAGAAAGTAAGGGGAGAATGTTGGAGGCTACGAGTAGTGTCCGCATCACCTTCAGAGAAAAAGAAACGAAAGTGAGAAAGAAAGGAAGGGGAGAATGTTGGAGCCTACGGGTAGTGTCCGGATCACCTTCTTCATTCATAAGGTTGAATGTTGGAGCCTACGGGTAGTGTCCGCATTACCTTCATTCATGCATAAGGGTGAATGCGAACCCTACATTACCTTCATGCATATGATTGATGGAATAGAGAATCGAGATGTTATATTTTATGCAAAGTTTATTTACTTTCTTAGTTATGTCGTAACAAATTAATGGATGAGGATTTGACTACGAGTGTTAGTAATATCATCCTTTGGAGAGTTTAGAACGAAATTACCTAAAGTTTAGATAACTTTAGGATTGATTGTGTAAGATTGATTGGACACGAATCGGAATATGAGTTTGAGGTCTATCTTTACTTTTTATTCTTATTATTCTTACTGGGCTTAAGTTGTTAGCTCATGATATTACAACCAATTTCAGGTAATGCCCTGGCTAGAGGTCGTGGGAGAAGAGATTGTGAAGACCCGTCACTTTTAAATAAATTAAATCAGAGAAAACAGCGGAAGTATTTTATTTTAAGAAAAATTGGCGTGGTTATGTTTGAAAAGTGGCTAGCCAAAAACCTGTTACATTTTAAATTCACAATTTTTAATACCCAAGGAACTTAAAGTTCCTATCCAGGAGTTCAAAGTTTATAATCATAAAAGTAAAGACATAAAGCTCTTATGAGCTATATACAAATAAACAAATCCAACAAAATGTATAAAATTCACAAAACCAAAGTCCATGGACATTACATAAACCTAGTCCATCTCAAAGTCGTCATCCTCTCGATCAAGCGCTCACCAGCTCCTTTTCCACGATCCCAAACATTTCCTGAAATGTTTGTAATATCATGAGCTAACAACTTAAGCCCAGTGAGAATAATAAGAATAAAAAGTAAAGATAGACCTCAAACTCGCATTTCGATTTGTGTCCAATTAATCTGACACAACTCACTCCTAAAGTCCTCCAAACTCTAGGTAATTTCATTCTAAACTTTCTAAAGGATGATATTGCTAACACTAGTAGTCAATCCTCATCCATCAACATTATTATGAAATAAGTAATAAAAGTAAATAAACTTTGCATCATATTAAACATCTCAATTTTCTCTTTCATCGATCATATGTATGAATGCATGAGAGCATCCCGTAGGACTTCGAATTTGCCCTTTTTTGTGCATGAATGAAGGTAATGGGGACATCCCGTAGGCTCCCATTTAACCTTATGCATGAGAAAGTAATGCGTACATCCCGTAGGCTACCATTTAACTCCCTATGCATTAAGAAGTAATGCGTACATCCCGTAGGCTACCATTTAACTTCTTTTCTTTCACATTCTTTCTTTTCTCTGAAGGTGATGTGAACTCCACGTAGGGTTCATCAATCTTCCTTCTTTTCTCATTCACTTTCTTTTCTTTTCACTTTCATTTCCTTTTCACTTTCATTTCTTTTTCACTTTCGTTTCTTTTTCACTTTCATTCTTTTTCACTTTCATTCTTTTTCATGAATGTTGCGAGAATGGTATGATGCAATATGATATGCATATGCTTGCATATCCTTGTAAAAGTAAATAAGTAAAGTGCGGAATTAAAGTAGTCGATACACAAATAAAGAAAAGGCATAAAGTAAAAGTATAAAGTAAAAGACAAAAAGTAAATGACATAAAGTAGAAGTAGGCAAGCATCTCGGATGAACGATATATCGATCGAACTCCTGTATCAATAAGAGTAGAATAATAAAATAAACGATTAACCTAAACCTTCAAGGATTCTAAACTTCCAATAATCCGAGGTTCTATTAACCGTTCTAAAAACAATCTGGATCTTTTAACTTCCAATGATCCAACCTAAGCTTCGAATCGAATCTAACTTAGAATCTTCTAAGATTCAATACTTTCCTTGAGAACTTCTAAGTTCTCACTTAAAGGATTAACTCTTAATCCTAAGGGTACTAACTCACAAACCTCTAATCTTAGGTTCGGATTCAAATCTTAGTTTCAAACTCTACAAATCTTCACACTCATTTGCTTTCTATAGATACTTTAAATTCTAACTATTCTCACCTTTAATAAAAGATGACTTTGCTCCTAAGTCTGAAGGAGCGATCACGCAAGCGGTTCAAAAACACCTACAATCGAATTATATCACACAATCAATAACTTTACCAACTATCAATCAAACATAAGTTAAACATACAAAGCGACGAAAAACCCAACAACTTCCCACTTGGGGCCCACTGCCCTATCATCAAAAATAGGCTTTGGGTTTGATTTTCCGGCTTTTAGACAATTCAAAAGTGTTTCGAGTTGGTTTTAAGCAAATTCGATATTCCCGATTTCAATGTGTATCTATAATTAAGGTTTTTGAACATTAATCCCTTTCCCGAATCGAATTTAAATAAACATTCATTCATTAATTTCTAACCCATTTTCAAACCCAAAAGGGTAAATTTCAAACGGGAAGGGTTTCAACTGAAACTCGGTTTTAGGGTTTAGGAAAATCAAATAATAGTTAGCCAATAGTTTTTCCATCAACATTCAACAACAAAATTGGAAAGGGATGGAGGTTTTGGCCAAGAACTCAAAGCTTGAAACAATTTCCATGGAAATACTATGAGAATTCGAAATCTAGGGCTTACCTTAGAGAGTTGGAAACGTTCCAAGAGTGGAATGGGTAGAAAGGTCTCGCAGAGCTTTCCAACGCATCCGAAATCACGCAAAACGGCCAAGAAACGAAGCCAGGGCGACGCTTTTCTTCCTCTTCTCTTTTCCTCCTCTATTTGCTCGGGTTTGGAGAAGAAATGGATGAAGATTTGGTCAATTTGAGTCAATGGTCATTTAAAGAAGATGAGCAAATAGTAATTAGATATTTAGGAAGTTGGAAATTACGATTTTGCCCTTTTATGACTTTTAACTTATAAAACGAATCCCGAACATCTCAAACTATACCAATGGTGATTAATAATTATTAATTGGCCCGTTAATAATTATTAATACCATTAAAACGTATTTAAATAAATAAAGCCATTAAAATGACTTAAAATGAAATAAACTAATAAATTCTAATTTAATGATAAATAAATGAACTTTAATTACTTAAATTAAAATAAAATAAATAAAAGTTTTTTTTTATCACAAAATAACGGGACGTTACAGTCAACCCTCCTAAAAAGGGCTTTTCGTCCCCGAAAAGTAAACTTACTAAGTGAAAAGCTGAGGATACTTTGCCCGCATATCATCCTCACGCTCCCACGTAGCTTCTTCCGACACTTGGTTCCTCCAAAGGACCTTAACCAAGCGAATCGTTTTGTTTCTCAACACCTTTTGCTTGAATTCTAAAATCTCAACTGGTGTCTCCTCAAAAGACATACTAGCATCCAAAACTATCGGCTCGTGATCGATCACATGAGAAGGATCTGCCATGTACTTCCGAAGCATCAATACATGGAATACATTACAAACGGCCGATAACGAAAGTGGAGAAGCTAATCAATAAGCTACCAGTTCTACTTGATTGAGTATCTCAATCTGATAAAATCTTCATCGGCACACCACAATCTATCAATCTTTCTTAGGTACAATTGAACCCTAGTCTTAACTGGATAAATGATCCTTCCAAGAGTAAAGTGTGCGGTCTTCGACAAACGGTCTACAATCATCCAAATGGTATCATAACCCTTTGATGTCCTCGGCAAACCTTGATAAAATCCATGGAAATCTTTTCCCATTTCCATTTAAGTACTCTCAAAGGTTAAGATAACCCGGTCGATCTTTAGGGCCTTGACTTGCTAACAAACCAAGCACTTATTCACATACTTTACAATCTCATGTTTCATCCCAGGCCATCAATAATATTGTCCTAATTCTCGTACCTCTTTGTATTGCCTGGATGATCATAAAAGATAGAACTATGAGCTTCCTCCAACAGTTCTTTTCAAAAGTCGATCCTGAAGGCACACATAGCCTTTTACGATACATCAGAGTACTATCTGTAGAGAAGGTAAAATGGCCAGAAAAATCTGACTCAGCCTCTCTAAAACCGGCCTGCAAAAGAGTCTCTCCTCTTTATTCATCAATCATCCTCTACCTCAAGGTAGCTCCCACTATCAAACTAGCCAGACTCACAGTGACCTCGGCAGTCAAAAGCACTATTCCAGCTCGTTTCATATCCACCTCAGTCTCAAGGGTATTGCTGACAAAGCTGATGAATGAGAAGACTTTCTACTGAGCGCGTCAGCCACTACATTGGCTCTCTCAGGATGATACTGAATGTCACAGTCATAATCCTTAACGAGCTTTAACCGTCTCCGCTGTCTCATATTCAATTCCTTCTGAGTGAAGAAATACTTGAGACTCTTATGGTCAGTGAAAATCACGATCTTCTCACCATACAAATAATGCCTCATTATTTTCAATGCATGCACAACAACTGCCAACCCTAAATCATGAGTCAGATACTTCTTCTCATGCTCTTTCAACTGACGGGAAGCATAAGCTATCACTTTCCCGTGTTGCATCAACAAACATCCCAAACCTCTCTGGGAAACATTTGTATACACAGTCAGACCACCGGTGCTATTAGGAACACTAGAACAGGTGCTGTTTCAAGCCTTCTTTTGAGCTCCTCAAAGCTCTTTTCACAATCCTCAGACTATACAAAATCAACTCCCTTCCGAGTCAAACGTGTCAAAGCAGAAGCAATTTTGGAGAAATCTTGCACAAACCGTTTATAATAACCTGCAAGTCACAGAAAACTACGAATATCAGCCACAATCATCGGTCTAGGCCAGTTACTAACTGCCTCAATCTTAGGAGTTGCCCTTATCTTGGATTTTACATCTTCTGAAAATAAGGGAAAACTAACTACTACGGGACAAACAACCTCTCAGGAGAAGAAAGCAAAGGATGACGATGCAAATTGAGGGATACCGCAGCAGCAGCAGCAACAGGTTCAAGGTGGAGCTCAACATGGACAGCCAAAAGTACAAGGATAGGTTCATCCTTACTACAATAGTTGTTTCAGTTTCCATTTTGGGAAATGCTCACTTCCTCCAAGTTGCTATGTTTGTGATCAAACTTGGAATCACGCCACTTTTGTAGGGCGTATAAGATATAACCATCATAACATAGCAACAAGGGTCAGGATTATCAGGAAAAGCTGCAGGTATGGTAGTGATTTATACTTTGTCAATTTTACGCCATTTGGCTTTTATTCTGTTTGATTCTGAAGCTAGCCACTCTTTTATTTTATCTCGTTATGTTGAGTTGGCAGCTTTTGAGTCGAGAAGGTTTCAGGATGTGTGTTTAGTATTGATGATATGTGTATTATTAGTAGTTGTTCGCATTCTACTTTGACTATTATGCTTATGCTTGATTTGGTTATGGATTGGCTATCATCCAATCATACTGTTATAGTTTGTACTGAGAAAGTTGTTGATTTTATGAGTCCATGTGGGACAAATTTTTGTTTTCGTGGGTTTAATAGCCGAGTAGTACCCACTTTGATATCTATGATAGAGGCTAGAATGCTTTTGAGGGTTGGAACTTGAGGTTATTTAGCTAGTGTTGTTGATACGTTGGTACCGGAGACTAGCTGAGTTTAATGAGCTTAAGAGCCAGTTGTAGGAGCTCTTGAACTTAGGGTTTATTCACCCTAGTACGTCCTCGTAGGGAGCACCTTGTTGTTTGTGAAAAGAAAGACAGTTCAGTGAGACTATGCATTGATTATCGAGAGTTGAATCAAGCTACAGTGAAAAACAATTATCATTTGCATTGGATTGATGATCTATTTGATCAGTTGAGGAGAACCGCTATCTTTTGGAAGATAGATTTGGGATTCAGTTAAATCAGTTGAGGATTCGAGATGAGGATATTTCCAAGATTGCTTTTAGGACGCGTTATGGACATTACGAGTTGTGGTTATGTCTTTTGGTTTGACCAACGCGCCTAATGGACCTTATGCATACTATTTTCAGAAGGCTCATTGATTCATTTGTGATTGTGTTCATGGATGATATCTTGGTTTATTCCAAGACTGAGGAGTTGTATGCTATGCATTTACGAGATATTTTGACAGTGCTATGAAATCAGAAGTTGTATGCCAAGTTTTCAAAGTGCGAGTTTTGGCTAAAAGAAATGACATTTTTAGGCCTTGTGGTATCAAGTAGAGGGGTATCTGTTGATTCCTCTAAGATTGAGGCAGTTAGTAACTGGCCTAGACCGACTATTGTGGTTAAGATTCTACGGTTTCTGAGGCTTACAAGCTTTTTTTCGAGAGGTATAGCCAGGCATTCCTAGTCGATCTAGTTAGTGCGTGATAAATCGTAAGAGGCTTTGTAGTGGTGGATCATGAATTCTTAAATGTGGCACCAATGAAGGAAAGTTTGGAAGAAGGGTAAGTTGAACCCTAAGTTTATTGGTCCTTTCGAAATACTCGATCGAGTATGAGTGGTAGTTTACTGTTTGGCTTTACCACTTTCGTTATCGGCCGTTTGTAATGTTTTCCATGTATTGATGCTTCAGAAATACATGGTGAATCCGTCCCACGTGATTGATTAAGAACTGGTAGTTTTGGATGCTATTGTGTCTACTGAAGAGACATCAGTTAAGATCATAGCATTCAAACAAAAGTGATGAGAAATAAAAAGGAATCCACTTGGTTAAGGTTTTGTGGAGAAGTAAAATAATTCACTTGGTTAAGGTTCTTTGGAAGAACCAAGTGTCAGAGAAGATTAGGATGGATTATTGGAAGTTGAAGGATCCAAGTTTAATAGAATGGTTAAGGAACTTGAATGTAGAACTCTGGATTTTATTTGAAAAGTTTAGAATCCTAGGAAGTGGAGACTTATTGGCTTAAGTTAAGATCTTACTTTTATTAAAGTATAGTTGGTTCGATTTACTTATTGTTTTTCCGAAATTCCTATTTATTTACTTTATGTATAAGGAAATCTATGATCCATTTACTTCACGCCCTTCGGTTACTTTAACATTCATATTTATGTTTATTTACTTTTGAAAGCATATGAATAACATCTTGCATCATTGAATTGAGAGGAAAGTGAGATAAAAGGTGAATGTGAAACCTACAGATGTTTTCATTATCCTCATTCATAAAAGGTGAATGCAAAACCTACGGTTGTTTTCATTACCTTCATTCATAAAAGGTGAATGTGAATCCTACGAGAGTTTTCATTACCTTCATTCATATTATCGGTGGAATTATATCATTGAGAAGGAATTGTATATTCTATTATGGAAAGCAAGATGACAAGGTGAATGTTAGTTCTACGGGAGCTACCATTACTTAACATTATTTGATTGAGATGTTATGCTTATATAAAGATTATTTACTCATTTTAATACTTGTTTTAATGAGCTAATATATGAGGATTAGACTACGTATGCTAGTAATATCATCTTGTATTGTACATTGTGATTGTGAATTATGTTAAGTCCGAATGAGATTAACATTATGTTATCGAACATAAAGGAAAGGTAAATCTTATATATAGTATGAGATATCAAAAGGATGAACCAGGAAGAGATTATGGGATATGAAAACATTCTTCCAAATGTATAGTATAAGGTATTGAAGAGAATGAAATAAATGTTATGTGTGTTATGAAACACATCCTCCTAAAGGTTTGGAAGATAGTTCCTCAATTATTTGGGAGAATTGGTAAGTAAAAGTGAAATACTTGATACAAACCCTTCTTAGGGTTTGAAAGGTAAGGGAATGTGAGTTTTACTTGGACACAAATCCGGGTGCTGGTTTGGGGTCTATTGTTACTATATATTCTATTTATTTATACTAGGCTTGTTGTTAGCTCATGATATTACAAACATTTTCAGGTAATGTTCGGGGTCGTGGAAGAGGAGCCGGTGCGGCTTGATCGAGAGGATGGTTATACATAGATGGACTAGAGACATTTTAAAAAGTCTTTGGACTCATTTTGTTTTATTTTGTGTCTTTTTAGATGTAAATTTGTATATAAGCTCATACGAGCTTTTCGTCTTAACTTTTATGATTATAAACTTCTTTAAACTCTGGAAAAGGAATTGCATTTCCTTGCTTTTAAATTTCCTGATGTGAAAAATGTATACAGGTTTTGGATAGTCTAAGCTTCAAACATATCAATGCCATATTTTTATTAAATACAAAGTCTTCCACTGAAATCTGATTTTAAATTATTTAAAAAAAAGTTAGGTCGTCACAAATGTATTCCCCACATTGTCAAAGTATAAATTGACAATCTTTGTTTTAAAATAATTTTCAACTAAAGCTTGGAATTTGGGGAAGATGGAAGCAACATCAAATTTTCGGGCAATAGGGTATAACCATATGTAATGCGTGTAATGATCCATAAATAAGACATAATACTTAAAATTATCCATAGAGTGAAAGGGGGATGTCCATACATCAGAGAAAAGAATTTGTAAGGGAGTGGTGGAAACAATACTTGATTGATAGAATGGTAATTTGTGAATTTTATTGCAATGACAGTCGTTACAAGAAAAAACGCTTTGGAATAGATGAAGACATTGGTAAGAAAGATTTTAAAGTAAGATGGCGGAGTGTGATTTCAAACAGATGGCCTAGGCGGTGGTGTCAGTCTGTAGGAGAGGCTTTGACGCTTGTAAAGCAAGTTTTTGGGCAGTGAGAGATAGAGGTGTGACGACCCGTCACTTTTAAATAAATTAAAATCAGAGAAAACAGCGGAAGTCTTGTATTTTAAGAAAAATGGCGTGATTATGTTTGAAAATAGGCTAGCCAAAAACCTGTTTACATCTTAAATTCAAACATCTAAAATCACAAGGAACATTAAGTTCCATCCAGGAGTTTAAAATGATCAAAATCATAAAACGACAACCATAAGCTCTTATGAGCTAAATACAAAGTTCAAATCATCAAAATGGCATAAATTTCACAAATCAACCATGTACATGGATTTTTACATAACTCAAAGCCCATCTCGACAATCATCATCCCCTCGATCAAGCGCGCACCAGCTCCTCTTCCACGATCCCAAACATTACCTGAAATGTTTGTAATATCATGAGCTAACAACTTAAGCCCAGTGAGAATAATAAGAATAAAAAGTAAGAATAGACCTCAAACTCGCATTTCGATCTGTGTCCAAATAACCTGACACAAACAACTCCTAAAGTCCTCCAAACTCTAGGTAATTCTATTCCATATTCTCCAAATGATGATACTAATTAGCACACTTAGTCTAATTGTTCATCCAATAACTTGTTATAACATAAAGTAATAAAAGTAAATGACTTTGCATAAAATATAACATCTCGACTCTCTTGCTCATCTATCATATGCATAAAAGTAATGAGTACATCCATAGGATACGCATTCGCCATTTATGCATGTAATGAAGGTAATGTGGATTTTTACATACTATCCACCATTATCCTTATGTATGAAGGTAATGTGGGTATCCACTCATCCACCATTCAACCTTATGTATGAAGGTAATGTGGGTATCCACTCATCCACCATTCAACCTTATGCATGAAGGTAACGTGGGTATCCACTCATCCACCGTTCCTTTCATTCTTTTCTTTTCTCTTTTCAATGGTGCGAGATGTTATGGTATAATAAATAATGGTGCAAAATGTTATGCATATGCTTGCATATGCTTGTAAAAATAAATAAAGTAAAGTACGATTATTAAATAACCGAAACAAGCATAAAGTAAAGCGGCATAAAGTAAGACATAAAGTAAAAATAGATAGGAATCAAGGCATAACGATATGTAAATGGAATTCCGTTAACAATAATAAAAGTAAAGGTCAAACATAACGATTATCCTAACCTTCAAGGATTCTAAACTTCCAATGAATCCGAGGTTCTATCAACCGTTCTTTATCAAAGTCTTGGATCCTTTAACTTCCAATGATTCCTTCTAAACACTGAAACTAATCTAACTTAGAATCTTCTAAGATTCGAGACTTTCATCGAGAAATCCTAAGTTTCTCAGTTTCTCGCCTAAAGGATTACTTCAAATCCTAAGGCACTAACTCACTTCTTCTAACCTTAGATTAGATTCTAATCTTAGTTCCCGATTCTACAAACCATTACACTCATTCGATTTCTATAATTACTTTAAATCCTAACTATTCTCACCTTAGCCAATTAACTCCAAATCTCCAATTTTCCACGAATCAACAACCGAGCAAACGCACCTACAATTCATCAATTGCACAACATATTACAACTCATAACTAAAATGCGAACAAGTGTGCAATTTCGGGTGAATAGTGATTTCGGATGAATAGTGTCTCGGGTGAATAGTGATTTTCGAAAATCCGGGTTCAAAATCGTCAAATTTCATGATAGAAATTCATGATTTCAACTTCAAAACTCATTTACAATCAAAAACGAACAAAACCACCTAAAAAGTTTGAAAACTTACTTTTTGGAACTTCCTTTAGGGAACGGGAAACTTCGAAAAGCTAGGTTGGATAGGTATCCCTCGTCCCTACCAATCCAACGCAACCGAAAACACGACGATCCGCCGAGAAACGAAGAAAGGACAAGAAAATTCTCTTCTCATCAATGGATGAGAAGCTCACGGCTTGGGGATGAGAAAGATGAGACAATTTTAGTCAACTTTGGTCAATGATAGTTTAAGAAGATGAAGAGAAGAATATCTAGATATTTAGGTGAAAAGGGAAATTACGAAAATGCCCTTTTGATGTCTTTTAGCTTAAAAACAAAACCCGATGGTCTTAAACTATCCCGATGGTGATTAATAATTATTAATTGGCCCGTTAATAATTATTAATACCATTAAAACGAAAATAAACGAAAATGATCAATTAAAAGATTAAAACCGAAATAAACTGCAAATTTTAAATTAACAATTAATAAATAAAATTTAATTACTTAAATAAAATAAAATAAAATATATATTTTTTTTTTTTAAAAAAAAAACGGGACGTTACAAGAGGAGTCGGCCATTCGTACACACCATCCTTAGTTTGTCCCTGTAGCAGTATTGCCCACGTCAATAAATCCTTCACAAGAAAAGAAGTGGGTAAGAATTCAATTGAAGTTTTGTTAGTTGTACAAAATTGGGATATAGAAATTAAATTTCTTTTCATAGAAGGAACACACAAAACATCATGCAGTTTAAAAGAATGGGAGGGAGTTGTGAAGGAAATAGAACCAGTGTGAGATATATTTAACCCAGTACCATCACCAATGATAATGTCGTCGGGGCCGTGATATAGAGCGTGAAGAGACAAGTTGTCCAGATCTGCCGTGACATGATGTGAAGTGCCTGAATCGAGTAGCCAAAAGGAATTTTCATTGGTTGGTGCAGTTGCAACATGTGCTCGAGGATGCCACTGGTTGTTGCAGTTTTGGGCAGTAGCATGAAGTTGAGGGACTGGTGGTGAGTTGTTGGAGTCAAATGGAAAAGAGGATAGTTAGCCACAATATGTCCTTGAGTTCGACAGCCTTGACACTTACCAAGATAGGGATGAGATGGTTGGCGCTGCAAGGAGCCTCGAGTCATGGTATTGAATTGTTGGGAAGATGTGTTTGTCAAATTTTGTCCCCATGAATTTTGATATCCAGTCGTGCGAGGCCCTCCTGCATGGGTACGGGCAGATGCGACATTGGTTGTTACTGGAGTAGGGAGGAGTGGTGGCTGGTGTTGTTTGAGGGTGAGTTCCTGATTGATGAGTTTCTTCTCATGGAGTTCATCGAAAGAGATTGGTGTTTCACGACCATCTATGGTGTCAATAAGAGCCTTGTAGTCATCATCAAGGCCGTCAAGAACCTTTTCTATCAGATTTTCATGGTCCATTGGCTTGCCGAGGGTGGCAAGTTGATCAGATCGACACTTAATGAATTGCATATATTCAGAAATAGACATCGAACCTTTCACTAGTCGCTTAATCTGGTCTTTGAGTTATTTAATGTGTCCTCTGGATAGGCGAGCATATGTATTAGCGAGAGTCAGCCATGCATCACACGAGGTGGTGACACGTTGAATGAGCGGAATCAAGGAGGATGAAAGAGATCCAACAAGTGCCCCAAACAGTAGTTTATCCTGTTGAATCCATGGTAAATATTCTAGGTTGGGTGTGGCTTCTTGGTTTAGGCAGGTTGTCTTAGCCGGACACGGATGTGAGCCATCAATAAATTTATAGAGGTTATATCCTACAATAATAGCCTCCATCTGAAGCCTCCAAGCAAGATAATTGGTGGATGAGAGTTGACAATGTTATGTTAGGAGATATTAACCAATTGCAATGAAGGGGCCAAAGGGACAGTAGCAGAAGGTGTTACTGGGTGGGTTTAACAGCAGGTTGGATTCTAAGGTCAGTGGCCATTGAAAAATGATGGCAGAGAACATGAAAGAAAGGAAAAATTAGACAGAGAAAGGAAAATACCATATAACAATATGGAATTGGTTTGAACAAATTGTAATTCTTACATTGATAATTACAGAGAATAAATAGAATACAAAGCTACAATCAAGGAAGATTGATTTGGACAGTTATGCACTCTATGAGCTGTACAGATATGTGAATTAATTCTAATATGAATGCTAAATAATTACAGCTAAGTAACAACTAAGTATTTACTCTTATAGAAGGGGTTAGTTTTTGGAGTAATTCTTCAACTTGGGTTTGTAAATTGGCGAGAGAAACCAAGAAAGGGTAGGCTAAACGAAGGGAAGGAAGTTGGTCTAAATTCTCGCATTGAGGAGGAAATCCAAAAGCTTCAAGGACATGGAAATTGAAGAAGAGGAGATGGATTTGGAGATTATTAGATGGGTTTGTTAAACGAGAGAGTTGATTACCGAAGCGAGATGCGTTATGGGGTGTGGTGATGATGGAGATTATGGCGCCACGTTGGGCTAAGAGCTTGGCCAAATCGAAGGTTGGGTTCATGTGGCCTTGAGCCATTAATGGAAACAAGACGAAATGTGCAGAATTGGAAACCATTATTTTGAAGGAAAGAAGGAAAGAAAGAAAGAAGCAACTCAATATTTGGTTAAACAAATGATTCTCAACTCCTTGACTTTCAAGAGTCTATTTGAAAATAATATATGTCAATTTTATCACTCCCTTGGCCTTTTTTAAGAACTTATTTCTTGTAGCAATTTTGGATGTAATATCTATAAATATATCATTATTTAAAATGATGTGTAAATATATTATAATTAGTGTTTAACAATAATTAATGTATAAGTCGATTCATAGAAATATGTAGTTCTATATTAATCATGGATTGACTCTCCTAAAATTTATTATATTTAAAAAAAAATTTAACTATAATATTTTTATAAGGGTAAAATACCATTTTGTCTCTAAATTTTCACTCTGGTTTCATTTTCGACTATAAACTTTCAAAAGTTACATTTTCCGTCCTTGAACTTTACAATTCATTCGGTTTTAGTCGTTCTATTTGTGATTTTCCGTCTGGGACACTAGCGGAGGGTTTATGTGGCATCTAATTGATGATGTGACATTATATAAATGTATAATGAATTAAATGATGTGAAAAAATGAATATACAATGAGGTTTAATATTGCAATTAAGAAAAAAATGATGAGATTAATCTTATTGTATATTCGTTTTTACACGTCATTTACCTCATTGCATACTTTTATAATGCCACATCATCAATTAAATGTCACATAAGCCATCTAATAGTGTTCCAGACAGAAAAACACAAATGAAATGACCAAAACGGAACAAAACGTAAAGTTCAAGGATAAAAAATATAACTTTTGAAAGCGTAGCGACGAGTTCCAGGGACAAAAATAATATTTTACCTTCTTTTTTTTAATAAATATGAAATAAAAAATTACTAGATTTGCAATCATCCCAAAAACTTGGCTTTATATGGGAGTTTTTATTTTAATTAGTTTCTTGTATGAACAATTTTTAGGGTGAAAAAAAAAACCCAAAAATCTTCTCCTCTTCTTAACTATTCTCACTGTCTCTGTTTCAATTTTTAAATTTTAAAAAATTTCAAAAAATTAATAAACAAAAAAATAATTTCTGAAAACAGAATTTTTAAAAAACACAAATCGCTTATCAAACTTAAAATAAACTATACAAGCATTACTTTTGTTAAAAAAAAAACAAAAACTAATAATATAAATATGAAAAACACAAAACTAAAATTATTATCAAACGAGACTTAAGATGACAACCTATACATAAAATACATTTAAATTAGTGGAGTGGCAAACATCCACTCTTTTGAGATATATGATTAAATCTATTTTTATCCATTAGTTTAAGTTTCTAGGTCTAGTAGCGATTTAACATAGTAATGATGTGAATCATAATAGGTTAATTAGCTAAAATTTATTTATGAGTTATTATTAGGGAATTAGTTTACTTTGATATAATTAATTAGTATTAGTTTCTAGTTATTTTAGTTAAATTTAGGGTTTTTATTGTAAGGCTATAAATAGCCATCTTAAGGTTTCATTTCCATATCTCATATCTTATCTTTTATCATATTGAATCAAATATCCTTGAGAGAGCATTTCTCCTCTTTAGGGATGAGTTTCCCCTAGTTCTTGGGATGGATTTCCTATCAAACATGGATTTGATTGTTTGAGGCCGTGGAATCGGTCTCGCCCTACATCAGTTGGTCCGATTCAAACATCCACTCATAATTCCCATTCCATTTAGCCACGACGGTTTGTTCTTTGTTCATTGGCATACTAGTAAGTTGCCATTTCTTTCATTTGTTTCATCTTCCATTTCCCATTCCATTTTCCAGTAGCAGGTTCCAACAAAGAACAAACCGTCGTGGCTAAATCCACCTCCGATTTTGATTCTTCAAATTCGACCACCTCGATGAATCGAACCTTTTGGAACGACGAGACTCTGATACCAACTGATGTAGGGTGAGGCCGATTCTACGGCCTCAAACAAGCAAATTCATTCTTAATGAGAAATCCATCCCAAGAACTAGAGGAAACTCATCCCTAAAGGGGAGAAATGCTCTCTCAAAGATATTTGATTCAATATGATAAAAGGTAAGATATGAGAAATGAAACCCTATGATGGCAATTTATAGCCTTACAATAAAAACCCTAAATTTAACTAAAATAACTAGAAACTAATACTAATTAATTACATCAAAGTAAACTAATTCTCTAATAATAACTCATAAATAAACTTTAGCTAATTAACCTAATTATGATTCACATCACATAGTTGCTATGGTTTTATAAAAGGAAAAAAAAACATATTTAATATGGTATAGGTATTGAGTCAATGTTGTGCAAAAAAACAAAAGGTATTGAGTCAATGTGACGATTCCTACCTATTTATTAATATTTCACATATTTGAGTTTTAAACAAATATTAAACCCATATGTGACTGTGAGGTAGAGTTTCCTGATATATAATTAAATTTCCCTTTAAAATAAAAACCTAGGTGAGCATCTCATATTTAGATGAATAAAACCATTGAATTCATGACAAAACAGACAAGACAAACAAAAACAAAACAAATCAAGACGAGAAATGGGTCAAACATAGTATTCAAATTATTTTGGACCACCATTATCATCTATGAAATCATCGAAGCCCTCTTCTTCCCATCATTACATGTAACGTCCCGTTATTTTGAAGTGAAATTTTTATTTTATTTTATTTTATTATTTATTAATGTTATTTATTTATTTCAATTTAAGTGTTTAGTTTAATTATTATTTTTGTAATTTCGATTTTAGTAGTTAATTTCGCCCGAAATTCTTTTTAATCGTTTTAATACTTTTAAATTTCGTTTCGGTGACATTAATAATTATTAATAAGCCAATTAATAATTATTAATCACCTTTAGATTTAAGAGCTTCGGGTTTCGATTCATAAGTTAAAAGTCATAAAAGGACGCAACCGTCATTTCCGATTTCTTAAAAAAATATCCAAACACTATTCATTTGTCTTTAAAATCACAAGTTTGACCAAAGTTTACTCCATTGCTTCATTTTTTTCTTCCCAAAACCGTGGGTACCAAGAGGGGGAGGGAAATTTTCGGTTTTTGCTCGTTTCTCGGCGGATCGACTTGATTTTGGTTGAATCGGAAAGCCTTCGGTCCTAGGATTCTTCTCCACCTAACAATCGTGCTTTCCACTCGAGTTCTAAGGACTTCTCGGTAAGTTAAAGTTCAAACCCTAAGCTCCAAATAGTGTTTTAATGGAGTTTTCTCTTGATTCCTTCGATTTCTTGTCGTGAAACTCGGTGTTTGTAAATACGGGAGTTGTTTTAAGAGTTTTTGAAAACTTTCTCTTAACCCTAAAACCGAGTTTCAGTCGAAACCCTTCCCGTTTGAAATTTACCTTTTTTGGGTTTGATTATGGGTTATTTATTAATGAATTATTGTTTATTTAAATTCGATTCGGGACATGGCATAATGTTCAAAAACCCTAATTATCGATACCCATAGAAATCGGGAATATCGAATTTGTTTGAAACCAACTCGAAACACCTCTAAAGTACCTAAAAGCCAGAAAACCAAACCCGAGACCCACTTTTCATGGGGGGCCGAGAGCCTCATAGTGGGGTTTATGGGGTTTTTCGTTGTTTTGAGATTTTAGATGTTAATTGATCGATGTATGTTTATTTATTAATTGTTAGATGTAATTAATTGTAGGTGTTTCGGATCGTTGTTTGATTGTGCTTTCGGAAACTTGGAGCAAAGCTATTTTTTGGCTAAGGTGAGAATAGTTAGGATTTAAAGTAATTTTAGAAAGCGAATAAGTATGATGGTTTGTAGAATAAGAAGCTAAGACTAAGATTCGAATCTAAGATTAGAGGGAGGTGAGTTAGTGCCTTAAGATTAGGAGTTAATCCTTTAAGTGAGAACTTAGGAGTTCTCGAGGAAAGCATTAAATCTTAGGATTTACTAAGATAGATTCGTTTCGAAGCTTAAGATGGATCATTGGAAGTTAAATGATCCAAACTTTTATATAGAACGATTAATAGAACCTCGGATTATATTGGAAGTTTAGAATCCTGGAAGGTATAGGTTAATCGTTTAAGATATGATTTACTTGTATTAATGTAGCGGAGTTCGATTTACATATCGTTCGTCCGAGATTCCTATCTATTTTACTTTATGTCCTTTACTTTATGCCCCTCTACTTTATGCTTGCATCGACTACTTTAATTCCGCACTTTACTTATTTACTTTTACAAGGATATACAGGCATATGCATATCATATTGCACCATAACGTTTTCGCATCATTCATTGAAAAAGAAATGAAGGGGAGAATGTTGGAGCCTACGAGTAGTGTCCGCATCACCTTCAGAGAAAAAGAAACGAAAGTGAGAAAAAAAAGAAGGGAGAATGATGAACCCTACGAGAAGTTCACATCACCTTCAGAAAAAGAAAAGAAAGTGAAAAAGAAAAGAAGGGAGAATGATGAATCCTACGGGAAGTTCACATCACCTTCAGAGAAAAGAAAAGAAAGTGAAAGAAAAGGAGTTGAATGGTATCCTACGGGATGTACGCATTACTTCCTCATGCATAGGGGGTTGAATGGTATCCTACGGGATGTACGCATTACTTCCTCATGCATAGGGTTGAATGGGTATCCTACGGGATGTACCTATTATCTTCATTCATGTACATAGGGCAAATGCGAAATCCTACGGGATGTCCTCATGCATTCATGCTTATGATCGATGAATTAGAGAATCGAGATGTTTTATTTTATGCAAAGTACATTTACTTTTCTTATTTATGTCGTAACAAGTAATTGGATGAGAATTAGACTACGTGTGTTAGTAGTATCATCCTTTGGATATTATAGAATGGAATTACTTAATGTTTGGAGAAATTTAGGATTGATTGTGTCAGATTGATTGGACACAAATCGAATACCAGGTTTGAGGTCTAACCTTACTTTTTATGCTTATTATTCTCACGGGGCTTAAGTTGTTAGCTCATGATATTACAAAAATTTCAGGTAATGCCCTAGTTAGAGGTCGTGGGAGAGGAGATGGTGCTGCATGATCGAGGGATGACGACCTTGAGATGGACTAGGTTGATTTAAAGTCCATGGACTATGTTTTGTGAATATTTCACATATTTTGGAGTTGTATATTTGTAAATGGCTCTTAAGAGCTTTTGTCTTTATGTTTATGATTATATTCATTTTGAACTCCTGGATAGGAACTAAATGTTCCTTGTGTATTTTAGATTTTGAAATTAAGATGTAAACAGGTTTTGGCTAGCCAATTTTCAAACATAACCACGCCATTTTTCTTAAAATATAAAGACTTCCGCTGTGTTTTCTAATTTAAATTATTTAAAAGTGACGGGTCGTCACATTACAAAAAGGAACCATTTTTTCAGTCATAAAAATCAGTAATATGGCTTCACTTCACATTGTTCTAATCCCATTCATGGCTCAAGGTCATCGATTTGGATCTTTAGGATGGACTAAATCTCGAGGACAAGTTTGACAAAATTGGTTCTGGTCCTCCTTTGTCATTTTGGTCAAAAGAGGATTTTTAAAGAAGAGTTTCCTCTATTTGGATCTTTAGGATAGACAAAAATTAAGAGGACAACTTTTACGTTCGATATTTTGGTCCAAAGAGGATTCCCAATGAATAGGTTCCTCCATTTGGATCTTTAGGATGGACCAGACCCTGAGAACAAGTTTCACAAGATTGGTTCCGATACTCGTTTGAAATTTTGGTCCAAAGAGTTTCCTCCATTTGGATCTTTAGGATGGACCAAATCATTAGGACACGTTTGACAAGATTGGTTCTGATCCTCGTTTGACATTTTGGTCCAAAGAGGATTCCCAAAGAATTGTTTCCTCCATTTGGATCTTTGGGATGGACCAAATCAAAAGGACAACTTTGACGTTCGATATTTTTGTACAAAGAGGATTCCCAAAGAATAGGTTCCTCCATTTGGATCTTTAGGATTGACCAAATCATGAGGACAAGAGGTTCCTTCATTTGGATCTTTAGGATGGACTAAATCATGAGAACAAGTTTGACAAGATTAGTTCTGATTCTCGTTTGACATTTTGGTCCAAAGAGTATTCCCAAAGAAGAGTTTCCTCGATTTGGATCTTTAAGATGGACACAATCATTAGGACACGTTTGATAAGATTGGTTCCGATCTTCGTTTGATATTTTGATCCAAAGAGGATTCCCAAAGAATTGTTTCCTCCAATTGGATCTTTAGGATGGACCAAATCATGAGGAAAACTTTGACAAGATTGGTTCCGATCCTTGTTTGATATTTTAGTCCTAAGAGGATTCCCAAAGAAGAGGTTCATCCATCTGGATCTTTAGGATGGACGAAATTATGAAGACAAGAGGTTCATCCATTTTGATATTTAGGATGGACTAAATCATGAGGACAAATTTGACGAGATTGGTTTCAATCCTCGTTTGACATTTTGGTCCAAAGAGGATTTCCAAAGAAGAGTTTCTTCCATTTGTATCTTTAGGATGAACAAAAATCAAGAGAACAACTTTGACATTCAACATTTTGGTAAAAAGAGGATTCTCAAAGAATAGGTTCTTCCATTTGGATCTTTAGGATGGACCAAATCATGAGAACAAGTTTGACATGAATGGTTCCGATCCTCCTTTGACGTTTTGGTCCAAAGAGGATTTCCAAAGAAGAGTCTCCGCCATCTGGATCTTTAGGATGGACCAAAGCATTATGACACAGTTGACAAAATTGGTTCCGATCCTCATTTGACATTTTGGTCCAAAGAGGATTCCCAAAGAATAGGTTCCTCCATTTGGATATTTAGGATGGAGCAAATCATAAGGACAAGAGGTTCCTCCATTTGGATCTTTAGGATGGAGCAAATCATAAGGACAAGAGGTTCCTCCATTTGGATCTTTAGGATGGACCAAATCATAAGGACAACTTTGACAAGTGGGAAACCTTAGGTCTATGGTTTCAATTTGGTCTAGAGAGTGAAACAAGAAATTTCAAACATACTTTTCAATTACAAACAAGTTTTTGGATTCGTTCCGATCCTTGTTCGACATTTTGGTCCAAAGAGGATGTCCAAAGAAGAGTTTCTTCCATTTGGATCTTTAGGATGGACCTAATCATGACGAAAACTTTGTCAAGATTGTTTCTGATCCTCGTTTGATATTTTGATCCTAAGAGGATTCCCAAAGAGGAGGTTCCTCCATTTGGATCTTTAGGTTTGACCAAATCATGAGGACAAGAGGTTCCTCCATTTGGATCATTAGGATGGACCAAATCAAGAGGACAACTTCGACGTTCGACATTTTGGTCCAAAAAGGATTCCCAAAGAATAGGTTCCTCCATTTGGATATTTAGGATGGAGCAAATCATGAGGACAAGAGGTTCCTCCATTTGGATCTTTAGGATGGACCAAATCATCAGGACAACTTTGACAAGCGGGGAACCTTAGGTCTATGGTTTCAATTTGGCCTAAACAGTGAAACGTACTTTGAAACATGCTTTTCAATTACAAACAAGTTTTTGGATTGGTTCCGATCCTCATTCGACATTTTGGTCCAAAGAGGATGCCCAAAGAAGAGATTCCTCCATTTGAATCTTTAGGATGGACCAAATCATGACGACAACTTTGACAAGATTGTTTCCGATCCTCATACGATATTTTGATCCTAAGAGGATTCCCAAAGAAGAGTTTTCTCCATTAAAAATCTTTAGGAAGGATAAAAATCAAGGGGACAACTTTGAAGTTCGACATTTTTGTCCAAAGAGGATACCCATAGAATAGGTTCCTCCATTTGGATCTTTAGGATGGAATAAATCATGAAGGCAAGTGGTTCCTCCATTTGGATCTTTAGGATGGAATAAATCATGAAGACAAGTGGTTCCTCCATTTGGATCTTTTAGATGGACCAAATCATGAGACAAGTTTGATAAGATTGGTCCCGATCCTCGTTTGATATTATGGTCCAAAGAGGATTCCCAAAGAAGAGTTTCCTCCATTTTGATCTTTAGGTTGGACCAAATCATGAGGACAACTTTGACATGCGGTAAACCGTAGGTCTATGGTTTCAATTTTGTCCAAAGAGTGAAACAGGTACTTTGAAACATGCTTTTCAATTACAAACAAGTTTTAGCATTGGTTCTGATCCTCGTTCGACATTTTGGTCCAAAGCGGATTCCCAAAGAAGAGTTTCGTCCATTTGGATCTTTAGGCTGGACAAATCATGAGGAAAACTTTAACAAGATTGTTTCCGATCCTCGTTCGATATTTTGATCCTAAGAGGATTCTCAAAGATGAGGTTCCTCCATTGGAATCGTTAGGATGGACCAATTTATGAGGATAAGAGGTTCATCCATTTGGATCTTGAGGATGGACTAAATCATGAGGACAAATTTGATAAGATTGGTTCCGATCCTCGTTTGATATTTTGGTCGAAAGAAGAGTTTCCTCCATTTGGATCTTTAGGATGGACAAAAATCAAGGGGACAACTTTGACGTTCGATATTTTGGTCCAAAAAGGATTACCAAAGCGTAGGTTCCTCCATTTGGATCTTTAGGATGGACGGAATCATGAGGACAAGTTTGACAAGAATGGTTCCTATCCTCGTTTGATATTTTGGCCCAAAGCATCCTATATATGATTTCATTGGAGACATCGAGCCCTTGTGTGACGACCCGTCATTTTTAAATAAATTAAATTCAGAGAAAACAGCGGAAGTCTTTTAATTTACGAAAAATTGGCGTGGTTTTGTTTGAAAATTGGCATGCCGAAAACCTGTTTACAACCTAATTTCAAATCTAATCAAAATCTCATGGACTTTAAGTCCAAATCAGGAGTTCAAATGTTTCATCACATAAAAACCACATCAAAAGCTCTTTTGAGCTATATACAACATCAAAGTGTTCAAAAATTTATAAAAGTGTTACACAAACTTTACAAAGACAAGTCCATCTCGAGGCCAGGCATTCCTCGATCACGCGAAGACCACCTCCTTCTCCTCGACCTCTAGCCAAGGCATTACCTGAAATTGGTTGTAATATCATGAGCTAACAAACTAAGCCCAGGTGAGAATAAATAGCATAAAAAGTAAAGATAGACCTCAAACTCGCATTTCGATTTGTGTCCAAATAATCGACACAATACACTCCTAAAGTCATCCAAACTCTAGGTGAAATCATTTTTACATTCTCTAAAGGATAATACTACTAACTCTCGTAGTCTTAATCTCATCCAAATTCTTGTTATGACATAAACAGGAAAAGTAAATAACCTTTCATAACGGTAAATTATCTCGATCCTCTATCCAAGTTATATATATATATTTTCATCAACCATATGCATGGAATGCATGAAGAAGGAAATGCGGACAATCCCCGAAAGGTCCAACATTCTGACTTCTTTTCTTTCTCATTTTCATTCTTTTTCTCAAGGAAATGCGGATAATACCCGTAGGCTCCAACATTCCAGTACTTCGTTATTTCTCATTTTCATTCTTTTTCTCGAAGGAAATGCGGATAATACCCGTAGGCTCCAACATTCGTACTTCTTTTATGCGAGATGTCATGGTGCAATATGTCATGGTGCGAGATGCAATGATATGCTCGCACATACTTACAAAGTAAATAAAATAGAGTGCGAATAATAAAGTAATCGAAATAAACATAAAGTAGAATACATAAAGTAAATAACATTAAGTAAAAAGAAAGGAATAGATTGTAACCTCGGATGAACGATATGTCGATCGAACTCCAATATCAATAATAAAAGTATAATCATTACTTAAACGATTAACTATACCTTCCAGGATTCTAAACTTTCAATAAATCGAGGTTCTATTAATCGTTCTAATTACAAGTTGGATTCTTAACTTCCAATGATCCAACCTTAGTTTCGTATCAAAACTAACTTAGAATCTTCTAAGATTCAAAGCTTTCCTCAAGAACTCCTAAGTTCTCACTTAAAGGATTAACTTCTAATCCTAAGGGCACTAACTCACAACCCTCTAATCTTAGATTCGGATTCTAATCTTAGTTTCAAACTTTACAAACCTTCACACTTATTCGATTTCTATAATTACTTTAAATTCTAACTATTCTCACCTTAATAAAAGTGAAGACTTTGCTCCTAAACACCGAAAGAGCAATCAACCACGAAGTTCAAAAACACCTACAAACGAATTATATCGTAACAATCAATAACGAAACCAACTATCATTCAAACAACTACTAAACATACAAAGCAACGAAAACCCAATAAAACCCACAAAGAGGCCCACGGCCCTATCATCAAAAACAAGTCTCGGGTTTGGTTTTTCGGCTTTTTGGCAATTCAAATACGTTTTGAGTTGGTTTTAATCAAATTCGATAATCCCGATTTCAATGGGTATCGATGAATAGTGTTTTTGAACATTACTCCCTTTCCCGAATTGAATTTAAATAAACATTCATTCATTAATTTCTAACCCATTTTCAATCCCAAAAGGGTAAATTTCAAACGGAAAGGGTTTCGACTGAAACTCCGGTTTTAGGGTTATGGAATAGTTTCCAAAAACACTTAAAACTACTCCCGAATTGACAAACACCGGAGTTTCACGGCAAGAAATCGAAAGAAAACAAGCAAAACTCCATTAAAACACTATTTGGAGCTTAGGGTTTGAAGAGATTCTTACCGAGAACTCCTCGGATCTCGAGAGAAACGGACGATGGCTAGGTGGGAAATGATCCTTGACCCGAGGGCTTTCCGATGGATCTAAGATCAAGCAGATCCGACAAGAAACGAACGAAATCGAAATTTGGAAAAACCAATGAGGAGGCTCACGGCCTTGGAGAGAAAAGAAGAAGAAAAAAGATGAAGCTTGGTCAATTTGTGGTCAAAGTTGTGTTTTTAAAGACAAATGAATAGTGTTTTTAGATATTTTGCAAATTGGGTAATTACAACTTTGCCCTTTTATGACTTTTGGCTTAAAACGAATCCCGAACATCTCAAACTACCCCAATGGTGATTAATAATTATTAGTTGGCCCGTTAATAATTATTAACACCATTAAAACGTAATTAAATAAATAAAGCCATTAAAAGGAATTAAAATGAAATAAATTACTAATTTCTAATTTAATATTAAATAAATGAATTTTAATTACTCAAATTAAAATAAAATAAATAAAAGTTTTTTTTTTTTATCACAAAATAACGGGACGTTACACCTTGTCATGTCGACGTGTGGGGGTAGCGAAAAACTTTTTTTTGTTATTTTAGGTACCCCATGATTGATCAATGTCTAGGATAATGTAATGAGTTTGACATTGAAGTTGTTTTTTCAAGTGGCGAAATTTTCACCATTCTAGGCTTTCAGTAGCAAGAATAGCAATCAGAGAGTTCGACATTTCATACTTTTGACATCTATTAGATGTGATGCATGAATGCACATTTAATGAAATTCTAAAACCCTAAAACATTATTTTGATGCCATGGTATATTAGTGTGACAGGAACGATACCTGTGCAGGCAAGTCAAGGTTCCCTCCCACTAAAATGAGACTCCTCTTAACTAATGAACATCCACAGGGTATCTCATATCCTACAGTTCTTTAGTAATAATTAAAATATAGATAAAATAATAACACGAGGATGACTTAGGGGACCAACAAGATTCAAACATGAAACATACACCACCATCTCGATTGAAAGGTCATTAGACCAATCACAACAAACTCTAAATATGAGGTTTATGTATTAAATTTCAAAAATTGAGAGGGGGCATGTGCCCCAGACCCAATGTGGCTTCGCCTTCGGGCAAGATAAATATGCCATATCGAAAAGATTAAAATGCTCAGTAAGGTTTATTGATATTAAGAGACACTCATCTTATTATCAATTGGTTTGGAGATGGAATTATGTGATTTATTAAGATGATGTTGGAGATCAACAAATATCAAATGAGTATATTGTCCAAAAAATGAAATTCAATCAAGAATTGTGAGCCAAAAAGGCCACCATCTTGACGGAGTCGGGGGTTAAAATCTCATATCGGAAAGATAAAACGACCTTACAATATTTATGAAGTATATGACTCACCTTTCTCTTTACCAATTGGTTTTGATATAGAACCCCATAAATAATAAGAGTTTGATATATTTAGGGAGTTAAACATCAGCGAAACTGGCGAATTTTCGTTAAACATCAGCAATGTTTGCGTGAAGTGTTTATTACTCAAACCATTATTTTGTGTTTCTCAAGTACTATCATTTAAAGTGTTTCTTTTGGTGAAAATGGATTTGTATTTGTTTTGTTGAACCCAAATGATATATGCAAGTGACCCTGGGAAGTATGTTATATATATAAGAAAGGTTTGTTTGCTTCCCTTTTTCTTGTTTCTCATTTGAATAATGGTTGTCAAAATTATGTAGTAATCAGTGGCGTATCCAGCTAGGGGCTAAGGGGGCCATACGCCCCATTTTATTTGTATTTTTGTATAGATATATAATTAATAGTTAAACATCTTTCATTAGTATGGTGTAATTGTAATATTACATGTATATATTTTTTTAACTTGAGTCTTAATATTTCAGGAAAAAATCAATTTATACATAGGGATAGCAATCGTGAAAATGCAGAAGAGGGAGGTGAATTTGGAGAATGAAGCAACTGCATAGCCCAAGTAAGGAAAGGGGAAACAAACGAGGTGAGGGAGGAAGTGTTGCTGTTGGCAAATAGTGACGTTGTTAATTCATTTAAAAAGTCAACAGCGTTATTAATAAATTAGCAGATATTTTTATTAAAAAAAATAGTATTTCTTAGAGATAGAAAGAAATGTTATTAAAAAAAACTTTAAATGTCATTTCTATAAAGCCACCTTATTAAAAATATCTATCTATATCATATAATATTAAAAAAAAAGTTAGATACATTTCTGATTTAAAAAATATCACCCTTACACGTTAGAGGTCGATATTTGTTATCAATGCCATAAAAAATGAACGAAGATAAAAAATTTAATAATTTTTATATCCAAATATTATAGTGTTATTTACTTAAGTTTGGTTAGATTTTTAGGGCCCGTTTGGTTACTAAAACCTTAGATTACTCGGAATATGGATAACACTAACTTAAATAGAAAGGCTAACTTAGACAAATAAGGTAAACGAGCTAATTAAGAAAATCATAGATAATTACAAATGCAAATAAGAAAACTACAAATCATGTTAATTCTAGCCATCATATATGATAACACCACCTCTCAAACTCAAGTTGCTAAGTCGAAAGACGTGGCTAGAATCTGAATAGAGGCAGCAAACAGAACTCAGAGTTGCAAACATAGATATCAGATGGAACCAATATCAGAACGGAGAGATCAGATGGAACCGACTGAAGCATAACATAGTACAACCTATGTACTGGCAAAGGCAACTAAGAGCGAGCACAGACAATTGCGGAACAGATTCGACGAGCAGAATGGAAAAATAGGGTGTGAATAGATGAAGATTCCAAACTAAGATAAAATCTACATAACAAAAAACTATACTATATTAAAAAGTGGCTTGAAGGGAAAAAACTTTTGATTTCCCTTGAAGCCCCTTATAAATCCATTTAATTTCTATGATGTCATCACTTTTAATTAATAACTACTCTATTAGCAATTGATAAAAATATTCAATAAATTTTACTAATATAGTGAATTTATATATAAAATTATTATTTTAATTGATCCATCTATCCATCTACTCTTTTTAATATTTTTTTATTGATTTAGTGATTAATTCATATTAAAAAAAACTATATGTTCAATTTACATGATAAAATTATATTATCTGAATTGAACAATCAATTTAATTTAAATAAATTATTTTAGTCACTAAAGTCCATATAAAATAACAGTAATTATATAATTTATAGCCTTTACAGTTCTAGATTCCCGACAAGAGTAAGAGACCTACCTACACTATCTGTCAAATAGACTTAATAAACTATATACATATTTATATGTATTCTATACATGTGCTTGTATGGATACATGTTTTCAATGAATTTAAAATTAAACGCTCTATACAGAAGTTACAACAAAAAAAGGTAGAAAATAAAACAAATCAGGATGAGAAAAAAATAACATTAATACGGTACAGTAGACATCACTGGGAAAACTAGGCTATTTCATGGATTTTTCCCAAGAGCTAATTGATCCATATATACATGCTACCATATTCTAAGCAGGTGGATCTTCAAAAGCAAGAGACGGACGAACATATTTGGGAGACGCACGAAACTTTCTTTTCGATAGCCTTTTTATTTTTTATTTTTTTTAATTAAAATTAGATACAAACGAAGTAAGGATTAATAATGAAAAAAAAAAGCACACATACGCAGGATAAAATTGCGCCTCTTTTTATTTTATAAAATAGCGTTTTGTTAAATTCCTATAACTAAAGGCTATAGAAACTATAATTTGTTGTAGTTGTTTATTAAATAGTTATAATACCGTAAATTATTAGCTTTAAAATCAACATATTATAGACTACTTAATTTACCAAAGAGTACTCTTAATCATTTTGAGTTGAATTCTATACAGAATAATTTTATATAAAAAAATGTAAAAATGGTTAGAAACTTATTAAATATTAAAATTATATATTTTGGATAAGTTTTTATTCATTAGGTAATATATGTAATTGATTTTAAAAATGTGGATAAAAGACCATTTTTTCTTTCATAAAATTTAAAGTGTATACCATTTTGTTCATTGATAATTTAAAATTTGTAATCATAGATTTTTATTATGTAGTAGAGCAAATATTTCACTAAAATCAAAAGAAAAAATAATAGTAGAAATTTACATAGTGTTAAAAAACTAGTTTATAAAAGCTAAATTTGTAAGGAAAAGTTGAAGGAGCCAAAATTGCAAAACATGTTTCGAAGAGGCGCGGGGACTCGGAGGTTAAATCTTAAAAAAAAAAGGGAAATATAGCCGTTTCGAAGGAGAGATTATTCAGAGAGGCCGCTCCTGAATAAGTGACATGTGTCACTCTAAACTTCTTTCATTCAGCTGAGAGACGAATGGTTAACGGAAGTTTGTAGAAAATTTGGGGCAAGCAAAATGTATCTTTTTCCCCCCTTTTCCCAACCTCCATAGGGGCAATTTTCTTTTTCCTTCTATTTTTTTATCACGATTTGAAACTTAAATGGCACAAATTATACATTAAAAATAGAATATATTAGGGATTAAATTACTGGAAGGTTTAAAGTAAATAAATAGTTTAAACGGCAAAGCGTATTAACGTTTTTACAATACTATAACACGTATTTTTATTAACTTATTTATTTATTTATTATTATTTTTTGATACAGAGTGTTGGGATATAGGGATTGAATACTTCTCTTGAAGGTGAAACTATAATTATTAACTTATTAAGAGATCAATATTTTAAGAAATAATGTAAAGACTCGAATTTTCTCAAATCTTTAAATCAGAATAAACAGCGGAAGACTTTATTTTTGTAAAAATTTGGCATGGATCCGTTTAAAATATGGACTATCAAAACCTGTTTACATGGACTCAAATCAGAGAATTTAAAACAACAGACATTTCATTCCATTTTATACCCAAAATCAGAGAAAATAACACGAAAATATATACAACAGATTTAGGCTCTCATGAGCCACAAAATACAAGTTTAAGACATCAGTATCAAGTTTATACTTAGCATTTCTAAAATGCTCCAAAATATGCTTTTACTAGTCCAAGTATCCAAGACATCCACTCGCGATCACGCAGCACCACCTCCATGACCTCGCCCTATCGCACGAGTATTACCTGAAAAATTTAAGTGTAGCAACATTAGCATAAAAATGCTAGTGAGAATAAGATGGATACAAGCACTTCTATGGACCGAATACCATATCGGAAAATGTGTCCAAATAATCCTAACGTGCTCTTACTACCCATTCAATATTCCCAAGTACTTTACATAAGAAAATCAATCCATTCTACTATATCGAACTTTCGAAAAGTAAACATTCAAGCTTGTAAAATAAAGTACAAAAACAACTAAAGCATAACAAAGTAAATAATAAAGTAAATTTCTATCATTTACGTCATTCCACACGTTATTTCACATTGTGACAATATTGTCACATTTCACAATTCAACCGTGACCACTTGTCACCAATCACAACCATACTGTGACCTCACTGTCACCGTGACCACATTGTCACCAATCACAACCATACCGTGACCTCACTGTCACCAATCACAATCATACCGTGACCTCACAGTCACCAATCACAAACCATACCGTGACCTCACTGTCACCAAACATAAATCGTACCGTGACGTCACTATCACCGTGACCTCACAGTCACCAAACATAAATCGTACCGTGACCTCACTGTCACCGTGTCCTGTAACGTCCCGTTATTTTGTGATAAAAAAAAACTTTTTTTTATTTTATTTTAATTTAAGTAATTAAGGTTTATTTATTTATCGGTAAATTAGAATTTAGTAGTTTATTTCGGTTTAAGTTCTTTTAATTACCTTTTTAGTTTATTTTCATTTTAATGGTATTAATAATTATTAACGGGCCAATTAATAATTATTAATCACCATTGGGATAGTTTAAGATCATCGGGTTTCGTTTTAGAAGTCAAAAGTCATAAAAGGACGCAACCGTCATTTCCGATTTTTTAAAAAACTATCCAAACACTATTCACCTCTTATTAATATCTTCTTTGACTTCCTTTGACCAAAAAACTTCATCTTCTTCATCCATTTCTTCTCCAAACCCGAGCAACAAAGGGAAGAAAAGAAAAGAGGAAGAAAGTCTCGCCCCGGCTTCGTTTCTTGGCCGTTTTACGTGATTTCAGATGCGTTGGAAAGCTCTCGCCGAGACCTTTCTACCCATTCCACTTTTGGAATGTTTCCAACTCTCTAAGGTAAGCCCTAGATTTCGAATTCTCATAGTATTTCCATGGGAATTGATTCAAGCTTTTGAGTTCTTGGCCAAAACTCTCATCCCCTTCCAATTTTGTTGTTGAATGTTGATGGAAAACTTATTGGGTAACTATTACTTGACTTTCCCTTAACCCTAAAACCGAGTTTCAGTCGAAACCCTTCCCGTTTGAAATTTACCCTTTTGGGTTTGATTTTGGGTTAGAATTTAATGAAATAATGTTTATTTAAATTCGTTTCGGGAAAGGGCATATTGTTCAAAAACCCTAATTATCGATACCCATTGAAATCGGGAATATCGAATTTGCTTAAAACCAACTCGAAACACTTTTAGATTGCCTAAAAGCCGGAAAACCAAACCCGAAGCCCATTTTTCTTTGATAGGGCCGTGGGCCTCTTGTGGGAGGGTTGTTGAGTTTTTCGTTGTTTTGATCGTTTAGTTGATGTTTGATCGATAGTTGGTAAAATTATGGCTTATGTGATATAATTCAATTGTAGGTGTTTTCGAACCGCTTGTTTGATCGCTCTTCTGAACTTGGGAGCGAAGCTAACTTTCTTTAAGGTGAGAATAGTTAGGATTTAAAGTAACTATAGAAAGCGAATGAGTATGAAGGTTTGTAGCATTTGAAACTAAGACTAGAATCCGAATCTAAGATTAGAGGGATGTGAGTTAGTGCCCTTAGGATTAGGAGTTAATCCTTTAAGTAAGAATTTAGGAGTTCTCGAGGAAGTATTGAATCTTAGAAGATTCTAAGTTAGATTCGATTTGAACTTAAGGTTGGATCATTGGAGGTTAGAAAATCCAAACTTGTATTTAGAACGGTTAATAGAACCTCGAATTATTATTGGAAGTTTAGAATCCTTGAAGGTTTAGGTTAATCGTTATGTTATGTTCTTACTTTTATTATTATTACCGGAGTTCGATTTATAAATCGTTCGTCCGAGATTCTTAACTGTTTCTTTACCTTATGTCATTTACTTATTGCCCCTTTACTTTATGTTGGTTGTGATTTCTTTAATATTCGCACTTTACTTTATTTACTTTTACAAGCATATGCAAGCATATGCATAACATTTTGCACCATTATTTATTGTACCATAACATCTCGCATCATTGAAAAGAGAAAAAGAAAAGAATGAAAGGAATGGTGGATGAGTTGAATACCGACGTTACCTTCATGCATAAGGAATGGTGGATGAGTTGAATACCCACGTTACCTTCATCATGCATAAGGAATGGTGGATGAGTTGAATACCCACGTTACCTTCATGCATAAGGAATGGTGGATGAATTGAATACCCATGTTACCTTCATTTCATGCATAAATGGCGAATGCGTATCCTACGGGATGTACTCATTACTTTTATGCATATAATAGATGAGAAAGAGAATCGAGATGTTATAATTATGCAAAGTTTATTTATTTTTCTCATTTATGTTATAACAAGTTTATGGATGAACAATTAGACTAAGTGTGCTAATTAGTATCATCATTTGGAAAATATGGATTAGAATGGCCTAGACTTTGGAGAATTCTAGGAAAGAAAGGGTCGGATTAATTGGACACAAATCGAAATGCGAGTTTGAGGTCTATCTTTACTTTTTATGCTTATTATTCTCACTGGGCTTAGTTTGTTAGCTCATGATATTACAAAATTTCAGGTAATGCCCTGGCTAGAGGCCGTGGAAGGGGAGATGGTGTTGCGTGATCGAGGGATGTTGACCTCGAGATGGACTCTTCTGTTGTAAAGTTTATGAATTTTACTTTTGAGAACTTTGAAGGATTTGTGAATTATACTTTGTATTTAGCTCATAAGAGCTTTTTATCGTTGTTTTTATGATATTACATCTTGAACTTTTGATTGGAACTTAATGTTCCATGTGATTTTATTAGATTTAAAAATTAGGATGTAAACAGGTTTTCGGCATGCCAACTTTCAAACAAAACCACGCAAAATTTTCTTAAAATTAAAGACTTCCGCTGTTTTCTCTGATTTTAATTTATTTAAAAGTGACGGGGCGTCACATGACCTCACAGTCACCAAACATAAATCGTGCGTATTATAACACCACACGTACTACTCCTCTTTGGTAGTACTAAATAGCGAATCACATCGCTAATAATATCATACTAACTCGATTCTACACGAAGAATCTCTCCAAAGTCTCTTTTAACTACCTTATAACCACTCGAAATAAAAGGAGTATCTAATACTCTTCTCCAAATTTCGGAATCTAATTCTCCTCGAGAATATAACTTAATCCACCAATAACATCTTACTTTAAACAACAACCAATCTTAACTAATTTTCCTTATGCACTTTCCTTAACTCCCAAATAACATACATTCTTGAAAAGTTCTAAAGTCTATTAACCCTCTTAACCTCGATCTAACATAAACGTCAAGCAATTTGAAAACATAAAAGTAATCACAACCATTTTAAACTCACCGTATAATCGAATTCAACTCCGAATCACCGGTTGACCAAAAATCACGATCGATGCACGAAACCTATAATTAAAATACACCTAAGGTATATTAATTAACCGAATCGAATAACAATCGTCACGATACTAAAATAAAAGACAAAACAACCTGGAAATGCCCCCAAGAGGCCCACGGCTCAAAGGGATTTCAAGGTGAAGTTGGTTTTCCGGATTTTTAAGCACTTTAAAAGGGTTTCGAGTTGGTTTTGGGCACTTTGGAGGTTGGTAATATCAATGGATAAACATGATTTAGGGTTTAGGTCAAAAGTTCAATCCCGAACAATTTAGTAAAATCATAAAACATATCAAATTCAAAACTCTAACCATCATGAAAAATGAGAATAACTCAAGAAATGGCTTTTGGCTCAAACCCGATTCTAGGGTTTAGGGAAAGTTCTAAATATGCATAAAACAACTCCCTCGATCTAAATCTCCTGGAGTTCCCGGAGCAAGAATTGGAAGATTAAAACCAAAATCACCATTAAAACACTATCCTAAGCTTTAGGTTTTGAACTTAAACATACCTTAAAGCCTTGAGAGAATGGATGGAAAGTTCGATTGGTAGGTTGGAAATGATGCTCGGGCCCGTGGCTATCCAACGCAACCGAAATTGTGACGATCCGGCAAGAATCGAAGAAAAGCCAAAAATTGGAGAATCACCAATGATGCTCTCGGCCTTGGGAAGAAAAGAAGAAGAAAATTTGGTATTTTGTCTAATTTTAGCTTATTTAAGTAGAAAGATGAATAGTGATTTAGATATTTAAGAATTCCGGAAATGACGCATACGTCCTTTTCTTGCCTTAAGCTTTAAAAACGAAACCCGAACCACTTAAACTAGCCCAATGGTGATTAATAATTATTAATTGGCCTATTAATAATTATTAATACCATCGAAACTAATTTAAGCTAAATAAACAGTTAAAAAGGTTTCCGAACGAAATTAACTATTTACTTCTAAATAACAAATTCTAAAATTATCTTTAACACTTAATTCAATAAATAAAATAATAATAAAAAAAATTTCACCTAAAAAATAACGGGACGTTACAAATAATTTTTTAAATTAAAATACATTGATGTAACCTTGACGTTTCAATTATTCTTGAAAATTATTAAGTATATATTGTTATTTGTAATTATAAAAATTAGTTGGAAAATTTTAAATTAATCTAAAAAATAAATTAGACAAAAAAAAAATCCCACAAAATATTGTAGAGTGACACATGTCAGGTGGCGAAGAGGGACGTAACGGCTAGCTGTCGGCTTCGGATGGATGTTTTGTTTTCAAACTGTACGGAATTTGATTTCCTCTCCAACGGTCCGCTGGGCAAAGACCGCCTTGCCGAGAAAAACCACCGTTCTTCCTCTAGAGTCAGGGCCGATTTCAGAATACCCAAAAAGACTTCAAGCCTGCGATCTGTGAGTTGAATAAAACCTCCTGAAAGTCGAAGGAATCACTGTTGAGGAAGCATGCATTTTTCGAAAAACCACCGTTCTTCCTCTAGAGTCATAACTTCAGGGCCGATTTCAGAATCCACAAACTTTCAACACGACTTCAAGCCTGCGATCTGTGAGTTGAATAAAGCCTCCTAAAGTCGAAGGAGACCACCAATCCAAAGGTCCTCCATAGCTAGGAAGCATGAAGCGAAGGGTCCAATTTCACTTAAAACAAAAGAGAGTCGCCTTGGAAGGGATTAAGAGAGCTAGACTTCGTGAAAACATTCAAACCGACTGATAAAGTATCATAAAGTCAGTAGTCTTCACATTTACAACTTTGTTCAGGAATTAAATCCATCGGTTTCAGCAAATAGATCAAGGTTTTGGGGAAAGAGACTATCTTCTTATTTCCCTTTACTCGTTCTGGTGGCCCATTAAAGAAGTTTCTGATAAGGCTCTTCCAACCAATCCCAGATGGAATGGAATAACAAGGTTGTTCTTTTTCCCATTTCCATATTACACTTCCCCTCTTTTTTGTGACTTTCGGATCCGTCTGTAAAATTTATGGTTTGAAAGCAGGTCTTCAATCCAAACTACAACTTCTCTTTTTAGGGACACCTCAAAATATTGCTGATTATTTCTTTCAATTTTGCTACTACCTTTGGTTTTGTCCTTAGAGATTGTGAAGAACCCAATCTGATATCCCATTTAATCTAGAGTGCAAGAGACACTATTATAAAAATTATGTGAGATGCTCTTCAGATTCTTGCTATTTAGCTACAAGTTGGGGGAATATTAATGGAATTTATTTTATTCTTGTAACAATTTACTTGTGATGACCACTTGAAGTTTTTTATTGCTTTTGCCAATTAGGCTTTTTGACAAGTTGTAATGAAATCTCTCTGTTAAGCCACTGAGATTATAAATAGAAAACATGCTTTATTTATGTAACTTGGTTTCATATGTCAAAAAATGGCAGGACATGATCGGATGACAATGACGATAGAACTGAAAGAGATGAAGAAACACCAAAGAAGGTATTCACGTCATCATTGCCCATCTTTTATTTGCTTCATCTTTATATGAAAATATTCAATATTTTAATTTTTTATATAGCCTTAGTGTCAGTTTTTTTTTTGGCATCAATTTTCTTACAATCTTTGTAGGTTGAATCAACCAAGAAGAGGTTGAACTAGAGTCTGCCTCCAAGAACCCTCTTCATGCTAAGAAGGCAAAGTCAGCTATGCCTAAAAAGACTGGTGATTCTTTTTTGACCATTTGTTTTATTTTTTAACTCATGTTTCGGTATTAACATTGTCTTAAGGATGACTGAACCTCACTCGAGAAAGAACTGTGTGTTTCTCAAATTGTATAAAGATATTATATTTCCTTTTTTTGATCTGGTAATCATAAATATCATCATTTATGATTCTATAGTTCCTTTTTTTTATTTGTTTTATTTTTTAGCTGTTCCTTTTTTTGTTTACCGGTGTAGGTGACACCATAAGGGGTTTTGTGTTTTCTAGGGAAACGGGACAGAGAGAAATCACCAGATAAGAGACATTTTGATTTATTATGTTTTATATTTCAGTGTATGATGCATACGATTTTCTATCGTTGCTGATGGTTATTTGTTTCAGAGGATCGTGATTAACATTTTTGATGTGAGAACTGGAAAAGTGATGAGATATTTCAAAGGAACTCCTGATGAATTTTCAGTTGGGACTGGTGGTGTTACTGGAGTATCTTGGCCTGTTTTCAGGTATTTTTTATTTAGGTTTTGTCAGACACTTTTTAAAAATTACTCAAATGACATAATTATACATCAATAATTTATTGAAGTAAAAAAACCAACAAATTCATTGAAAATAATAATGAAAAATAATCAAATACTTTAATAAATAATTGAACTTAAAACTTAAAAAAGTAAAAAACAATTTAATTCATTGAAGATATACCCATGAATTATAGTTCAAATAACATAACTATAGTTCAATAATTTATTGAAGTAAAAAAACCAACAAATTCATTGAAAATAATAATGAAAAATAATCAAATACTTTAATAAATAATTGAACTTAAAACTTAAAAAAGTAAAAAACAATCTAATTCATTGAAGATATACCCATGAAAAATAACGAAAGTGTAGTTCAATTATTTATTGAAGTATAGTTTTGCTATTTGAGTGGTTTTTAAAAAGTTCTGACATTTTAGTAACTAGTATGTAAATTTATGCTATTTCACACAAATTTTATTTCTTTTTATTCAATATTCGTTACTATAATAGATGATTTTGGGATTGTTGAAAATACCGTAGTACAAGGTTAGACAGTAACTTTATGGAGAACCCTCTCTCTCTCACACGCACATGATTTATCCGTCTAGAAGCTTCTAACAATGAATTTTTTCAGCTACAATGCTTAATTGAGGTAAGGAAGTTGGACGTTTTCTTTTTATTCTCTCTCAAAGGAAATTTAGGAAGCTACTGTTTGATTATAAAGTACTTACAAATTTTTAAAGCCATCACAATTTCTCCCTTTCTAGTTTTTTCTCTCCTTAAATTTTAGGATGAGTTTTGATGTAGTTTCCCCATGACAACTAAATTTTTTCATGCCATGACATATTTTTGTAGGATGGATTGTCACTATAGTCCTTATTTTTTATGCATAAGGAGAATTTGTACCTTTTCTATGTCTACAATTTTTAACTTCTCATTTTATGATGTAAGAATGGTTAGTATTCATTTGGGACAGCAAACAAGTTTCTTATGAGATTGACAAAAGATGCAGTGAGATCAACTTAGGTAACGATGAAGTAGGTGTTAAATTTTTTAGAGTGGAAAATGGGCACGCCTAAAAGAAGTTTCCATACTACCGTACTAAGGCACTTTCCTATTTGGTGACCGATAGGCCGTTTTGCTGAGTCTCAGGTAATTGAAATCGCTCTGTTTTTTTTTTCTTTTGCTCACATAGTCAATATGTTCCCCTCCCCACAATTTTTTGAATACGTTTCTCCTTACTCAATATCACTTCTAACTTTATTTAGTGATAACGTTACTAACTTTTTTTAGTTCTATGCCATGTTTTATTATGATCATGTTCTAATTTAACAAACTTTTTTTTAGTGACACTTTATTTCTTTTTCAATCGCATGAAGAAGAAATTTTGTTCCGTCTCAGTCTCTCGTTCAATCTCACGAAGAAGAAATTTCTAGGGTTTGAAGAAATTTCATCTCAGTTGCTCATCTCTATCTCTGAGTCCGCTCTCTCATTCGCACGAAGAAGAAGAAATCTCTAGGGTTTGAAGAAATTTCCAATCGCATTTTTGTTTGATTTGTGAGCTCATGATTCAAAGTTACCATTAAAGTTGCTCGAAGCTTTCACATGTTGTCCGTTCGAAGAAGCCTGTTCAGATCTGTTCAAAATCTCAGATCTACGCCATTGGTTTACTATTAAATAGTAACTATTTCACTGGACAACGCTTCACATGACGATCTCAGGGATGTTTCTTTTCCCTTTACTCTGCTCTTTTAATTTTTATTGTTGTTTAATTTATTGGTTTTTGTCGTTACAGCATTTGAGTCCCTTGTGGAAAAGAGAATAACTGGGTTTCCTGTTTCTTTCGCCTTTGTGTTTCTTGTATCGATATCTTCATATTGTCAGCTTATTGTGGAAGTGTGAAGGTGAATTACTGTAGTGTGATGATATTGCGGTGGGGAAGGGATTTTATCGTTTTGTTGTTCATTATCTTTACACTGAGATTTTTATTAAAAAAAAACTATACTCTCATTAACATTTTCATATTCTGAGGGGTTGGGGCATGTTTCCATATATGGTTGACATTTTACCTTTCATCTATGTCAGAAAGTTTAATTGATGTGGGTTAGGAGTATTCGTCGTTAATAATTCACTAGTACAAGTCTTATGTTCCATAGCCGTTAAAGCTGCTAACTGACCTTAAACTTTTGCTTGGGAGGGTTTTATGTTTTTCTGCCATGTTATTTTTTTAAACGTCAGTGTGTTGTTTTTAAGAAGTTTTTGAGGTTGATAATTCTCATTTGCAAGGATTTGATTTATATTATTTTAGTGCCTTGACTTTAGTTGCTTGACATGGTAGGTTGGAGTTGTCTCAGATTATGACTTGTTAGCACTTGATTCAATTTCGGGGTATATAACTGTACATATTTTCACATTAATTCACCACTACTTGAGGATTTGTTCACATATTTATCTGCTGAAATTGGGTTTCTATCTTTTTATAGTTGGTTAAAAAAAATCGGTACCTTCTTTTCATTATTTTGGTCCTTAAATCTTAAATTGGAACCTTCTTTTCATTTTTTTTGTTTATTTATCAGTTATTTTCTTCCAATATCACTGAAACTGAAATAAAAACGCTTAGTGTAAAAGAAGACTTGTGAAAATTGCAGCTCAAGCTGTGTTATTATTTGAGAAATCATGGTTTTCATGAGATTGCTCCATTTTCCCTAATACTTCATTTGTTACTTCAATTTGGTGTTGTTTTGGAATAAGCTAGCTTAGTCTCATGCCTTAGTGAGGCACGTTTAAATTTGAAATTCCTTAATTTTTTAGTTTTGCTCCTATCTTGTCTAGTCTAGTCTTCCCCTTGTAAATTTTATTTCTCATGATTAAAATTAGTTTTGGTACTTGTTTTGACATCATGATTGTTGTCAATATCATCAAGCAAAAGATGGAGATGGATGGGTCGAATATAAGGGTTTTCTGGTCTTTGATAGGACACAAAAAGTAAGTTCCTTAACATTTTTCTTGTTCCCTTCACCTATTCCATCCATTGTATTCAAGTGACTACTAAAATGTATGTGGATGTTTTTTAAAGAGAGCAAAATAAATGCTTGTATAATGGCTAAATGGTTTCGCCATCCGTTTTCTAATTTGTTTTCTGCCAACCCTGTGATTTATTAACCACATTATGAGCAGACTATGAAGTGTGACTTCTCAGTCAAAGAGAGCAAAATAAGTGTGACTTCATAGAAAAAAGTTACAACTGATTCAATTTATTAGATCATATCTAAAGAAAAAGCAATCAGATATCTCCACAACCTTTGCCTTAAATTGGAATGTTATCCTATGTATAACCCTTAGAATTCCAATCAATTAATTTCTGAATTATATATCTCATCTTTTCTGATGAAATGTGGTATCTGTACCTTGCTTTTGTTATAACAAAGCCAACAACTTTCTTCTGGATATTGGAAAAATCTCTTCTCCCAACATCAAAGTTTAGAAGTTATAAATTTAAGATTTATGTGGGTTTAAAAAGTTCTTTAGCAGGTACCTTTCCTTCAAACATTGTGGTTATCTAGTAGCTTTATCTCTTGACTTGGACCAAAACATTCTTCACTTAATAAATTAATTCAATCTGAAAATGCCATATGTGACATTATAGACTGTAGACACTACAAAACAGTGTAATGTCACATTACGTGATTAAAGTTGAATGTACACTGCACTCTGATCTGATCTCCCAACAACATTAGACTTTTGTTCTATTCAAATATTTTTAGTCATCACCAGTGTGTGTCCCTTTGCTTTATTGATTAGTTTTGGAGGGAGCTTTTTAACTCTGATTTCGTTGCTCGTGTAGGCTAAACCGTTTGATAATTTGAAAGATGTTGCTTTAAAGATTTTGCAAAATCAGGTAGCTACAGTTCCCATCATTGATAATAAAATGGTGACCTAGTCCTAATGATGATAAATCCTCTGTTTGATTGTAAATAGTCCAGCTTCATGGTAGACTTTTTTTTATTTGTACATAGGTCAGCCGCATGTTTATCGTGAATGGCTGTTTTCATTCTTAATCATGTTAATGGGGAGTGATTGGGGGAAAAAGGTTATACTAGCAGTTCATATGGGGGAGTCTTTACTTTTAGTTCAACCAGAAATGTTACACCTTTTTATATTAATCTGTGGGAGATAAATTTGTGTACTGTTCTATTTTCCATTTAAACATCTTGAATTAATGGTCATAGTATCATTGAATTGTTGCTTATCATCATTGAAGCGTTACTTTCCTTAATTATCGTGACTTAATCCTGTTTATTTTTCATATCTTGCATTTTTTTTCTTTCTTTGTTTTTATTTATAAGAAGGTTCATGTTTTGTATTTCTAAGAAAATCATCTTTTTCATTCCTCTACTGATCATTGCATTGCAGTTCAAATTAGCATTTGGCATGAATCAAGATTACCATTTCCTAGTTCTATCTCATCTAGTTGTATTGGGCATGTCAACCACAGTTGGCTTCTTCCTCTTCTTCTCCTTCTCAATATGTCAGTATCTAAAGTTTTAGTTTGTTTAGTTTGACTACAAATGGCCATTGAAAATACTTGTTGACAATACTGGTGTTGCTTGTGTCAAACATATTACAAAATGATGGTTGTCATGGCCTTGTTAATTTTTTTTTTTTTAAGTGTTTGATACTTTATGGCTATCCTGCAGTTATGGTAGCCATAACTTAGTCACTTATGTTTTGGTAAGCTAGAAATTGCCAATGTTTTAAAAGTCTTGAGGCAGGCTCAAGGCGTTTTCTCATAGTGAGGCGAGGCGTAAGGCTTAAGGCGGTGTGAGGCGTAACCTCATTTTAAATATAAAAAACTCATTAAAAAATTAAATATATAAAGTTTGACATTATTAACATGTTTTGTATTAAAAAAAATGTGAAAGATTGTTAGATTATATAAAAAGCAATAGTTAGATAAATACAGGTTTGTTTTTCTTTTATAAGATAGGCATAAAAAGTTTATAAATGCATAGACATAATATCTGATACAAGCATTTAAATCAGATACAGTTTTTATTTAATAATTATTATTTTTCTTTTTTTCAATTGTTTAATAATATCTGATGCAAGTTGCAAGTGCAGACAAACCAAGTTTGTCTTTTCATGTATGATGTATCAGATATTATCAAACTCATGGTTACCTTTTTGTCAAGCGATTTGCTTTTACTTTTATATCAGATATTAACTATTATACTGATTTAGCTGTTACTTTTATATCAAACGATTTGCTTTTTTTTTTGATGATTTACATAATGTGTTATGGAGGATTGAGGAAGAACGATAAAGAAATTGGCTTTTGTTCTTGTGATCCGGAAGGGTAAATTGTTGACAGCAGGAATGTGGTTGAGTTTTTGAAGAAGAAATTGATTTATTTTGCTTGATGTGGTCTGGAGTGAGTTTTTATTTTTAATTTCTTAACCACCCGTTTTTGTTTCTGAATTTAAAGTTCCAATTTACCCAGAATGCTGCAAGATCATCGCAAAAAGGTGAATATTTTTCCCTGTATTTGTTCTAGCTGATAAATTGTCCCTTTTGTTTCTTGCAAGATGTTATTTTTTGTTTTGGGTCCCATATTTTGGAAGATGGGATGTTTCAAATTGTCATTTGTTTGAAATCATCATTATCATTTTTTATTTTGTTGGGATTTAATGTGGAAACGGATCACATATATGAAATGGAAATGAAATTTGTCTAGTTAATTGAGAATTGTTTCGTTGTGAATGAAAAGGAAATTTTCCACTGTATTAAAAATGGAGATATTTTTATCTAATATTTTTTTGGTTGATCACAATTGTAATGAGTAACGACATAATTGATAATTGCTGCATTGTGAATCTATACAAATAATGTGTATTGATTTGCCAAAGAATTCAGTCTCCTTCTCTAATCAGGTTTTTATGCAACAGAATTCGACAGAAGCAGAATTTTTCTCTGATTATGGCGATGCGAATAGGTACAAAATTCAGGAAGTAATTGGAAAAGGAAGTTATGGTGTTGTTTGTTCAGCAATCGACACTCGATCGGGTGATAAAGTTGCAATAAAGAAGATACATAATATTTTTTAACATATATCTGATGCTGTTCGAATTCTTCGTGAGATATAGCTTCTTAGACTTTTACGCAATCCTGATATAGTTGAAATTAAACACATTATGCTGCCACCTTCAAAGAGGGATTTCAAAGACATCTATGTTGTTTTTGAGCTGATGGAATCGGATCTTCATCAAGTTATTAAAGCCGATGATGATCTGACACGAGAGCAATATCAGTTTTTTCTTTACCAGCTTCTTCGTGCATTAAAATATATCCACACAGGTGATTGTCATGCTTTTGTACTTTTATCATGTTGACTTTTGAAAATCTTAGTACAACTGGGAGAGGGTTGGCTCATTGCATGGAAGATACCATTGTCATTTTGTTTTAATCTTTCGGTATTAGTCGTTTTCTTCCATCCTTTTCATATGCTCGTTATGTCTTTCCCTTCTTTAAATACCACTCTTGTCTTTGACGTTTTCAAATGGGGATTGTTTTTAGTTTTTATAAGATAGTATGTTGGACTTATCTAATTCAAGCTTCGTTTTGCAGCAAACGTTTACCACCGTGATTTAAAACCAAAGAATATATTAGCAAATGCAAATTGTAAACTTAAAATCTGTGATTTTGGTTGATTGCATTAGGAACGCCAACAACAGTTTTCTGAGGTCCATTTTCTAGATATGGTACACTTTGTCTTATCTAAATCCGTATAATATAAATGGTGCATCCAATATTCTTGGGTTGGAGACTAGCTTGAAGCATTTTTATTTATGGAAATTAGTAAACTTTTCTAGCAATTTGGGGGCCTGGGGGGTGTGGTTTTTTTTTTTCCAAGGTATGCTTTGTATTATTATCAAAGTGGTCAATGGAAGAATGTCACGACCTGGGAATTATTGCTTTCGGATGGTTCATGCAAAAGTCTACAATATCACTGTTACATATTTGGTAAACATGCTTGAAACTAAAATATGTATTAGCTTATATTCAATACTGATTTTTCAGTTTGGTGTCCTAAAGGAAAAAAAAATTTTTTTTTTTTTTTTTTTTAAAAAAAATTTTTTTAATATTATTATCAAAGCAATGGGAGGAAGCCTAGTTTATTATCACCACATTTGTTTGTTTTCCTTCAATTTTCGTGTGTATATTTTGATTGGTTTTTGTGTGTGTGTTTGGGTTTGTGTGTAGGGGTTTTCACTAAAGAAATAGATGCAGGCAAAGAGAGTATTAGACAATGCAGAAGTAGCCACACTTATTGAGAAGCTCTCATACTGGCCAAGTTCTAAACCTTCGCTTTTAGTTTTATTTTTTTGCTTTCTTGCTTATTTATCGGTTTTTATTGGTATTTGTTTGTCTGTTAGTGTATAATATAGCCCTAATTTAGAAAACTGATAACATAATTAAGATTCTCTCATAAACCAATTTGTTTGTTTTTCCTTCAATTTTTGTGTGTATTTTTTGATGGGTTTTTGTGTGTTTGTTTGTGTTTGTGTTTGTGTGTAGGGATTTTCAATAAAGAAGTAGATGCAGGCAAAGAGTATCTGACAATGTAGAAGTAGCCACACTTTTTGGGAAGATCTCTTACTGGCTATGTTCTAAACCTTTACTTTTACTTTTATTTTTTTGCTTTCTTGCTTATTTATAGGTTTTTATTGGTATTTGTTTGTCTGTTAGTGTAGAATATAGCCCTAATTTATAAAACTAATAACATAATTTAGATTCTCTCTAGACCAATTTGTTTGTTTTCCTTCAATTTTTGTGTGTATATTTTGATTGGTTTTTGTGTGTGTGTTTGTGTTTGGTGTAGGGGTTTTCACTAAAGAAATAGATGGTGGCAAACAATATCAGACAATGTAGAAGTAGCCACACTTATTGAGAAGCTCTCATACTGGCCAAATTCTAAACCTTCACTTTTAGTTTTATTTTTTTGCTTTCTTGCTTATTTATAGGTTTTTGGTATTTGTTTGTTTGTTTGTTTGTTTGTTAGTGTATAATATACCCCTAATTTTTAAAACTGATAACATAATTTAGATTCTCTCATAAACCAATTTGTTTGTTTTCCTTCAATTTTCGTGGGTATATTTTGATTGGTTTTTGTGTGTGTGTGTTTGTGTTTGTGTGTAGGGGTTTTCACTAAAGAAATAGATGCAGGGAATTAGTATTAGACAATGTAGAAGTAGCCACGCTTATTGAGAAGCTCTCATACTGGCCGAGTTCTAAACCTTCGCTTTTAGTTTTATTTTTTTTGCTTTCTTTCTTATTTATAGGTTTTTATTGGTATTTGTTTATCTATTAGTGTATAATATATTCCTAATGTATAAAACTGATAAAATAATTCAGATTCTCTCAAAAACCAATTTGTTTGTTTTCCTTCAATTTTCGTGTGTATATTTTGATTGATGTTTCGTGTGTGTGTGTTTGTTTATGTGTGTAGGGGCTTTCACTAAAGAAATAGTTGCCCTGCGCAAACACTATGAGACAATGTTGAAGTAGCCACACCTAATTGCGAAGCTCTCATAACGGCCAAGTTCTAAACCTTTGCTTTTAGTTTTATTTTTCTGCTTTCTTGCTTATTTATAGGTTTTTATTGGTATTTGTTTGTGTGCTACTCTATAATGTAGCCCTAATTTATAAAACTGACAACATAATTTAGATTCTCTCATAAACCAATTTGTTTTTTTTCCTTCAATTTTCGTGTGTATATTTTGATTTGTTTTTGTGTGTTTGTTTTTGTGTGTAGGGGTTTCACTAAAGAAATAGATGCACGCAATGAGTATGAGACAATGTAGAAGTAGCCACACTTATTGAGAAGCTCTCATACTGACCAAGTTCTAAACCTTCGCTTTTAGTTTTAAATTTTTGCTTTCTTGCTTATGATCGGTTTTTATTGGTATTTATTTGTCTGTTAGTGTATAATATAGCCCTAACTTATAAAACTGATAACATAATTTAGATTCTCTCATAAATCAATTTGTTTGTTTTCCTTCAATTTTTGTGTGTATATTTTGATTGGTTTTTGTGTGTTTGTTTGTGTTTGTGTAGAGGTTTTAACTAAAGAAATAGATGCAGGGAAAGAGTATCAGACAATGTAGAAGTAGCCACACTTATTGAGAAGCTCTCATCCGGCCAAGTTCTAAACCTTCGCTTTTAGTTTTATTTTTTTCCTTTCTTGCTTATTTATAGGTTTTTATTGGTATTTGTTTGTCCGTTAGTGTATAATATATCCCTAATTTATAAAACTGATAACATAATTTAGATTCTCTCATAAACCAATTTGTTTTCTTTCAATTTTCGTGTCTATATTTTGATTAGTTTTTGTGTGTGTGTTTGTGTGTAGGGGTTTTCACTAAAGAAATAGATGCACGGAAAGAATATGAGACAATGTAGAAGTAGCCACACTTACTGAGAAGCTCTCATATTGGCCAAGTTCTAAACCTTCGATTTTAGTTTTATTTTTTTGCTTTCTTGCTTATTTATAGGTTTTTTTTATTTGTTTGTTTGTTTGTGTATAATATACCCCTAATTTATAAAACTGATAACATAATTTATATTCTCTCATAAACCAATTTGTTTGTTTTCCTTCAATTTTTGTGTGTATATTTTGATTGGTTTTTGTGTGTGTGTTTGTGTTTGTGTGTAGGGGTTTTCACTAAAGAAATAGGAAACAGTATCAGACAATGTAGAAGTACCACACTTATTGAGAAGCTCTCATACTGGCCGAGTTCTAAACCTTCGCTTTTAGTTTTACTCTTTTGCTTTCTTTCTTATTTATAGGTTTTTATTGGTATTTGTTTATCTTTTGGTGTATAATATATCCCTAATGTATAAAACTGATAACATAATTCAGATTCTCTCAAAAACCAATTTGTTTGTTTTCCTTCAATTTTCGTGTGTATATTTTGATTGATGTTTTGTGTGTGTGTGTTTGTTTATGTGTGTAGGGGCTTTCACTAAAGAAATAGTTGCAGGGCAAACACTATCAGACAATGTAGAAGTAGCCACACCTAATTGAGAAGCTCTCATAACGGCCAAGTTCTAAACCTTTGCTTTTAGTTTTATTTTTATTTTTCTGCTTTCTTGCTTATATATAGGTTTTTATTGGTATTTGTTTTTATGTAACTCTATAATATAGCCCTAATTTATAAAACTGATAACATAATTTAGATTCTCTCATAAACCAATTTGTTTGTTTTCCATCTATTTTCGTGTGTATATTTTGATTGGTTTTTGTGTGTGTTTGTTTTTGTGTGTAGGGGTTTCACTAAAGAAATAGATGCAGGCAAAGAGTATGAGACAATGTAGAAGTAGCCACACTTATTGAGAAGCTCTAATACTGGCCAAGTTCTAAACCTTCGCTTTTAGTTTTAATTTTTTGCTTTCTTGCTTATGTATCGGTTTTTATTGGTATTTGTTTGTCCGTTACTGTATAATATAGCCCTAATTTATATAACTAATAACATAATTTAGATTTTTTTCATAAACCAATTTGTTTGTTTTTCCATAAATTTTCGTGTGTATATTTTGATTGGTTTGTGTGTGTGTCGTTGTATTTGTGTAGGGGTTTTCACTAAAGAAATAGATGCAGGCAAAGAGTATCAGACTATGTATAAGTAGCCACACTTATTACGAAGATCTCTTACTGGCTAAGTTCTAATGATTCGCTATTTTTTTTTTTTTGCTTTCTTGCATATTTATATGTTGTTATTGGTATTTGTTTTTCCGTTAGTTTATAATGTAGCCCTAATTTATAAAACTGATAACATAATTTAGATTCTCTCATAAACCAATTTGTTTGTTTTCCTTCAATTTTTGTGTGTATAATTTGATTGGTTTTTGTGTGTTTGTGTTTGTGTGTAGGGGTTTTCACTAAAGAAATAAATGCAGGCAAAGAGTATCAGACAATGTAGAAGTAGCCACACTTATTGAGAAGCTCTCATACTGGCCAAGTTCTCAACCTTCGCTTTTAGTTTTATTTTCTTGCTTTCTTGCTTATTTATAGGTTTTTATTGGTATCTGTTTGTCTCTTAGTGTATAATATAGCACTAATTTATAAAACTGATAACATAATTTAGATTCTCTCATAAACCAATTTGTTTGTTTGTTTTCCTTCAATTTTCGTGTGTATATTTGATTGGTTTTTGTGTGTTTGTGTTTGTGTGTAGGGGTTTTGACTAAAGAAATAAATGTAGGCAAAGAGTATCAGACAATGTAGAAGTAGCCACACTTATTGTGAAGCTCTCATAGTGGCCAAGTTCTAAACCTTCGCTTTTAGTTTTATTTTCTTGCTTTCTTGCTTATTTATAGGTTTTTATTGGTATCTGTTTGTTTGTTAGTGTATAATGTAGCCCTAATTTATAAAACTGATAACATAATTTAGATTCTCTCATAAACCAATTTGTTTGTTTTCCTTCAATTTTCGTGTGTATATTTTGATTGGTTTTTGTGTGTTTGTTTGTGTTTGTGTGTAGAGGTTTTAACTAAAGAAATAGATGCAGGGAAAGAGTATCAGGCAATGTAGAAGTAGCCACACTTATTGAGAATCTCTCATACTGGCCAAGTTCTAAACCTTCGCTTTTAGTTTTATTGTTTTGCTTTCTTGCATATTTATAGGTTTTTGGTATTTGTTTGTTTGTTAGTGTATAATATACCCCTAATTTTTAAAACTGATAACATAATTTAGATTCTCTCATAAACCAATTTGTTTGTTTTCCTTCAATTTTCGTGTGTATATTTTGATTGGTTTTTGTGTTTGAGTTTGTGTTTGTGTGTAGGGGTTTTCACTAAAGAAATAAATGCAGACAAAGAGTATCAGACAATGTAGAAGTAGCCACACTTATTGAGAAGCGCTCATACTGCCAAGTTCTAAACCTTCGCTTTTAGTTTTATTTTCTTGCTTTCTTGCTTATTTATAGGTTTTTATTGGTATTTGTTTGTCTGTTAGTGTATAATATAGACCTAATTTATAAAACTGATAACATAATTTAGATTCTCTCATAAACCAATTTGTTTGTTATCCTTCAATTGTTGTGTGTATATTTTAATTGGTTTTTGTGTGTTTGTTTGTGTTTGTGTAGAGGTTTTAACTAAAGAAATAGATGCAGGGAAAGAGTATCAGACAATGTAGAAGTAGCCACACTTATTGAAAAGCTCTCATACTGGCCAAGTTCTAAACCTTCGCTTTTAGTTTTATTTTTTTTGCTTTCTTGCTTATTTATAGGTTTTTATTGGTATCTGTTTGTCTGTTATTGTATAATATAGCCCTAATTTTGTATAACTGATAACATAATTTAGATTCTCTCATAAACCAATTTGTTTGTTTTCCTTCAATTTTCGTGTGTATTTTGATTGGTTTTTGTGTGTTGGTTTGTGTTTGTGTGTAGAGGTTTTAACTAAAAAAAGAAATAGATGGGGGGGAAAGAATATGAGACAAGTAAGAGCCACACTTAAGTAGCCACACTTATTGAAAAGCTCCCACTATGGGGCCAAGTCTAAACCTCGCTTTTAGTTTTATTTTTTTGCTTTCTTGCTTATTTATAGGTTTTTGTTGTTTGTTTGTTTGTTTGTTAGTGTATAATATACCCCTAATTTTTAAAACTGATAACATAATTTAGATTCTCTCATAAACCAATTTGTTTATTTTCCTTCAATTTTCATGTGTATATTTTGATTGGTTTTTGTGTGTGTGTTTGTGTTTGTGTGTAGGGGTTTTCACTAAAGAAATAGATGCAGGGAATTAGTATTAGACAATGTAGAAGTAGCCACACTTATTGAGAAGCTCCCATACTGCCTGCCTACCAGTGGCAAGAAGCAAAGGATAGTGATTTGAGGTAAGTCTCTTGAGTCTCTTAAGAGTAGCATCCGGGAAGAAGTTGATCCAATCCTTAGTGACAAGAAAACGATCAATCCTCGTATGGACAGGAGAATCTTTGAAATCTGACCAAGTAAACCTCCCATTCCTCATAGGGATGTCTTCCAAGTTGAGGTCCTCCACCAAACTGTTGAACTCTCCATGCTTTTAGTAATCCTACCCCCATTCGATTTCTCAGACACCCATCTAATCACATTGAAGTCTCCTGCTAACACCCACTTGCTATACCTCGCTTTTAGTTTTATTTTTTTGCTGTCTTTCTTATTTATAGGTTTTTATTGGTATTTGTTTATCTGTTAGTGTATAATATATCCCTAATGTATAAAACTGATAACATAATTCAGATTCTCTCAAAAACCAATTTGTTTGTTTTCCTTCAAGTTTCGTGTGTATATTTTGATTGATGTTTTGCGTGTGTGTGTTTGTTTATGTGTGTAGGGGCTTTCACTAAAGAAATAGTTGCAGGGCAAACACTATCAGACAATGTAGAAGTAGCCACACCTAATTGAGAAGCTCTCATAACGGCCAAGTTCTAAACCTTTGCTTTTAGTTTTATTTTTCTGCTTTCTTGCTTATTTATAGGTTTTTATTCGTATTTGTTTGTGTGTTACTGTTTAATATAGCCCTAATTTATAAAACTGATAACATAATTTAGATTCTCTCATAAACCAATTTGTTTGTTTTCCTTCAATTTTCATGTGTATATTTTGATTGGTTTTTGGGTGTGTGTTTGTGTACGGGCTTTCACTAAAAAAACTAGATGGAGGAAAAGAGTATCACACAATGTAGAAGTAGCCACACTTATTGAGAAACTCTCATACTGGCCAAGTTCTAAACCTTCGCTTTTAGTTTTATTTTTTTCCTTTCTTCCTTATTTATTGGATTTTATTGGTATTTGTTTGTCTGCTAGTGTATAATATAGCCCTAATGTATAAAAGTGATAAAATAATTTAGATTATCTCATAAACCAATTAGTTTGTTTTCCTTTAATTTTCGTGTGTATATTTTGATTGATTTTGTGTGTGTGGGTGTTTTTATGTGTGTAGGCACTTTCACTAAAGAAATAGATGCAGGAAACAGTATCAGACAATGTAGAAGTAGCCACACTAATTGATAAGCTCTCATACTGGCCAAGTTCTAAACCTTCGCTTTTAGTTTTATTTTTCTGCTTTCTTGCTTATTTATAGGTTTTTATTGGTATGTGTTTGTCTGTTACTCTATAATATAGATCTAATTTATAAAACTGATAACATAATTTAGATTATCTAATAAACCAATTTTATTGTTTTCCTTCAATTTTCGTGTATATATTTTGATTGGTTTTTGTGTGTGTTTGTTTTTGTGTGTAGGGGTTTCACTAAAGAAATAGATGCAGGGAATTAGTATCAGACAATGTAGAAGTAGCCACACTTATTGAGAAGCTCTCATAGTGGCCAAGTTCTAAACCTTCGCTTTTAGTTTTATTTTCTTGCTTTCTTGCTTATTTATAGGTTTTTATTGGTATCTGTTTGTCTCTATAATATAGCCCTAATTTATATAACTGATAACATAATTTAGATTCTCTCATAAACCAATTTGTTTGTTTTCCTTCAATTTTCGTGTGTATATTTTGATTGGTTTTTGTGTGTTTGTTTGTGTTTGTGTGTAGAGGTTTTAACTAAAGAAATAGATGCAGGGAAAGAGTATGAGACAATGTAGAAGTAGCCACACTTATTGAGAAGCTTTCATACTGGCCATGTTCTAAACCTTCGCTTTTAGTTTTATTTTTTTGCTTTCTTGCTTATTTATAGGTTTTTATTGGTATTTGTTTATCTGTTAGTGTATAATATATCCCTAATGTATAAAACTGATAACATAATTCAGATTCTCTCAAAAACCAATTTGTTTGTTTTCCTTCAATTTTCGTGTGTTTATTTTGATTGATGTTTTGTGTGTGTGTGTGTTTGTTTATGTGTGTAGGGGCTTTCACTAAAGAAATAGTTGCAGGGCAAACACTATCAGACAATGTAGAAGTAGCCACACCTAATTGAGAAGCTCTCATTATGGCCAAGTTCTAAACCTTTGCTTTTAGTTTTATTTTTCTGCTTTCTTGCTTATTTATAGGTTTTTATTGGTATTTGTTTGTGTGTTACTCTATAATATAGCCCTAATTTATAAAATTGATAACATAATTTAGATTCTCTCATAAACATTTGTTTGTTTTCCTTCAATTTTCATGTGTATATTTTGATTGGTTTTTGTGTGTGTTTGTGTGTAGGGGTTTTGACTAAAAAAAATAGATGGAGGAAAAGAGTATCAGACAATGTTGAAGTAGCCACAGTTATTGAGAAACTCTCATAGTGGCCAAGTTCTAAACCTTCGCTTTTAGTTTTATTTTTTTCCTTTCTTCCTTATTTATAGGTTTTTATTGGTATTTGTTTGTCTGTTAGTGTATAATATAGCCCTAATGTATAAAAGTGATAAGATAATTTTGATTATCTCATAAACCAATTAGTTTGTTTTCCTTTAATTTTCGTGTGTATATTGTGATTGATTTTGTGTTTGTGTGTTTATGTGTGTAGGCGCTTTCACTAAATAAATAGATGCGGGGAAACTGTATGAGACAATGTAGAAGTAGCCACACTAATTGAGAAGCTCTCATACTGGCCAAGTTCTAAACCTTCGCTTTTAGTTTTATTTTTCTGCTTTATTGCTTATTTATAGGTTTTTATTGGTATTTGTTTGTTTGTTACTCTATAATATAGCCCTAATTTATAAAACTGATAACATAATTTAGATTCTCTCGTAAACCAATTTTATTGTTTTCCTTCAATTTTTGTGTGTATATTTTGATTGGTTTTTGTGTGTGTTTGTTTTTTGTGTGTAGGGGTTTCACTAAAGAAATAGGTGGAGGCAAAGAGTATGAGACAATGTAGAAGTAGCCACACTTATTGAGAAGCTCTCATACTGGCCAAGTTCTAAACCTTCGCTTGTAGTTTTAATTTTTTGCTTTCTTGCTTATGTATCGATTTTTATTGGTATTTGTTTGTCTGTTAGTGTATAATATAGCCCTAATTTATAAAACTGATAACATAATTTAGATTTTTTCATAAACCAATTTGTTTGTTTTTCCTTCAATTTTCGTGTGTATATTTTGATTGGTTTTTATGTGTGACTTTGTATTTGTGTAGGGGTTTTCACTAAAGAAATAGATGGAGGCAAAGAGTATCAGACTATGTATAAGTAGCCACACTTATTGGGAAGATCTCTTACTGGCTAAGTTCTAAACGTTCGGTTTTAGTTTCTATTTTTTGCTTTCTTGCTTATTTATAGGTTTTTATTGGTATTTGTTTGTCCGTTAGTGTATAATGTAGCCCTAATTTATTAGACCGGTAACATAATTTAGATTCTCTCATAAACCAGTTTGTTTTTTTTCCTTCAATTTTCGTGTGTATATTTGGATTGGTTTTTGTGTGTGTGTTTGTGTTTGTGTGTAGGGGTTTTCACTAAAGAAATAAATGCAGGCAAAGAGTATCAGACAATGTAGAAGTAGCCACACTTATTGAGAAGCTCTCATACTGACCATGTTCTAAACTTCGCTTTTAGTTTTATTTTTCTGCTTTCTTGCTTATTTATAGGTTTTTATTTGTATTTGTTTGTCCGTTAGTGTATAATATAGCCCTAATTTTTAAAACTGATAACATAATTTTCATTCTCTCATAAACCAATTTGTTTGTTTTCCTTTAAGTTTCATGTGTATATATTGATTGGTTTTTATGTGTGTTTTTGTGTTTGTGTGTAGGGGTTTTCACTAAAAAAATCGATGCAGCAAAAGAGTTTCAGACAACGTTGAAGTAGCCTCACTTGTTGAGAAGCTCTCATGGTGGCATGTTCTAAACCTTCGCTTTTAGATTTTTTTTTTTTTTGCTTTCTTGCTTATTTATAGGTTTTTATTGGTATCTGTTTGTTTGTTTGTTTATAATATAGCCCTAATTTATTAAACTGATAACATAATTTAGATTCTCTCATAAACTAATTTGTTTGTTTTTCCTTCAATTTTTGTGTGTATTTTTTGATGGGTTTTTGTGTGTTTGTTTGTGTTTGTGTTTGTGTGTAGGGATTTTCAATAAAGAAGTAGATGCATGCAAACAGTATCAGACAATGTAGAAGTAGCCACACTTATTGGGAAGATCTCTTACTGGCTAAGTTCTAAACGTTCGGTTTTAGTTTCTATTTTTTGCTTTCTTGCTTATTTATAGGTTTTTATTGGTATTTGTTTGTCCGTTAGTGTATAATGTAGCCCTAATTTATAAGACTGATAACATAATTTAGATTCTCTCATAAACCAGTTTGTTTTTTTTCCTTCAATTTTCGTGTGTTTATTTTGATTGGTTTTTGTTTGTGTGTAGGGGTTTTCACTAAAGATATAAATGCAGGCAAAGAGTATCAGAAGTAGCCAAACTTATTGAGAAGCTCTCATACTGGCCATGTTCTAAACTTGGCTTTTAGTTTTATTTTTCTGCTTTCTTGCTTATTTATAGGTTTTTATTTGTATTTGTTTGTCCGTTAGTGTATAATATAGCCCTAATGTATAAAACTGATAACATAATTTTCATTCTCTCATAAACCAATTTGTTTGTTTTCCTTTAAGTTTCATGTGTATATATTGATTGGTTTTTGTGTGTGTTTTTGTGTTTGTGTGTAGGGGTTTTCACTAAAAAAATTGATGCAGCAAAAGAGTTTCAGACAACGTTGAAGTAGCCTCGCTTATTGAGAAGCTCTCATGCTGGCCAAGTTCTAAACCTTCGCTTTTATATTTATTTTTTTGCTTTCTTGCGTATTTATGGGTTTTTATTGGTATCTGTTTGTTTGTTTGTTTATAACTTATGTGCACGATAAATAAAATAGAATTTGTGCCAAATAGCATAAATTTGCATATTATTTACTAAAATGTCAGACACTTTTTAAAAATTACTCAAATAACATAATTATATTTCAATAATTTATTGAAGTAAAAAAACCAACAAATTCATTGAAAATAATAATGAAAAATAATCAAATACTTTAATAAATAATTGAACTTAAAACTTAAAACTTAAAAAAGTAAAAAAAAATCTAATTAAGACATACCCATGAATTATAGTTCAAATAACATAACTAAAGTTCAATAATTTATTGAAGTAAAAAAAAAATCATTTAAAATAATAATGAAAAATAATCAAATACTTTAATAAATAATTGAACTTAAAACTTAAAAAAATAAAAAACAATCTAATTCATTGAAGATATACCCATAAAAAATAACGAAAGTGTAGTTCAATTATTTATTGAAGTATAGTTTTGCTATTTGAGTGGTTTTTAAAAAGTTCTGACATTTTGGTTAATAGTATGTAAATTTATGCTATTTCACACCAATTTTATTTCTTTTTATTCAATATTCGTTACTATAATAGATGATCTTGGGATTGTTGAAAATACCGTAGTACAAGGTTAGACAGTAACTTTATGGAGAACCCTCTCTCTCTCACACACACACATGATTTATCCGTTTAGAAGCTTCTAACAATGATTTTTTTCAGCTACAATGCTTGATTGAGGTAATGAAGTTGGAAGTCTTCTTTCTATTCTCTTTCAAAGGAAATTTTAGAAGCTACTGTCTGATTATAAAGTACTTACAAATTTTTAAAGCCATCACAATTTTTCCCTCTCTAGTTTTTTCTCCTTAAATTTTAGGATGAGTTTTGATGTGGTTTCCCCATGACAACTAAATTTTTTCATGACATGACATATTTTTATAGGATGGATTGTCACTATAGTCCTTATTTTTTGCATAAGGAAAATTTGTACCTTTTCTTTGTCTATAATTTTTAAGTTCTCATTTTATGATGTAAGAATGGTTAGTATTCATTTGGGACAGCTAACAGGTTTCTTATGAGATTGACAAAAGATGCAGTGAGATCAACTTAGGTAACGATTAAGTAGGTGTTTAATTTTTTAAAGTGGAAAATGGGCACGCCTAAAAGAAGTTTCCATACTACCGTACTAAGGCACTTTCCTATTTGGTGACCGATAGGCCGTTTTGCTGAGTCTCAGGTAATTGAAATCGCTCTGTTTTGTTTTTTTCTTTTGCTGACATAGTCAATATGTTCCCCTCCCCACAATTTTTTGAATACGTTTCTCCTTACTCAATATCACTTCTAACTTTATTTAGTGATAACGTTACTAACTTTTTTTAGTTCTATGCCATGTTTTATTATGATCATGTTCTAATTTAACAAACTTTTTTTAGTGACACTTTATTTCTTTTTCAATCGCGCAAGTTTTATCTATGTCAGAAAGTTTAATTGATGTGGGTTAGGAGTATTCGTTGTTAATAATTCACTAGTACAAGTCATATGTTCCATAGCCGTTGAAGCTGCTAACTGACCTTAAACTTTTGCTTGGGAGGGTTTTATGTTTTTCTGCCATGTTATTTTTTTAAACGTCAGTGTGTTGTTTTTAAGAAGTTTTTGAGGTTGATAATTCTCATTTGCAAGGATTTGATTTATATTATTTTAGTGCCTTGACTTTAGTTGCTTGACATGGTAGGTTGGAGTTGTCTCAGATTATGACTTTTTAGCACTTGATTCAATTTCGGGGTATATAACTGTTCATATTTCCACATTAATTCACCACTACTTGGGGATTTGTTCACATATTTATCTGCTGAAATTGGGTTTCTATCTTTTTATAGTTGGTTAAAAAAAATCGGTACCTTCTTTTCATTATTTTGGTCCTTAAATCTTAAATAGGAACCTTTTCATTTTTTTTGTTTATTTATCAGTTATTTTCTTCCTATATCACTGAAACTGAAATAAAAACACTTAGTGTAAAAGAAGACTCGTGAAAAATATGATTTATGGAAGTGGTGGGGGATACGATGGTGAAATCAATATTTTCTCACCTGAGTGTCGTCTCTTACAATCTGGTATATTTCTAATACAATATTATTAAAATACTCATTCTTTTACTATTCCTTAATTGTTCTAGAATGCTCTTTCCTTTTGTTTTTGACTTAACTAAATACTCCTGACTCTGACTGATAGATCTTTTTAATACAATATTCTCATTCTTTATGCTTGCTATTTTCTTCATTGGCTCTTAATTTGTAATTCTAAGGGGAAAAATGTTCTCCTAAAGTGGATTCAATTATTTTTTTAATTGAGGAAACGAATTGATTGTTAGACCAAAGAAATAGAAATTGAAAGAAGAGGACTCACCCCATGGATTCTGCATTCTATACATTGTTCTTTCTTGTTCAATCTTTCTTTTTATCAATCACTTTCTCGGATTCACACTAATTATTCTAGTCCAATGGGTTGAACTTATGTTTATTTTATAGATAGGGATAATGTTATCAAGAGATTTCATTTGGAAGGCTCTCTAGTATCCGTTTATCCTTGATGTGCTTAGCAAGAAAGGTAACATCATATAGTAAGTATGTAAATTTAGTACATCATTTTATCAGAATTGGTAAAATAGATGGCTTTGTTGTTTCAAGGATGATTTTTATGTGGAATTTCTCTTTATGAAGTTCATTACAATATTTTATTAAAAAAAGGTAGAAAATCCTGTTTTTTATTTTCTAATAATTGTAATCTTACACTATTCCTTTTCCTTTCCTAAATTTGTTCTTAAATGCCATCGATTTTCCAACATAAAGATATTATGCATGTCTTTTTTGAAAGGCATTGTAAATTTCCACTCTATAACTCTATTTTTCTAGTGATCTTGATGGTACGAAAACCACTTTAGAAGGATTTATTCATTTGAGTTTGTTACACAAATTTCCACTTTATTTTTATTGCAACTCAAGCTGTTATTATTTGAGAAATCATGGTTTTCATGAGATTGCTCCATTTTCCCTAATACTTCATTTATTACTTCAATTTGGTGTTGTTTTGGAATAAGCTAGCTTAGTCTCATGCCTTAGTGATGCACGTTTAAATTTGAAATTCCTTAATTTTTTAGTTTTGCTCCTATCTTGTCTAGTCTAATCTTCCCCTTGTAAATTTTATTTCTCATGATTAAAATTAGTTTTGGTACTTGTTTTGACATAAGGATTGTTGTCAATATCATCAAGCAAAAGATTTAGATGGATGGGTCGAATATAAGGGTTTTCTGGTCTTTGATAAGACACAAAAAGTAAGTTCCTTAACATTTTTCTTGTTCCCTTCACCTATTCCATCCATTGTTATCAAGTGACTACTAAAATGTATGTGGATGTTTTTTAAAGAGAGCAAAATAAATGCTTGTATAATGGCTAAATAGTTCCGCCATCCGTTTTCTAATTTGTTTTCTGCCAACCCTGTGATTTATTAACCACATTATGAGCAGACTATGAAGTGTGACTTCTCAGTCAAAGAGAGCAAAATAAGTGTGACTTCATAGAAAAAAGTTACAACTGATTCAATTTATTAGATCATATCTAAAGAAAAAGCAATCAGATATCTCCACAACCTTTGCCTTAAATTGGAATGTTATCCTATGTATAACCCTTAGAATTCCAATCAATTAATTTCTGAATTATATATCTCATCTTTTCTGATGAAATGTGGTATCTGTACCTTGCTTTTGTTATAACAAAGCCAACAACTTTCTTCTGGATATTGGAAAAATCTCTTCTCCCAACATCAAAGTTTAGAAGTTATAAATTTAAGATTTATGTGGGTTTAAAAAGTTCTTTAGCAGGTACCTTTCCTTCAAACATTGTGGTTATCTAGTAGCTTTATCTCTTGACTTGGACCAAAACATTCTGCACTTAATAAATTAATTCAATCTGAAAATGCCATATGTGACATTATAGACTGTAGACACTACAAAACAGTGTAATGTCACATTACGTGATTAAAGTTGAATGTACACTGCACTCTGATCTGATCTCCCAACAACATTAGACTTTTGTTCTATTCAAATATTTTTAGTCATCACCAGTGTCTGTCCCTTTGCTTTATTGATTAGTTTTGGAGGGAGCTTTTTAACTCTGATTTCGTTGCTCGTGTAGGCTAAACCGTTTGATAATTTGAAAGATGTTGCTTTAAAGATTTTGCAAAATCAGGTAGCTACAGTTCCCATCATTGATAATAAAATGGTGACCTAGTCCTAATGATGATAAATCCTCTGTTTGATTGTAAATAGTCCAGCTTCATGGTAGACTTTTTTTTATTTGTACATAGGTCAGCCGCATGTTTATCGTGAATGACTGTTTTCATTCTTAATCATGTTAATGGGCAGTGATTGGGGGAAAAAGGTTATACTAGCAGTTCATATGGGGGAGTCTTTACTTTTAGTTCAACCAGAAATGTTACACCTTTTTATATTAATCTGTGGGAGATAAATTTGTGTACTGTTCTATTTTCCATTTAAACATCTTGAATTAATGGTCATAGTATCATTGAATTGTTGCTTATCATCATTGAAGCGTTACTTTCCTTAATTATCGTGACTTAATCCTGTTTATTTTTCATATCTTGCATTTTTATTCTTTCTTTGTTTTTATTTATAAGAAGGTTCATGTTTTGTATTTCTAAGAAAATCATCTTTTTCATTCCTCTACTGATCATTGCATTGCAGTTCAAATTAGTATTTGGCATGAATCAAGATTACCATTTCCTAGTTCTATCTCATCTAGTTGTATCGGGCATGTCAATCACAGTTGGCTTCTTCCTCTTCTTCTCCTTCTCAATATGTCAGTATCTAAAGTTTTAGTTTGTTTAGTTTGACTACAAACGGCCATTGAAAATACTTGTTGACAATACTGGTGTTGCTTGTGTCAAACATATTACAAAATGATGTTTGTCATGGCCTTGTTAATTTTTTTTTTAAGTGTTTGATACGTTATGGCTATCCTGCAGTTTTGGTAGCCATAACTTAGTCACTTATGTTTTGGTAAGCTAGAAATTGCCAATGTTTTAAAAGTCTTGAGGCAGGCTCAAGGCGTTTTCTCATAGTGAGGCGTAACCTCATTTTAAATATAAAAAACTCATTAAAAAATTAAATATATAAAGTTTGACATTATTAACATGTTTTGTATTAAAAAAAATGTGAAAGATTGTTAGATTATATAAAAAGCAATAGTTAGATAAATACAGGTTTGTTTTTCTTTTATAAGATAGGTATAAAAAGTTTATAAATGCATAGACATAATATCTGATACAAGCATTTAAATCAGATACAGTTTTTATTTAATAATTATTATTTTTCTTTTTTCAATTGTTTAATAATATCTGATGCAAGATGCAAGTGGAGACAAACCAAGTTTGTCTTTACATGTATGATGTATCAGATATTATCAAACTCATGGTTACCTTTTTGTCAAGCGATTTGCTTTTACTTTTATATCAGATATTAACTATTATACTGATTTAGCTGTTACTTTTATATCAAACGATTTGCTTTTTTTTTTGATGATTTACATAATGTGTTATGGAGGATTGAGGAAGAACGATAAAGAAATTGGCTTTTGTTCTTGTGATCCGGAAGGGTAAATTGTTGACAGCAGGAATGTGGTTGAGTTTTTGAAGAAGAAATTGATTTATTTTGCTTGATGTGGTCTGGAGTGAGTTTTTATTTTGAATTTCTTAACCACCCGTTTTTGTTTCTGAATTTAAAGTTCCAATTTACCCAGAATAATGCAAGATCATCGCAAAAAGGTGAATATTTTTCCCTGTATTTGTTCTAGCTGATAAATTGTCCCTTTTGTTTCTTGCAAGATGTTATTTTTTGTTTTGGGTCCCATATTTTGGAAGATGGGAAGTTTCAAATTGTCATTTGTTTGAAATCATCTTTATCATTTTTTATTTTGTTGGGATTTAATGTGGAAACGGATCACATATATGAAATGGAAATGAAATTTGTCTAGTTAATTGAGAATTGTTTCGTTGTGAATGAAAAGGAAATTTTCCACTGTATTAAAAATGGAGATATTTTTATCTAATATTTTTTTGGTTGATCACAATTGTAATGAGTAACGACATAATTGATAATTGCTGCATTGTGAATCTATACAAATAATGTGAATTGATTTGCCAAAGAATTCAGTCTCCTTCTCTAATCAGGTTTTTATGCAACAGAATTCGACAGAAGCAGAATTTTTCTCTGATTATGGCGATGCGAATAGGTACAAAATTCAGGAAGTAATTGGAAAAGGAAGTTATGGTGTTGTTTGTTCAGCAATCGACACTCGATCGGGTGATAAAGTTGCAATAAAGAAGATACATAATATTTTTTAACATATATCTGATGCTGTTCGAATTCTTCGTGAGATATAGCTTCTTAGACTTTTACGCAATCCTGATATAGTTGAAATTAAACACATTATGCTGCCACCTTCAAAGAGGGATTTCAAAAACATCTATGTTGTTTTTGAGCTGATGGAATCGGATCTTCATCAAGTTATTAAAGCCGATGATGATCTGACACGAGAGCAATATCAGTTTTTTCTTTACCAGCTACTTCGTGCATTAAAATATATCCACACAGGTGATTGTCATGCTTTTGTACTTTTATCATTTTGACTTTTGAAAATCTTAGTACAACTGGGAGAGGGTTGGCTCATTGCATGGAAGATACCATTGTCATTTTGTTTTAATCTTTCGGTATTAGTCGTTTTCTTCCATCCTTTTCATATGCTCGTTATGTCTTTCCCTTCTTTAAATACCACTCTTGTCTTTGACGTTTTCAAATGGGGATTGTTTTTAGTTTTTATAAGATAGTATGTTGGACTTATCTAATTCGAAGCTTCGTTTTGCAGCAAACGTTTACCACCGTGATTTAAAACCAAAGATTATATTAGCAAATGCAAATTGTAAACTTAAAATCTGTGATTTTGGATTGGCAAGAGTTGCATTCAGTGACACGCCAACAACAGTTTTCTGGACGGTATGCAATTTTTCTCTAGATATGTTACACTTTGAATATGCTTATCTAAATTCTCATTGTATAATATAAATGGTGCATCCAATATTCTTGGGTTGGAGAATGAGAACTGAAACATTTTGTATTTGATGGAAATATAGGATTATGTTGCTACTAGATGGTATCGAGCTCCTGAGCTGTGGTTCATTTTTCTCCAAGGTATGCTTTGTATTCTTATAGAGTTTCAGTGGTCAAAGGGAATGTCACTGACCTGGGAATTATTGCTTTGGGATGGTTCATCGCAGAAGTCTACAATATGCACTGTTACTATGATTTGGTAAACATGCTTGAAACTAAAATATCGTATTAAGGTTGTATTCAATTACTGTATTTTTCAGTTTGGTGTCCTAAAGGAAACCCATCTTACTAGCTTATTTTTTTTAAAGTAAACTTTTTGCAATATTATTATCAAAGCAATGAGAGGAAGCCTAGTTTATTATCGCCAATTTATTTGTTTTCCTTCAATTTTCGTGTGTATATTTTGATTGGTTTTTGTGTGTGTGTTTGGGTTTGTGTGTAGGGGTTTTCACTAAAGAAATAGATGCAGGCAAAGAGAGTATCAGACAATGCAGAAGTAGCCACACTTATTGAGAAGCTCTCATACTGGCCAAGTTCTAAACCTTCGCTTTTAGTTTTATTTTTTTGATTTCTTGCTTATTTATCGGTTTTTATTGGTATTTGTTTGTCTGTTAGTGTATAATATAGCCCTAATTTAGAAAACTGATAACATAATTTAGATTCTCTCATAAACCAATTTGTTTGTTTTTCCTTCAATTTTCGTGTGTATATTTTGATTGGTTTTTGTGTGTGTTTGTGTTTGTGTGTAGGAGTTTTCACTAAAGAAATAGATGCAGGCAAAGAGTATCTGACAATGTAGAAGTAGCCACACTTATTGGGAAGATCTCTTACTGGCTAAGTTCTAAACCTTTACTTTTACTTTTATTTTTTTGCTTTCTTGCTTATTTATAGGTTTTTATTGGTATTTGTTTGTCTGTTAGTGTAGAATATAGCCCTAATTTATAAAACTAATAACATAATTTAGATTCTCTCTAGACCAATTTGTTTGTTTTCCTTCAATTTTTGTGTGTATATTTTGATTGGTTTTTGTGTGTGTGTTTGTGTTTGGTGTAGGGGTTTTCACTAAAGAAATAGATGGTGGCAAACAATATCAGACAATGTAGAAGTAACCACACTTATTGAGAAGCTCTCATACTGGCCAAATTCTAAACCTTCGCTTTTAGTTTTATTTTTTTGCTTTCTTGCTTATTTATAGGTTTTTGGTATTTGTTTGTTTGTTTGTTTGTTTGTTAGTGTATAATAGACCCCTAATTTTTAAAACTGATAACATAATTTAGATTCTCTCATAAACCAATTTGTTTGTTTTCCTTCAATTTTCGTGGGTATATTTTGATTGGTTTTTGTGTGTGTGTTTGTGTTTGTGTCTAGGGGTTTTCACTAAAGAAATAGATGCAGGGAATTAGTATTAGACAATGTACAAGTAGCCACGCTTATTGAGAAGCTCTCATACTGGCCGAGTTCTAAACCTTCGCTTTTAGTTTTATTTTTTTTGCTTTCTTTCTTATTTATAGGTTTTTATTGGTATTTGTTTATCTATTAGTGTATAATATATCCCTAATGTATAAAAGTGATAACATAATTCAGATTCTCTCAAAAACCAATTTGTTTGTTTTCCTTCAATTTTTGTGTGTATATTTTGATTGATGTTTCGTGTGTGTGTGTTTGTTTATGTGTGTAGGGGCTTTCACTAAAGAAATAGTTGCAGGGCAAACACTACGAGACAATGTTGAAGTAGCCACACCTAATTGCGAAGCTCTCATAACGGCCAAGTTCTAAACCTTTGCTTTTAGTTTTATTTTTCTGATTTCTTGCTTATTTATAGGTTTTTATTGGTATTTGTTTGTGTGCTACTCTATAATGTAGCCCTAATTTATAAAACTGACAACATAATTTAGATTCTCTCATAAACCAATTTGTTTGTTTTCCTTCAATTTTCGTGTGTATATTTTGATTGGTTTTTGTGTGTTTGTTTTTGTGTGTAGGGGTTTCACTAAAGAAATAGATGCACGCAATGAGTATGAGACAATGTAGAAGTAGCCACACTTATTGAGAAGCTCTCATACTGGCCAAGTTAGTTTTAAGTTTTTGCTTTCTTGCTTATGATCGGTTTTTATTTGTATTTGTTTGTGTGTTAGTGTATAATATAGCCCTAATTTATAAAACTGATAACATAATTTAGATTCTCTCATAAATCAATTTGTTTGTTTTCCTTCAATTGTTGTGTGTATATTTTGATTGGTTTTTGTGTGTTTGTTTGTGTTTGTGTAGGGGTTTTTACTAAAGAAATAGATGCAGGGAAAGAGTATCAGACAATGTAGAAGTAGCCACACTTATTGAGAAGCTCTCATCCGGCCAAGTTCTAAACCTTCGCTTTTAGTTTTATTTTTTTCCTTTCTTGCTTATTTATAGGTTTTTATTGGTATTTGTTTGTCCGTTAGTTTATAATATATCCCTAATTTATAAAACTGATAACATAATTTAGATTCTCTCATAAACCAATTTGTTTTCTTTCAATTTTTGTGTGTATATTTTGATTAGTTTTTGTGTGTGTGTTTGTGTGTAGGGGTTTTCACTAAAGAAATAGATGCACGGAAAGAGTATGAGACAATGTAGAAGTAGCCACACTTACTGAGAAGCTCTCATACTGGCCAAGTTCTAAACCTTCGATTTTAGTTTTATTTTTTTGCTTTCTTGCTTATTTATAGATTTTTTTATTTGTTTGTTTGTTCGTGTATAATATACCCCTAATTTATAAAACTGATAACATAATTTAGATTCTCTCATAAACCAATTTGTTTGTTTTCCTTCAATTTTTGTGTGTATATTTTGATTGGTTTTTGTGTGTGTGTTTGTGTTTGTGTGTAGGGGTTTTCACTAAAGAAATAGATGCAGAAACAGTATCAGACAATGTAGAAGTACCACACTTATTGAGAAGCTCTCATACTGGCCGAGTTCTAAACCTTCGCTTTTAGTTTTACTCTTTTGCTTTCTTTCTTATTTATAGGTTTTTATTGGTATTTGTTTATCTTTTTGTGTATAATATATCCCTAATGTATAAAACTGATAACATAATTCAGATTCTCTCAAAAACCAATTTGTTTGTTTTCCTTCAATTTTCGTGTGTATATTTTGATTGATGTTTTGCGTGTGTGTGTTTGTTTATGTGTGTAGGGGATTTCACTAAAGAAATAGTTGCAGGGCAAACACTATCAGACAATGTAGAAGTAGCCACACCTAATTGAGAAGCTCTCATAACGGCCAAGTTCTAAACCTTTGCTTTTAGTTTTATTTTTCTGCTTTCTTGCTTATTTATAGGTTTTTATTGGTATTTGTTTTTATGTAACTCTATAATATAGCCCTAATTTATAAAACTTATAACATAATTTAGATTCTCTCATAAACCAATTTGTATGTTTTCCTTCTATTTTCGTGTGTATATTTTGATTGGTTTTTGTGTGTAGGGGTTTCACTAAAGAAATAGATGCAGGCAAAGAGTATGAGACAATGTAGAAGTAGCCACACTTATTGAGAAGCTCTAATACTGGCCAAGTTCTAAACCTTCGCTTTTAGTTTTAATTTTTTGCTTTCTTGCTTATGTATCGGTTTTTATTGGTATTTGTTTGTCCGTTACGGTATAATATAGCCCTAATTTATATAACTGATAACATAATTTAGATTTTTTTCATAAACCAATATGTTTGTTTTTCCATAAATTTTCGTGTGTATATTTTGATTGGTTTGTGTGTGTGTCGTTGTATTTGTGTAGGGGTTTCACTAAAGAAATAGATGCAGGCAAAGAGTATCAGACTATGTATAAGTAGCCACACTTATTACGAAGATCTCTTACTGGCTAAGTTCTAAAGATTCGCTTTTTGTTTTTTTTTTCTTTCTTGCTTATTTATATGTTGTTATTGGTATTTGTTTTTCCGTTAGTGTATAATGTAGCCCTAATTTATAAAACTGATAACATAATTTAGATTCTCTCATAAACCAATTTGTTTGTTTTCCTTCAATTTTTGTGTGTATAATTTGATTGGTTTTTGTGTGTTTGTGTTTGTGTGTAGGGGTTTTCACTAAAGAAATAAATGCAAGCAAAGAGTATGAGACAATGTAAAAGTGGCCACACTTATTGAGAAGCTCTCATACTGGCCAAGTTCTAAACCTTCGCTTTTAGTTTTATTTTCTTGCTTATTTATAGGTTTTTATTGGTATCTGTTTGTCTCCTAGTGTATAATATAGCCCTAATTTATAAAACTGATAACATAATTTAGATTCTCTCATAAACCAATTTATTTGTTTTCCTTCAATTTTCGTGTGTATATTTTGATTGGTTTTTGTGTGTTTGTGTTTGTGCGTAGGGGTTTTGACTAAAGAAATAAATGGAGGCAAAGAGTATGAGACAATGTAGAAGTAGCCACACTTATTGAGAAGCCCTCATAGTGGCCAAGTTCTAAACCTTCGCTTTTAGTTTTATTTTCTTGCTTTCTTGCTTATTTATAGGTTTTTATTGGTATCTGTTTGTTTGTTAGTGTATAATGTAGCCCTAATTTATATGATTCTCTCATAAACCAATTTGTTTGTTTTCCTTCAATTTTCGTGTGTATATTTTGATTGGTTTTTGTGTGTTTGTTTGTGTTTGTGTGTAGAGGTTTTAACTAAAGAAATAGATGCAGGGAAAGAGTATCAGACAATGTAGAAGTAGCCACACTTATTGAGAAGCTCTTGGCCAAGTTCTAAACCTTCGCTTTTAGTTTTATTGTTTTGCTTTCTTGCATATTTATAGGTTTTTGGTATTTGTTTGTTTGTTAGTGTATAATATACCCCTAATTTTTAAAACTGATAACATAATTTAGATTATCTCATATACCAATTTGTTTGTTTTCCTTCAATTTTCGTGTGTATATTTTGATTGGTTTTTGTGTGTGTGTTTGTGTTTGTGTTTGTGTGTAGGGGTTTTCACTAAAGAAATAAATGCAGGCAAAGAGTATCAGACAATGTAGAAGTAGCCACACTTATTGAGAAGCGCTCATACTGCCAAGTTCTAAACCTTCGCTTTTAGTTTTATTTTCTTGCTTTCTTCCTTATTTATAGGTTTTTATTGGTATTTGTTTGTTTGTTAGTGTATAATATAGACCTAATTTATAAAACTGATAACATAATTTAGATTCTCTCATAAACCAATTTGTTTGTTATCCTTCAATTGTTGTGTGTATATTTTAATTGGTTTTTGTGTGTTTGTGTACAGGTTTTAACTAAAGAAATAGATGCAGGGAAGGAGTATCAGACAATGTAGAAGTAGCCACACTTATTGAAAATCTCTCATACTGGCCAAGTTCTAAATCTTCGCTTTTAGTTTTATTTTTTTGCTTTCTTGCTTATTTATAGGTTTTTGGTATTTGTTTGTTTGTTTGTGTATAATATACCCCTAATTTTTAAAACTGATAACATAATTTAGATTCTCTCATAAACCAATTTGTTTGTTTTCCTTCAATTTTCGTTTGTATATTTTGATTGGTTTTTGTGTGTTTGTTTGTGTTTGTGTGTAGGGGTTTTAACTAAAGAAATAGATGTAGGGAAACAGTAATCAGACAATGTAGAAGTAGCCACACTAATTGAGAAGCTCTCATACTGGCCAAGTTCTAAACCTTCGCTTTTAGTTTTATTTTTCTGCTTTCTTGCTTATTTATAGGTTTTTATTGGTATTTGTTTGTCTGTTACTCTATAATATAGCCCTAATTTATAAAAATGATAACATAATTTAGATTCTCTCATAAACCAATTTTATTGTTTTCCTTCAATTTTCGTGTATATATTTTGATTGGTTTTTGTGTGTGTTTGTTTTTGTGTGTAGGGGTTTCACTAAAGAAATAGATGCAGGGAATTAGTATCAGACAATGTAGAAGTAGCCACACTTATTGAGAAGCTCTCATACTGGCCAAGTTCTAAACCTTCGCTTTTAGTTTTATTTTCTTGCTTTCTTGCTTATTTATAGGTTTTTATAGGTATCTGTTTGTCTGTTATTGTATAATATAGCCCTAATTTCGTATAACTGATAACATAATTTAGATTCTCTCATAAACCAATTTGTTTGTTTTCCTTCAATTTTCGTGTGTATATTTTGATTGGTTTTTGTGTGTTTGTTTGTGTTTGTGTGTAGAGGTTTTAACTAAGGAAATAGATGCAGGGAAAGAATATGAGACAATGTAGAAGTAGCCACACTTATTGAAAAGCTCTCATACTGGCCAAGTTCTAAACCTTCGCTTTTAGTTTTATTTTTTTGCTTTCTTGCTTATTTATAGGTTTTTGGTATTTGTTTGTTTGTTTGTTTGTTAGTGTATAATATACCCCTAATTTTAAAACTGATAACGTAATTTAGATTCTCTCATAAACCAATTTGTTTGTTTTCCTTCAATTTTCATGTGTATATTTTGATTGGTTTTTGTGTGTGTGTTTGTGTTTGTGTGTAGGGGTTTTCACTAAAGAAATAGATGCAGGGAATTAGTATTAGACAATGTAGAAGTAGCCACACTTATTGAGAAGCTCCCATACTGCCTACCAGTGGCAAGAAGCAAAGGATAGTGATCTGAGGTAAGTCTCTTGAGTCTCTCAAGAGTAGCATCCGGGAAGAAGTTGATCCAATCCTTAGTGACAAGAAAACGATCAATCCTCGTATGGACAGGAGAATCTCTGAAATCTTACCAAGTAAACCTCCCATTCCTCATAGGGATGTCTTCCAAGTTGAGGTCCTCCACCAAGTTGTTGAACTCTCTCATGCTTTTAGTAATCCTACCCCCATTCGATTTCTCAGACACCCATCTAATCACATTGAAGTCTCCTGCTAACACCCACTTGCTATAGCTCGCTTTTAGTTTTATTTTTTTGCTGTCTTTCTTATTTATAGGTTTTTATTGGTATTTGTTTATCTGTTAGTGTATAATATATCCCTAATGTATAAAACTGATAACATAATTCAGATTCTCTCAAAAACCAATTTGTTTGTTTTCCTTCAAGTTTCGTGTGTATATTTTGATTGATGTTTTGCGTGTGTGTGTTTGTTTATGTGTGTAGGGGCTTTCACTAAAGAAATAGTTGCAGGGCAAACACTATCAGACAATGTAGAAGTAGCCACACCTAATTGAGAAGCTCTCATGACGACCAAGTTCTAAAGCATTGCTTTTAGTTTTATTTTTCTGCTTTCTTGCTTATTTATAGGTTTTTATTGGTATTTGTTTGTGTGTTACTGTATAATATAGCCCTAATTTATAAAATTGATAACATAATTTAGATTCTCTCATAAACCAATTTGTTTGTTTTCCTTCAATTTTCATGTGTATATTTTGATTGGTTTTTGTGTGTGTGTTTGTGTGTACGGGCTTTCACTAAAAAAACTAGATGGAGGAAAAGAGTATCAGACAATGTAGAAGTAGCCACACTTATTGAGAAACTCTCATACTGGCCAAGTTCGCTTTTAGTTTGTGTGTTATTGAGAAACCTTCGCTTTTAGTTTTATTTTTTTCCTTTCTTCTTTATTTATTGGATTTTATTGGTATTTGTTTGTCTGTTAGTGTATAATATAGCCCTAATGTATAAAAGTGATAAAATAATTTAGATTATCTCATAAACCAATTAGTTTGTTTTCCTTTAATTTTCGTGTGTATATTTTGATTGATTTTGTGTTTGTGGGTGTTTTTATGTGTGTAGGCGCTTTGACTAAAGAAATAGATGCAGGAAACAGTATCAGACAATGTAGAAGTAGCCACACTAATTGAGAAGCTCTCATACTGGCCAAGTTCTAAACCTTCGCTTTTAGTTTTATTTTTCTGCTTTCTTGCTTATTTATAGGTTTTTATTGGTATTTGTTTGTCTGTTACTCTATAATATAGCTCTGATTTATAAAACTGATAACATAATTTAGATTCGCTCATAAACCAATTTTATTGTTTTCCTTCAATTTTCGTGTATATATTTTGATTGGCTTTTGTGTGTGTTTGTTTTTGTGTGTAGGTGTTTCACTAAAGAAATAGATGCAGGGATTTAGTATCAAACAATGTAGAAGTAGCCACACTTATTGAGAAGCTCTCATACTGGCCAAGTTCTAAACCTTCGCTTTTAGTTTTATTTTCTTGCTTTCTTGCTTATTTATAGGTTTTTATTGGTATCTCTTTGTCTGTATAATATAGCCCTAATTTATATAACTGATAACATAATTTAGATTCTCTCATAAACCAATTTGTTTGTTTTCCTTCAATTTTCGTGTGTATATTTTGATTGGTTTTTGTGTGTTTGTTTGTGTGTAGAGGTTTTAACTAAAGAAATAGATGCAGGGAAAGAGTATCAGACAATGTAGAAGTAGCCACACTTATTGAGAAGCTCTCATACTTGCCAAGTTCTAAACCTTCGCTTTTAGTTTTATTTTTTTGCTTTCTTGCTTATTTATAGGTTTTTATTGGTATTTGTTTATCTGTTAGTGTATAATATATCCCTAATGTATAAAATTGATAACATAATTCAGATTCTCTCAAAAACCAATTTGTTTGTTTTCCTTCAAGTTTCGTGTGTATATTTTGATTGATGTTTTGCGTGTGTGTGTTTGTTTATGTGTGTAGGGGCTTTCACTAAAGAAATAGTTGCAGGGCAAACACTATCCGACAATGTAGAAGTAGCCACACCTAATTGAGAAGCTCTCATAACGGCCAAGTTCTAAAGCATTGCTTTTAGTTTTATTTTTCTGCTTTCTTGCTTATTTATAGGTTTTTATTGGTATTTGTTTGTGTGTTGCTGTATAATATAGCCCTAATTTATAGAACTGATAACATAATTTAGATTCTCTCATAAACCAATTTGTTTGTTTTCCTTCAATTTTCATGTGTATATTTTGATTGGTTTTTGTGTGTGTGTTTGTGTGTACGGGCTTTCACTAAAAAAACTAGATGGAGGAAAAGAGTATCAGACAATGTAGAAGTAGCCACACTTATTGAGAAACTCTCATACTGGCCAAGTTCTAAACCTTCGCTTTTAGTTTTATTTTTGTGCTTTCTTGCTTATTTATATGTTTTTATTGGTATATGTTTGTTTGTTACTCTATAATATAGCCATAATTTATAAAACTGATAACATAATTTAGATTCTCTCGTAAACCAATTTTATTGTTTTCCTTCAATTTTCGTGTGTATATTTTGATTGGTTTTTGTGTGTAGGGGTTTCACTAAAGAAATAGGTGGAGGCAAAGAGTATGAGACAATGTAGGAGTAGCCACACTTATTGAGAAGCTCTCATACTGGCCAAGTTCTAAACCTTCGCTTGTAGTTTTAATTTTTTGCTTTCTTGCTTATGTATCGATTTTTATTGGTATTTGTTTGTCTATTAGTGTATAATATAGCCCTAATTTATAAAACTGATAACATAATTTAGATTTTTCATAAACCAATTTGTTTGTTTTTCCTTCAATTTTCGTGTGTATATTTTGATTGGTTTTTGTGTGTGACTTTGTATTTGTGTAGGGGTTTTCACTAAAGAAATAGATGGAGGCAAAGAGTATCAGACTATGTATAAGTAGCCACACTTATTGGGAAGATCTCTTACTGGCTAAGTTCTAAACGTTCGGTTTTAGTTTCTATTTTTTGCTTTCTTGCTTATTTATAGGTTTTTATTGGTATTTGTTTGTCCGTTAGAGTATAATGTAGCCCTAATTTATTAGACTGGTAACATAATTTAGATTCTCTCATAAACCAGTTTGTTTGTTTTCCTTCAATTTTCGTGTGTATATTTTGATTGGTTTTTGTGTGTGTGTTTGTGTTTGTGTGTAGGGGTTTTCACTAAAGAAATAAATGCAGGCAAAGAGTATCAGACAATGTAGAAGTAGCCACACTTATTGAGAAGCTCTCATACTGGCCATGTTCTAAACTTCGCTTTTAGTTTTATTTTTCTGCTTTCTTGCTTATTTATAGGTTTTTATTTGTATTTGTTTGTCCGTTAGTGTATAATATAGCCCTAATTTATAAAACGATAACATAATTTAGATTCTCTCGTAAACCAATTTGTTTGTTTTCCTCTAAGTTTAATGTGTATGTATTGATTGGTTTTTGTGTGTGTTTTTGTGTTTGTGTGTAGGGGTTTTCACTAAAGAAATAGGTGGAGGCAAAGAGTATGAGACAATGTAGAAGTAGCCACACTTATTGAGAAGCTCTCATACTGGCCAAGTTCTAAACCTTCGCTTGTAGTTTTAATTTTTTGCTTTCTTGCTTATGTATCGATTTTTATTGGTATTCGTTTGTCTGTTAGTGTATAATATAGCCCTAATTTATAAAACTGATAACATAATTTAGATTTTTTCATAAACCAATTTGTTTGTTTTTCCTTCAATTTTCGTGTGTATATTTTGATTGGTTTTCGTGTGTGACTTTGTATTTGTGTAGGGGTTTTCACTAAAGAAATAGATGGAGGCAAAGAGTATCAGACTATGTATAAGTAGCCACACTTATTGGGAAGATCTCTTACTGGCTAAGTTCTAAACGTTCGGTTTTAGTTTCTATTTTTTGCTTTCTTGCTTATTTATAGGTTTTTATTGGTATTTGTTTGTCCGTTAGTGTATAATGTAGCCCTGATTTATAAGACTGATAACATAATTTAGATTCTCTCATAAACCAGTTTGTTTGTTTTCCTTCAATTTTCGTGTGTATATTTTGATTGGTTTTTGTGTGTGTGTTTGTGTTTGTGTGTAGGTGTTTTCACTAAAGAAATAAATGCCGGCAAAGAGTATCAGACAATGTAGAAGTAGCCACACTTATTGAGAAGCTGTCATACTGACCATGTTCTAAACTTCGCTTTTAGTTTTATTTTTGTGCTTTCTTGCTTATTTATAGGTTTTTATTTGTATTTGTTTGTCCGTTAGTGTATAATATAGCCCTAATTTATAAAACTGATAACATAATTTTCATTCTCTCATAAACCAATTTGTTTGTTTTCCTTTAAGTTTCATGTGTATATATTGATTGGTTTTTATGTGTGTTTTTGTGTTTGTGTGTAGGGGTTTTCACTAAAAAAATCGATGCAGCAAAAGAGTTTCAGACAACGTTGAAGTGGCCTCACTTGTTGAGAAGCTCTCATGTTGGTCATGTTCTAAACCTTCGCTTTTAGATTTTTTTTTTTGCTTTCTTGCTTATTTATAGGTTTTTATTGGTATCTGTTTGTTTGTTTGTTTATAATATAGCCCTAATTTATTAAACTGATAACATAATTTAGATTCTCTCATAAACTAATTTGTTTGTTTTTCCTTCAATTTTTGTGTGTATTTTTTGATGGGTTTTTGTGTGTGTGTTTGTGTTTGTGTGTAGGGGTTTTCAGTAAAGAAATAGATGCATGCAAACAGTATCAGACAATGTAGAAGTAGCCACACTTATTGGGAAGATCTCTTACTGGATAAGTTCTAAACGTTCGGTTTTAGTTTCTATTGTTTGCTGTCTTGCTTATTTGTAGGTTTTTATTGGTATTTGTTTGTCCGTTAGTGTATAATGTAGCCCTAATTTATAAGACTGATAACATAATTTAGATTCTCTCATAAACCAGTTTGTTTGTTTTCCTTCAATTTTCGTGTGTATATTTTGATTGGTTTTTGTTTGTGTGTAGGGGTTTTCACTAAAGATATAAATGCAGGCAAAGAGTATCAGAAGTAGCCAAACTTATTGAGAAGCTCTCATACTGGCCATGTTCTAAACTTCGCTTTTAGTTTTATTTTTCTGCTTTCTTGCTTATTTATAGGTTTTTATTTGTATTTGTTTGTCCGTTAGTGTATAATATAGCCCTAATTTATAAAACTGATAACATAATTTAGATTCTCTCGTAAACCAATTTGTTTGTTTTCCTCTAAGTTTCATGTGTATGTATTGATTGGTTTTTGTGTGTGTTTTTGTGTTTGTGTGTAGGGGTTTTCACTAAAGAAATAGGTGGAGGCAAAGAGTATGAGACAATGTAGAAGTAGCCACACTTATTGAGAAGCTCTCATACTAGCCAAGTTCTAAACCTTCGCTTGTAGTTTTAATTTTTTGCTTTCTTGCTTATGTATCGATTTTTATTGGTATTTGTTTGTCTGTTAGTGTATAATATAGCCCTAATTTATAAACCTGATAACATAATTTAGATTTTTCATAAACCAATTTGTTTGTTTTTCCTTCAATTTTCGTGTGTATATTTTGATTGGTTTTTGTGTGTGACTTTGTATTTGTGTAGGGGTTTTCACTAAAGAAATAGATGGAGGCAAAGAGTATCAGATTATGTATAAGTAGCCACACTTATTGGGAAGATCTCTTACTGGCTAAGTTATAAACGTTCGGTTTTAGTTTCTATTTTTTGCTCTCTTGCTTATTTATAGGTTTTTATTGGTATTTGTTTGTCCGTTAGTGTATAATGTAGCCCTAATTTATAAGACTGATAACATAATTTAGATTCTCTCATAAACCAGTTTGTTTGTTTTCCTTCAATTTTCGTGTGTATATTTTGATTGGTTTTTGTTTGTGTGTAGGGGTTTTCACTAAAGATATAAATTCAGGCAAAGAGTATCAGAAGTAGCCAAACTTATTGAGAAGCTCTCATACTGGCCATGTTCTAAACTTCGCTTTTAGTTTTATTTTTCTGCTTTCTTGCTTATTTATAGGTTTTTATTTGTATTTGTTTGTCGGTTAGTGTATAATATAGCCCTAATTTATAAAACTGATAACATAATTTAGATTCTCTCGTAAACCAATTTGTTTGTTTTCCTTTAAGTTTCATGTGTATATATTGATTGGTTTTTGTGTGTGTTTTTGTGTTTGTGTGTAGGGGTTTTCACTAAAAAAATTGATGCAGCAAAAGAGTTTTAGACAACGTTGGAGTAGCCTCACTTATTGAGAAGCTCTCATGCTTGCCAAGTTCTAAACCTTCGCTTTTAGATTTATTTTTTTGCTTTCTTGCGTATTTATGGGTTTTTATTGGTATCTGTTTGTTTGTTTGTTTATAACTTATGTGCACGATAAATAAAATTGAATTTGTGCCAAATAGCATAAATTTGCATATTATTTACTAAAATGTCAGACACTTTTTAAAAATTACTCAAATAACATAATTATATTTCAATAATTTATTGAAGTAAAAAAACCAACAAATTCATTGAAAATAATAATGAAAAATAATCAAATACTTTAATAAATAATTGAACTTAAAACTTAAAACTTAAAAAAGTAAAAAAAATCTAATTAAAGATATACCCATGAATTATAGTTCAAATAACATAACTAAAGTTCAATAATTTATTGAAGTAAAAAAAAAATCATTTAAAATAATAATGAAAAATAATCAAATACTTTAATAAATAATTGAACTTAAAACTTAAAAAAATAAAAAACAATCTAATTCATTGAAGATATACCCATAAAAAATAACGAAAGTGTAGTTCAATTATTTATTGAAGTATAGTTTTGCTATTTGAGTGGTTTTTAAAAAGTTCTGACATTTTGGTTAATAGTATGTAAATTTTTGCTATTTCACACCAATTTTATTTCTTTTTATTCAATATTCGTTACTATAATAGATGATCTTGGGATTGTTGAAAATACCGTAGTACAAGGTTAGACAGTAACTTTATGTAGAACCCTCTCTCTCACACACACACACACATGATTTATCTGTTTAGAAGCTTCTAACAATGAATTTTTTCAGCTACAATGCTTGATTGAGGTAATGAAGTTGGAAGTCTTCTTTCTATTCTCTTTCAAAGGAAATTTAAGAAGCTATTGTCTGATTATAAAGTACTTACAAAGTTTTAAAGCCATCACAATTTTTCCCTCTCTAGTTTTTTCTCCTTAAATTTTAGGATGAGTTTTGATGTGGTTTCCCCATGACAACTAAATTTTTTCATGACATGACATATTTTTATAGGATGGATTGTCACTATAGTCCTTATTTTATGCATAAGGAAAATTTGTTCCTTTTCTTTGTCTATAATTCTTAAGTTCTCATTTTATGATGTAAGAATGGTTAGTATTCATTTGGGACAGCTAACAAGTTTCTTATGAGATTGACAAAAGATGCAGTGAGATCAACTTAGGTAACGATGAAGTAGGTGTTAAATTTTTTAGAGTGGAAAATGGGCACGCCTAAAAGAAGTTTCCATACTACCGTACTAAGGCACTTTCCTATTTGGTGACCGATAGGCCGTTTTGCTGAGTCTCAGGTAATTGAAATCCCTCTGTTTTTTTTTTCTTTTGCTCACATAGTCAATATGTTCCCCTCCCCACAATTTTTTGAATACGTTTCTCCTTACTCAATATCACTTCTAACTTTATTTAGTGATAACGTTACTAACTTTTTTTAGTTCCATGTTTTATTATGATCATGTTCTAATTTAACAAACTTTTTTTTAGTGACACTTTATTTCTTTTTCAATCGCACGAAGTTTTATCTATGTCAGAAAGTTTAATTGATGTGGGTTAGGAGTATTCCTTGTTAATAATTCACTAGTACAAGTCATATGTTCCATAGGCGTTGAAGCTGCTAACTGACCTTAAACTTCTGCTTGGGAGGGTTTTATGTTTTTCTGCCATGTTATTTTTTTAAACGTCAGTGTGTTGTTTTTAAGAAGTTTTTGAGGTTGATAATTCTCATTTGCAAGGATTTGATTTATATTATTTTAGTGCCTTGACCTTAGTTGCTTGACATGGTAGGTTGGAGTTGTCTCAGATTATGACTTGTTAGCACTTGATTCAATTTCGGGGTATATAACTGTTCATATTTCCACATTAATTCACCACTACTTGGGGATTTGTTCACATATTTATCTGCTGAAATTGGGTTTCTATCTTTTTATAGTTGGTTAAAAAAAATCGGTACCCTCTTTTCATTATTTTGGTCCTTAAATCTTAAATAGGAACCTTTTCATTTTTTTTGTTTATTTATCAGTTATTTTCTTCCAATATCACTGAAACTGAAATAAAAACACTTAGTGTAAAAGAAGACTGGTGAAAAATGAAGCCCTAATTTATATGATTTATGGAAGTGGTGGGGGATACGATGGTGAAATCAATATTTTCTCACCTGAGTGTCGTCTCTTACAATCTGGTATATTTCTAATACAATATTATTAAAATACTCATTCTTTTACTATTCCTTAATTGTTCTAGAATGCTCTTTCCTTTTGTTTTTGACTTAACTAAATACTCCTGACTCTGACTGATAGATCTTTTTAATACAATATTCTCATTCTTTATGCTTGCTATTTTCTTCATTGGCTCTTAATTTGTAATTCTAAGGGGAAAAATGTTCTCCTAAAGTGGATTCAATTATTTTTTTTAAGTGAGGAAACGAATTGATTGTTAGACCAAAGAAATAGAAATTGAAAGAAGAGGACTCACCCCATGGATTCTGCATTCTATACATTGTTCTTTCTTGTTCAATCTTTCTTTTTATCAATCACTTTCTTGGATTCACACTAATTATTCTAGTCCAATGGGTTGAACTTATGTTTATTTTATAGATAGGGATAATGTTATCAAGAGATTTCATTTGGAAGGCTCTCTAGTATCCGTTTATCCTTGATGTGCTTAGCAAGAAAGGTAACATCATATAGTAAGTATGTAAATTTAGTAAATCATTTTATCAGAATTGGTAAAATAGATGGCTTTGTTGTTTCAAGGATGATTTTTATGTGGAATTTCTCTTTATGAAGTTCATTACAATATTTTATTAAAAAAAGGTAGAAAATCCTGTTTTTTATTTTCTAATAATTGTAATCTTACACTATTCCTTTTCCTTTCCTAAATTTGTTCTTAAATGCCATCGATTTTCCCACATAAAGATATTATGCATGTCTTTTTTGAAAGGCATTGTAAATTTCCATTCTATAACTCTATTTTTCTAGTGATCTTGATGGTACGAAAACCACTTTAGAAGGATTTATTCATTTGAGTTTGTTACACAAATTTCCACTTTATTTTTATTGCAACTCAAGCTGTTATTATTTGAGAAATCATGGTTTTCATGAGATTGCTCCATTTTCCCTAATACTTCATTTATTACTTCAATTTGGTGTTGTTTTGGAATAAGCTAGCTTAGTCTCATGCCTTAGTGATGCACGTTTAAATTTGAAATTCCTTAATTTTTTAGTTTTGCTCCTATCTTGTCTAGTCTAATCTTCCCCTTGTAAATTTTATTTCTCATGATTAAAATTAGTTTTGGTACTTGTTTTGACATCAGGATTGTTGTCAATATCATCAAGCAAAAGATTTAGATGGATGGGTCGAATATAAGGGTTTTCTGGTCTTTGATAAGACACAAAAAGTAAGTTCCTTAACATTTTTCTTGTTCCCTTCACCTATTCCATCCATTGTATTCAAGTGACTACTAAAATGTATGTGGATGTTTTTTAAAGAGAGCAAAATAAATGCTTGTATAATGGCTAAATAGTTCCGCCATCCGTTTTCTAATTTGTTTTCTGCCAACCCTGTGATTTATTAACCACATTATGAGCAGACTATGAAGTGTGACTTCTCAGTCAAAGAGAGCAAAATAAGTGTGACTTCATAGAAAAAAGTTACAACTGATTCAATTTATTAGATCATAGCTAAAGAAAAAGCAATCAGATATCTCCACAACCTTTGCCTTAAATTGGAATGTTATCCTATGTATAACCCTTAGAATTCCAATCAATTAATTTCTGAATTATATATCTCATCTTTTCTGATGAAATGTGGTATCTGTACCTTGCTTTTGTTATAACAAAGCCAACAACTTTCTTCTGGATATTGGAAAAATCTCTTCTCCCAACATCAAAGTTTAGAAGTTATAAATTTAAGATTTATGTGGGTTTAAAAAGTTCTTTAGCAGGTACCTTTCCTTCAAACATTGTGGTTATCTAGTAGCTTTATCTCTTGACTTGGACCAAAACATTCTTCACTTAATAAATTAATTCAATCTGAAAATGCCATATGTGACATTATAGACTGTATACACCACAAAACAGTGTAATGTCACATTACGTGATTAAAGTTGAATGTACACTGCACTCTGATCTGATCTCCCAACAACATTAGACTTTTGTTCTATTCAAATATTTTTAGTCATCACCAGTGTGTGTCCCTTTGCTTTATTGATTAGTTTTGGAGGGAGCTTTTTAACTCTGATTTCGTTGCTCGTGTAGGCTGAACCGTTTGATAATTTGAAAGATGTTGCTTTAAAGATTTTGCAAAATCAGGTTGCTACAGTTCCCATCATTGATAATAAAATGGTGACCTAGTCCTAATGATGTTAAATCCTCTGTTTGATTGTAAATAGTCCAGCTTCATGGTAGACTTTTTTTTATTTGTACATAGGTCAGCCCCATGTTTATCGTGAATGACTGTTTTCATTCTTAATCATGTTAATGATGCATAACCTGGAGATGGGGAGTGATTGGGGGAAAAAGGTTATACTAGCAGTTCATATGGGGGAGTCTTTACTTTTAGTTCAACCAGAAATGTTACACCTTTTTATATTAATCTGTGGGAGATAAATTTGTGTACTGTTCTATTTTCCATTTAAACATCTTGAATTAATGGTCATAGTATCATTGAATTGTCTCTTATCATCATTAAAGCGTTACTTTCCTTAATTATAATGACTTAATCCTGTTTATTTTTCATATCTTGCATTTTATTCTTTCTTTGTTTTTATTTATAAGAAGGTTCATGTTTTGTATTTCTAAGAAAATCATCTTTTTCATTCCTCTACTGATCATTGCATTGCAGTTCAAATTAGCATTTGGCATGAATCAAGATGACCATTTTCTAGTATTATCTCATCTAGTTGTATTGGGCATGTCAATCGTAGTTGGCTTCTTCCTCTTCTTCTTCTTCTCAATATGTCAGTATCTAAAGTTTTAGTTTGACTACAAACGGCCATTGAAAATACTCGTTGACAATACTGGTGTTGCTTGTGTCAAACTTATTACAAAATGATGGTTGTCATGGCCTTGTTAATTTTTTTTTCTTTAAGTGTTTTTGTAAGCTAGAAATTGCCAATGTTTTAAAAGTCTTGAGGCAGCCTCAAGTCGTTTTCTCATAGTGAGGCGAGGCGTAAGCCTTAAGGCGGTGTGAGGCGTAAGCCTCATTTTAAATATAAAAAACTAATAAAAAAATTAAATATATAAAGTTTGACATTATTAACATGTTTTGTATTAAAAAAATGTGAAAGATTGTTAGATTATATAAAAAGCAATAGTTAGATAAATACAGGTTTTTTTTTTTTTATAAGATAGGTATAAAAACTATTATACTGATTTAGCTGTTACTTTTATATCAAACGATTTGCCTTTTTTTTTTTTTTTTGATGATTTACATAATGTGTTATGGAGGATTGAGGAAGAACGATAAAGAAATTGGCTTTTGTTCTTGTGATCCGGAAGGGTAAATTGTTGACACCAGGAATGTGGTTGAGTTTTTGAAGAAGAAATTGATTTATTTTGCTTGATGTGGTCTGGAGTGAGTTTTTATTTTGAATTTCTTAACCACCCGTTTTTGTTTCGGAATTTAAAGTTCCAATTTACCCAGAATGCTGCAAGATCATCGCAAAAAGGTGAATTTTTTGTATTTGTTCTAGCTGATAAGTTGTCCCTTTTGTTTCTTGCAAGATGTTATTTTTTGTTTTGGGTCTGCATATTTTGGAAGATGGGAAGTTTCAAATTGTCATTTGTTTGAAATCATCATTATCATTTTTTATCTTGTTGGGATTTAATGTGGAAACGGATCACATATATGAAATGGAAATGAAATTTGTCTAGTTAATTGAGAATTGTTTCGTTGTGAATGAAAAGGAAATTTTCCACTGTATTAAAAATGGAGATATTTTTATCTAATATTTTTTTGCTTGATCACAATTGTAATGAGTAACGACATAATTGATAATTGCTGCATTGTGAATCTATACAAATAATGTGTTGATTTGCCAAAGAATTCAGTCTCCTTCTCTAATCAGGTTTTTATGCAACAAGCAGAATTTTTCTCTGATTATGGCAATGCGAATAGGTAGAAAATTCAGGAAGTAATTGGAAAAGGAAGTTATGGTGTTGTTTGTTCAGCAATCGACACTCGAACGGGTGATAAAGTTGCAATAAAGAAGATACATAATATTTTTGAACATATATCTGATTCTGTTCGAATTCTTCGTGAGATAAAGCTTCTTAGACTTTTACGCCATCCTGATATAGTTGAAATTAAACACATTATGCTCCCACCTTCAAAGAGGGATTTCAAAGACATCTATGTTGTTTTTGAGCTGATGGAATCGGATCTTCATCAAGTTATTTAGGCCAATGATGATATGACACGAGAGCAATATCAGTTTTTTCTTTACCAGCTTCTTCGTGCATTAAAATATATCCACACAGGTGATTGTCATGCTTTTGTACTTTTATCATGTTGACTTTTGAAAATCTTAGTACAACTAGGAGAGGGTTGGCTCATTGCATGGAAGATACCATTGTCATTTTGTTTTAATCTTTCGGTATTAGTCGTTTTCTTCCATCCTTTTCATATGCTTCTTATTTCTTTCCCTTCCTTAAATACCACTTTTGTCTATGACGTTTTCGAATGGGGATTGTTCTTAGTTTTTATAAGATAGTATGTTGGACTTATCTAATTCGAAGCTTCGTTTTGCAGCAAACGTTTACCACCGTGATTTAAAACCAAAGAATATATTAGCAAATGCAAATTGTAAACTTAAAATCTGTGATTTTGGATTGGCAAGAGTTGCATTCAGTGACACGCCAACAACAGTTTTCTGGACGGTATGCAATTTTTCTCTAGATATGTTACGCTTTGAATATGCTTATCTAAATTCTCATTGTATAATATAAATGGTGCATCCAATATTCTTGGGTTGGAGAATGAGAACTGAAACATTTTGTATTTGATGGAAATATAGGATTATGTTGCTACTAGATGGTATCGAGCTCCTGAGCTATGTGGTTCATTTTTCTCCAAGGTATGCTTTGTATTCTTATAGAGTTTCAGTGGTCAATGGGAATGTCACTGACCTGGGAATTATTGCTTTGGGATGGTTCATCGCAGAAGTCTACAATATGCACTGTTACTATGATTTGGTGCACATGCTTGAAACTAAAATATCGTATTAAGGTTATATTCAATTACTGTATTTTTCAGTTTGGTGTCCTAAAGGAAACCCATCTTACGATATTATTTTTTTTTAAAGTAAACTTTTTGCAATATTATTATCAAAGCAATGGGAGGAAGCCTAGTTTATTATCGCCAATTTGTTTGTTTTCCTTCAATTTTCGTGTGTATATTTTGATTGGTTTTTGTGTGTGTGTTTGGGTTTGTGTGTAGGGGTTTTCACTAAAGAAATAGATGCAGGCAAAGAGAGTATCAGACAATGTAGAAGTAGCCACACTTATTGGGAAACTCTCTTACTGGCCAAGTTCTAAACCTTCGCTTTTAGTATTATTTTTTTGCTTTCTTGCTTATTTATAGGTTTTTATTGGTATTTGTTTGTCTGTTAGTGTATAATATAGCCCTAATTTATAAAACTGATAACATAATTTTGATTCTCTCATAGACCAATTTGTTTGCTTTCCTTCAACTTTCATGTGTATATTTTGATTGGTGTTTGTGTGTGTGTTTGTGTGTACGGGTTTTCACTAAAGAAATAGATGCACGCAAAGAGTATCAGACAATGTAGAAGTAGCCACACTTATTGGGAACCTCTCATACTCGCCAAGTTCTAAACCTTTACTTTTACTTTTATTTGTTTGCTTTCTTGCTTATTTATAGGTTTTTATTGGTATTTGTTTGTCTGTTAGTGTATAATATAGCCCTAATTTATAAAACCGATAACATAATTTAGATTCTCCATAGACCAATTTGTTTGTTTTCCTTCAATTTTTGTGTGTATATTTTGATTGGTTTTTGTGTGTGTGTTTGTGTTTGTGTTAGGGGTTTTAATTAAAAGAAATAGAGCTCGCAAACATTAAGGACAATGTAGAAGTAGCCACACTATTGAGAAGCTCTCATTGTGACCAAGTTCTAAACCTTCGCTTAGTTTTATTTTTTGCTTTCTTCCTTATTTATAGGTTTTTATTTGTATTTGTTTGTCTATTAGTGTATAATATAGCCCTAATGTATAAAACTGATAAAATAATTTAGATTATATCATAAACCAATTTGTTTGTTTTCCTTCAATTTTCATGTGTATATTTTGATTGATTTTGTGTGTGTGTGTGTGTGTGTGTGTGTGTGTGTGTTTATGTTGGTAGGGTCCCTCACTAAAGAAATAATTGCAGGGCAAACAATATCAGGCAATGTAGAAGTAGCCACACTAATTGAGAAGCTCTCATACTGGCCAAGTTCTAAACCTTCGCTTTTAGTTTTATTTTTCTGCTTTCTTGCTTATTTATACGTTTTTATTGGTATTTGTTTGTCTGTTACGGTATAATATAGCCCTAATTTATAAAACTGATGACATAATTTAGATTCTCTCATAAACCAATTTATTTGTTTTCCTTTAATTTTCATGTGTATATTTTGATTGGTTTTTTTGTGTGTTTGTGTTTGTGTGTAGGGGTTTTCACTAAAAAAAATACAGGCAAACAGTATCAGACAATGTATAAGTTAGTCACACTTTATGAGAAGCTCTCATACTGGCCAAGTTCTAAACCTTCGCTTTTAGTTTTATTTTTTTTTGCTTTCTTGCTTATTTATAGGTTTTTATTGGTATTTGTTTGTCTGTTAATGTATAATATAGCCCTAATTTATAAAACTGATAACATAATTTAGATTCTCTCATAGAACAATTTGTTTGTTTTCCTTCAATTTTTGTGTGTATATTTTGATTGGTTTTTGTGTGTGTGTTTGTGTTTGGTGTAGGGGTTTTAACTAAAGAAATAGATGGTGGCAAACAATATCAGACAATGTAGAAGTAGCCACACTTATTGAGAAGCTCTAATACTGGCCAAGTTCTTAACCTTCGCTTTTAGTTTTACTTTTTTGCTTTCTTCCTTATTTATTTGTTTTTATTTGTATTTGTTTGTCTGTTAGTGTATAATATAGCCCTAATGTATAAAACTGATAACATAATTTAGATTATATCATAAACCAATTTGTTTGTTTTCCTTCAATTTTTGTGTGTATATTTTGATTGATTTGGTGTGTGTGTGTGTGTTTATGTGGGTAGGGTCCCTCACTAAAGAAATAGTTGCACGGCAAACAATATCAGACAATGTAGAAGGAGCCACACTAATTGAGAAGCTCTCATACTGGCCAAGTTCTAAACCTTCGCTTTTAGTTTCATCTTTCTTCCTTCTTGCTTTCTATAGGTTTTTATTGGTATTTGTTTGTCTGTTAGTGTATAATATAACCCTAATTTATAAAATTGATGACATAATTAACATTCTCTCATAAACCAATTTATTTGTTTTCCTTCAATTTTCATGTGTATATTTTGATTGGTTTTTTTGTGTCTTTGTGTTTGTGTGTACGGGTTTTCACTAAAAAAAATAGAGGCAAAGAGTATCAGACAATGTATAAGTAGTCACACTTATTGAGAAGCTCTCATAGTGGCCAAGTTCTAAACCTTCGCTTTTAGTTTTATTTTTTTTGCTTTCTTGCTAATTTATAGGTTTTTATTGTTATTTGTCTATGTGTTTGTGTTTGTGTGTAGGGGTTTTCACTAAAGAAATAGATGCAGTATCAGACAATGTAGAAGTAGCCACACTTATTGAGAATCTCTCATACTGGCCGAGTTCTAAACCTTCGCTTTTAGTTTTATTTTTTCGCTTTCTTTCTTATTTATAGGTTTTTATTGGTATTTGTTTCTCTGTTAGTGTATAATATATCCCTAATGTATAAAACTGATAACATAATTCAGATTCTCTCAAAAACCAATTTGTTTGTTTTCCTTCTATTTTCGTGTGTATATTTTGATTGATGTTTTGTGTGTGTTGGTGTTTGTTTATGTGTGTAGGGGCTTTCACTAAAGAAATCGTTGCAGGGCAAACACTATCAGACAATGTAGAAGTAGCCACACCTAGTTGAGAGCATAACGGCCAAGTTCTAAACCTTTGCTTTTAGTTTTATTTTTCACCTTTCTTGCTTATTTATAAGTTTTTATTGGTATTTGTTTGTCTGTTACTCTATAATATAGCCCTAATTTATAAAACTGATAACATAATTTAAATTCTCTCATAAACCAATTTGTTTGTTTTCCTTCAATTTTTGTGTGTATATTTTGATTGGTTTTTGTGTGTGTTTTTTTTTTGTGTGTAGGGGTTTCACTAAAGAAATAGATGCAGACAAAGAGTATGAGACAAGATAGAAAGTAGCCACACTTATTGAGAAGCTCTCATACTGGCCAAGTTCTAAACCTTCGCTCTTAGTTTTAATTTTTTGCTTTCTTGCTTATATATCGGTTTTTATTGGTATTTGTTTGTCTGTTAGATTATAATATAGCCCTAATTTATAAAACTGATAACATAATTTAGATTTTTCGTTAAACCAATTTGTTTGTTTTTCCTTCAATTTTCATATGTATATTTTGATTGGTTTTGTGTGTGGCTTTGTATTTGTGTAGGGGTTTTCACTAAAGAAATAGATGCTGACAAAGAGCTCAGACTATGTATAAGTAGCCACACTTATTGGGAAGATCTCTTACTGGCTAAGTTCTAAACCTTCGCTTTTAGTTTTTATTTTTTGCTTTCTTGCTTATTTATAGGTTTTTATTGGTATTTGTTTGTCCATTAGTGTATAATATAGCCCTAATTTATAAAACTGATAACATAAATTAGATTCTCTCATAAACCAATTTGTTTGTTTTCCTTCAATTTTCGTGTGTATATTTTGATTGGTTTTTATGTGTTTGTTTGTGTTTGTGTGTGTTTGTGTGTAGAGGTTTTCACTAAAGAAATAGATGCGGGGAAAGAGTATCAGACAATGTAGAAGTAGCCACACTTATTGAGAAGCTCTCATACTGGCCAAGTTCTAAACCTTCGTTTTTAGTTTTATTTTTTTGCTTTCTTGCTTATTTATAGGTTTTTGGTATTTGTTTGTTTGTTAGTGTATAATATACCCCTAATTTATAAAACTGATAACATAATTTAGATTCTCTCATAAACCAATTTGTTTGTATTCCTTGAATTTTCGTGTGTATATTTTGATTGGTTTTTGTGTGTGTGTTTGTGTTTGTGTGTAGGGGTTTTCACTAAAGAAATAGATGCAGGAAACAGTCTCAGACAATGTAGAAGTAGGCACACTTATTGAGAAGCTCTCATACTGGTGGAGTTCTAAACCTCGCTTTTAGTTTTAATTTTTTGCTTTCTTTCTTATTTATAGGTTTTTATTGGTATTTGTTTATCTGTTAGTGTATAATATATCCCTAATTTATAAAACTGATAACATAATTCAGATTCTCTCAAAAACCAATTTGTTTGTTTTCCTTCAATTTTCCTGTGTATATTTTGATTGATGTTTTGTGTGTGTTTGTTTATGTGTGTAGGGGTTTCACTAAAGAAATAGTTGCAGGACAAACACTATTGGACAATTTAGAAGTAGCCACACCTAATTGAGAAGTTCTCATAACTATTATCAGATTCTTATTATGCTCTATTGAAACCTATAGTTTATAGCTAGACTTTTAGGCTATGAAATGAATGGGATAGTGGTTCAATATCTTTAGAAGTTTTTAAAACTTATATTTGACCAGATGAGAATGTAGAATCAGAAAATTAATAATTTTAATGTTGGTGAAATTTCTATTCTTTTAGCTTTTCACGTGAACTTTTTTATTGACACGGAGATTTCCTTTATATAGAAATTTGGTATTCTTATTTAACCTTCTTATGCTATGTGTATCACTACATAAAGCATGCCTTCCGCATTGCAAAACGTGGATGGACTTGGTGGTGTTTAAGTTACTGTGAGTTTTGGAAAATCTTCCTCTAATAGAGATATTTTCAAATGGATTTCCTCCAAACTGGGTATATATTATTGCATATATCACTTATGTGCACGATAAAAAAAATAGAATTTGTTCCAAATAGCATAAATTTGCATATTATTTACTAAAATGTCAGACACTTTTTAAAAATTACTCAAATAACATATTTATATTTCAATAATTTATTGAAGTAAAAAAACCAACAAATTCATTGAAAATAATAATGAAAAATAATCAAGTACTTTAATAAATAATTGAACTTAAAACTTAAAATTTAAAAAAGTAAAAAAAAATCTAATTAAGACATACCCATGAATTATAGTTCAAATAACATAACTATAGTTCAATAATTTATTGAAGTAAAAAAAAATTCATTTAAAATAATAATGAAAAATAATCAAATACTTTAATAAATAATTGAACTTAAAACTTAAAAAAATAAAAAACAATCTAATTCATTGAAGATATACCCATAAAAAATAACGAAAGTGTAGTTCAATTATTTATTGAAGTATAGTTTCGCTATTTGAGTGGTTTTTAAAAAGTTTGACATTTTAGTTAATAGTATGTAAATTTATGCTATTTCACACCAATTTTTTTCTTTTTATTCAATATTCGTTACTACAATAGATGATCTTGGGATTGTTGAAAATACCTTAGTACAAGGTTAGACAGTAACTTTATGGAGAACCCTCTCTCTCTCTCACACACACATGATTTATCCGTTTAGAAGCTTCTAACAATGAATTTTTTCAGCTACAATGCTTGATTGAGGTAATGAAGTTGGAAGTCTTCTTTCTATTCTCTTTCAAAGGAAATTTAAGAAGCTACTGTCTGATTATAAAGTACTTACAAATTTTTAAAGCCATCACAATTTTTCCCTCTCTAGTTTTTTCTCCTTAAATTTTAGGATGAGTTTTGATGTGGTTTCCCATGACAACTAAATTTTTTCATGACATGACATATTTTTATAGGATGGATTGTCACTATAGTCCTTATTTTATGCATAAGAATGGTTAGTATTCATTTGGGACAGACAAGTTTCTTATGAGATTGACAAAAGATGCAGTGAGATCAACTTAGGTAACGATGAAGCAGGTGTTAAATTTTTTAGAGTGGAAAATGGGCACGCCTAAAAGAAGTTACCATAGTACCATACTAACGCACTTTCCTATTTGGTGACCGATAGGCCGCTTTGCTGAGTCTCAGGTAATTGAAATCACTCTTTTTTTTTTCTTTTGCTCACATAGTCAATATGTTCCCCTCCCCACAATTTTTTGAATACGTTTCTCCTTACTCAATATCACTTCTAACTTTCTTTAGTGATAACGTTACTAACTTTTTTTAGTTCTATGCCATGTTTTGTTATGATCATGTTCTTATTTAACAAACTTTCTTTAGTGACACCGTATTTCTTTTTCAATCGCGCGAAGTTTTATCTATGTCAGAAAGTTTAATTGATGTGGGTTAGGAGTATTCGTTGTTAATAATTCACTAGTACAAGTCATATGTTCCATAGCCGTTGAAGCTGCTAACTGACCTTAAACTTTTGCTTGGGAGAGTTTTATGTTTTTCTGCCATGTTATTTTTTTAAACGTCAGTGTGTTGTTTTTAAGAAGTTTTTGAGGTTGAAAATTCTCATTAGCAAGGATTTGATTTATATTATTTTAGTGCCTTGACTTTAGTTGCTTGACATGGTAGGTTGGAGTTGTCTCAGATTATGACTTGTTAGCACTTGATTCAATTTCAGGTATATAACTGTACATATTTTCACATTAATTCACCACTACTTGAGGATTTGTTCACATATTTATCTGCTGAAATTGGGTTTCTATCTTTTTATAGTTGGTTAAAAAAAATCGGTACCTTGTTAGATTATATGCTTTTATTGTAGTTATACCTGTTATTGCAATTGTACAGCAAGTTGTAGTAGTACAACTGTATTATATCTTGTCATTTAGTTGTACAATTGTAGTATCCGATTTAGTTTTTTCCTTGTATAGTTGCATGTAATTAGCTCCTGATTTTTAGGGTTAGGGTGTCATTTGTTTTTACCTTAATTACTTCTTCTGTAATCCTTACTTAAAGGAACATTCTTATTCATTTCGATTATCAATGAAATTATTCACATTGACATGGTATCAGAGCTTTGATGCTCCTGGAAATTTTTGGCCTTCATTGCCGACTTGACCTCCTTTTAATTTACTCTGTCTTTTCCCTTTTTTTCAGAGTGAGAAGGTCTATTTCTTTTCAAACAAGCAGATTTTTCTCGCACTTTATTTTTTAGACTTAGAAGGTCAAGTTCATAATTTGTCCCAGATTTGAACCTTTTTAATCTATTTCAATGTCTAGCTCCACTAAACAAACCTTGAATGTGGAGCCACCAGTTGAGGAAACGACAAAGAATGCAACTTCAGGGGAGCTTCAAAATATTCATTCTAGCTACTGGTTGGATGGAAAGAATTATCTCAAGTGGTCTCAACTTGTTCGTACTTTTCTTAAAGGAAAAGGGAAACTAAGCCACTGTAACGACCCGATTTTCCGTTAAATTCTTTAAATTCAAATGCACAGCGGAAGACTTAATTTTTAAAGAAAAATGGCATGGGTTCGTTTAAAAGTCGAATATCCAAAACCTGTTTTACAACCCAAAGTCCAGAAAAAGCTATAAATCGGGAATGCACATTCCAAAGTAAAGTTTAATCATAAAAACATCAAAATACTTTACACATACACCCTTCACGGGCTCAAAATGACACAAGTATGTAAAAAGTATATGATTTACAAGCATTACTACTAATGCTTCAAAAGTGTTTAATATTGTCCTTACACCACCTCGGCCAGTCAAGCGACACCATTTCCTCTACCTTGCTTCTTAGGACGGGGTTCACCTGAAAATATTGTGGTGTAGCACCATTAGCAAACAATGCTAGTGAGAGTAAAATGAAAGCAAGTAATCCTATGAACTAAATCTCATACCAGAAATCGTGTCCAAAGGCCTAAATGTTCATTATTACCCATAACCACATTCCAATTTCCATGTAAACATAAGATAGTATCATACTACCCGTATTCGTCATTCAAAACCATGAGATGGAAATAAAGACTTAAAGTAAAATTAACATTCACAACTAAGTCTCACTACACGTTTCTAAAGAATAGGTAAAAATAACATTAACTATCTTTATTACCAATCAAGTTTCATCGTATCGTGCTATTGTATGGATCAAATCAACATACCACGACGGTCATACCATGTCACAACCATCGCACCATGATACGTATGGATCCGAATCAACATACTATCATGTGCCGTATCATAGATCATAATACCATGGTACGCACGGATCCGAATCCACGTACTACCATGTACCATATCTCAATCATCGGATATCAGGAATTTCACCATAGGTATCAGGAATTTCACCATAGGTATCAGGAATTTCACCATAGGTATCAGGAATTTCACCATTTCAGATATCAGGACTTTCACCATTTTAGATATCAGGACTTTCACCATTTCAGATATCAGGACTTTCACCATTTCAGATATCAGGACTTTCACCATTTCAGATATCAGGAATTTCACCATTTCAGATATCAGGAATTTCACCATTTCACAACATGATATGTATGGATCGAAATCGACATACTATCATGTGCTAGTTACAAACCAAAGTACCAACATCACACCATGACTACGTATGGATCGAAATCAACATACTATCATGTGCTAGTTACTAAGTGCTCAAAGTTCCCACAAATTCATCACACCATGATACGTATGGATCGAATCAACATACTATCATGTGTGAATCATTGTGCCCTAGGTCTCCAATAAGTTAGCTAAACTCCGAAGAAGTCTACTAAGTTAAATAGAAACCTAACTAACTAGAATACACGAGTTAACACTCAAGTGCATCTTCTAATTACTTTACTTCCAAAGTCATCCAAATGACTTCAAATCCATCAAAGTAACTTCTAAATCAACCAAGTAACTTCCAAATCAACCAAGTAACATCCAAATCAATCAAGTAACTTCCAAATCAATCAAGTAACTTCCAAATCAACTTTCATCTAACATCTCCAAATCACATTACCATACTTCCAAACCTCCCCGATGATCTCTAATCATCGAACTAACCATAAGTCCAACTTTCTCCACACACACTTCCAATTAAAGTTTCCACCCAAAACTTAATTCTAAGAAGTTAACCCCCTCTTAACATTGATAAACAATTACATAATGAAACTAAATTCATAAAATTGCTAACTATCATATTAAACTCACCTTAGCCAAATAACTCCAAATCACCACTTTCCACGAAACAACAACCGAGCAATCGCACCTACAATTCACCAATTGCACAACATATTACAACTCATAACTAATATGCGAACAAGTGTGCAATTTCGGGTGAATAGTGATTTCGGATGAATAGTGTTTTCGGGTGAATAGTGTTTTTCGAAAATCCGGGTTCAAAATCGTCAATTTCCATGATAGAAATTCATGATTTCAACTTCAAAACTCATTTATAATCAAAAACGAACAAAACCATATAAAAAGTTTTGAAAACTTACTTTTTGGGACTTCCCTTAGAGAACGGGAAACTTTGAAAAGGTAGGTTGGATAGGTAGCCCTCGTCCCTACCAATCCAACGCAACCGAAATCAAGCCGATCCATCGAGAAACGAATGAGAAACAAAGAAAAGAAAAACTCACCCAATCCCTCATTGATGCCCACGGCTTGGAGAAGAAGGATGAAGAAGATGAAGTGTGGTTTTTGCTTAATGATTAAGTTAAAAGAAGATAGTAAAAAAAAATATCTAGATATTTTAGGGTTTGGGTAATTACGGTTTTGCCCTTTTTGACCTTTTGTTTATAAAACGAAAACCGACGGTCTTAAATAAATCTAAAGGTGTCTAATAATTATTAATTGGCCCGTTAATAATTATTAGAGTCACCGAAACGAATTAAAACGATAAAAAGGATTTTCGGACGGAAATAACTAATAAAACTGAAATTACTAATTTTAACTAATTTTAAAAGCTTTAAATAAATAAAAATAATAAATTAATAAAATAAAATAAAAATTTACCTCTAAAAGTAACGGGACGTTACAGCCACATACTGGGAACAGGACCTAATCAAGGAGATCCAAAATTTAAGTGGTGGGATGAAGAGGATTCAATGATCATGTCTTGGCTTTGGAATTCAATGACACCCTCTGTTAGTGATACTTGTATGTTCCTTGAAACCTCAAAGGATATATGGGAAACCGTGAAGCAAACATATTCTAATGGGAAAGATACTATTCAAATGTATGATATCAAGACACGCATTCTTGGAACAAAACAGGGGAGTAAAACTGTCACTGAGTATTCAACTATTCAGCAAGGCTTGTGGCAAGAACTAGATCATTATCAATGCATTGAAATGAAATGTAGCAAGGATGCTAGTATCCTTCGAAAATTTGTGAAGGATCGAATCTATACCTTTCTTGCTGGACTCAATGTCGATTATGACGTTGTTCGAGTACAAATCTTAGGAAAGGATCTTCCGTCGCTGAATGAGACAGTTGGTATAGTCAGAAGTAAAGAGTCTCGACGATTGATCATGTTAGAACCACACCAAATAGAGGGATCAGCTATGAAGGTTGGAGGCTTTAAAGCAAATGATAGAGAACAAAGTGCACATTGGGATGGAGCAAAAACAGGAAGTAGAGATTCTATAGTGTGCTCTTATTGTAAGAAACCAAGACACACCAAAGATAAATGCTGGAAATTGTATGGTAAGCCAACAAATTTCCAGAATTCAAACTCCAACAACAATAAGAATTGGTCAACTAGGGGTAACTCAAGCAAAGGATAAGGACATGCTCATATTTCCTCAGTCCAGAATGGTCCAAGGCGAGAACAATGCCAGAAAAATTGGGAACTAAATACTACCTGAATTGAAAAACTCGAGGAATTTTTTGGGAACCTTGGAGAAATCTCCTGGTCAAGGTACATGCTCGGTAGCGCTTTCAGGTATAACCTCTCCTTCTAAATCCTTTATGCCTTCCTGGATTATAGACTCAGGAGCAACTCGATCATATGACAAATACTAGTTGCAATTTTATCTCATATAGCCCATGCCCCAGAGTAAAGAAAATAGCTACGAGAGATGGAAACTTGGTAACGGTAGGTCTGGAAGGAGATATCAAGATTGATTCAGATCCCTAAAAAATGTGCTTGAGACTGCCTTTAACCTAATTTCAGTCAAAAATCGATTAAAGATTTGTGTTGCCAAGTGATTTTCACTTCTTCTAACTCGCTTTTCTAGACCAGGGCAATGGGAGGATGATTGGACTTGCTAAAGAAAAGGATGGACTCTACTACCTTGATAAACCTGTTGGTCACCACAATGTTGGGAAAAATACTCAAGTCTCCCTCACTTCAACATCTCAATTTATTCCAAATAAACTCTGGTTGTATCATTATCGATTAGGGCATCCTTCCTTTAGAACTCTTAAGATTTTGTTCCCTGATTTAATTAAAGACACTAAGATTGAGATGGCTCAATGTGATATTTGTGAACTTGCCAAGCACAAACGTGCTACTTTTCATGGCAATAATAATAGAATGTCTACTCTTTTTTCTCTTATTCATAGTGATGTGTGGGGTCCTTCAAGTGTTCAAAATGTCTCTGGAGCTCGTTGGTTTATTGTGTTCATTGATGATTATACTAGAGTTTCATGGGTGTACCTTCTAAAACATAAATATGATAAAAAACCAATTTGGAATTGAACTCAAACGATTTCGTTCTGATAATGCCCGAGATTACTTCAATCAAACTTTAACTTCATTCTTTCATAAAAAGGGCGTTATTCATGAGTCTTCCTGTGTGAATACCCCTCAACAAAATGGAGAGCTGAAAGGAAAATTGGACACATCCTTACTGTGACTCGTTCCCTAATCTTCCAAGGCAATGTTCCTAAATCTTTTTGGGGTGAAGCTGTTTTAACAGCCACTCATTTGATCAATCGTTTGCCTACTATTTCCTTTGATAAAAAGGCTCCCATAGATATTCTATCGAGTTCTTATCCTGATTTTCGTACAACAAGTAATCTAACTCCTCGTGTATTTGGTTGTGTTGCCTTTGTTCATGTTCATAGTCATCAAAGGAGTAAACTTGATCCACGAGCACTGAAGTGCATATTCGTTGGATATTCTTCGACTCAAAAAGGGTATAAATATTACCATCCACCTTCTAAAAAATACTTCATCTCTATTGATGTCACCTTTCATGAGGGAAGCAACTATTTTACATCACCTCATCTTCCAAGGGAGGAGGTATTGTTGGAAGATAAGGACCTGTCCATTCCTAATATCACATTATCTCCAAACTCATCAACTCAAACCCTAGATGTTGACCTATCCATACCTACACTTCCAACTCCATATGTTGACCTACCAATACCTCCTGATCCTAAAACTAGTGCACCATTACAGTTTATTCAAGGAAGAAGAATGATCCACCTAGACAAGTCCAAGCGCCTGAACATACCTCTGGACCAGAAATTAATGAGAGAGAAATAGAAAATGATGGATCAAACATAGATTTACCTATTGCCTTGAGGAAGGGAGTACGGACATGCACTCAACGATCAATTTATCCGTTATCAAATTTTGTATCTTATGACAAGCTCTCAAGTAAGTATCGAAGTTTCTTGGTTAATCTAACTAGTGTGATTATTCTGAAGAACTATACAGAAGCTGTTCAACATGAAGAACATGCACTCAAACGATCAATTTATCCGTTATCAAATTTTGTATCTTATGACAAGCTCTCAAGTAAGTATCGAAGTTTCTTGGTTAATAATCTAACTAGTGTGATTATTCTGAAGAACTATACAGAAGCTGTTCAACATGAAGAATGGAGGAAGGCAATGAATATAGAAATGCAAGCCTTGGAAAAGAATAAGACATGGGAGATGGCTGTCCTACCCAAAGATAAAAAGGCAGTCGGTTGCCGATGGGTATATACAGTGAAATATAAGGCCGATGGAACTCTTGAGAGATATAAAGCACGGTTGGTAGCCAAGGGATACTCTCAAACTTATGGGTAGACTATCTTGAGACATTTGCACCAGTTGGTACGTATTCTCTTATCCCTCGCTGTTAATCGTGGATGGGATATGTTACAATATGATGTAAAAAATGCATTCCTAAATGGTGACTTAGAGGAAGAAATTTATATGGAGATCCCACTAGGGTATGAGCAAGTAGGAAACAAAGTTTGTAAACTGAAAAAGGCGTTGTATGGGCTAAAACAATCTCCCAGGGCATGGTTTGGGAGATTCTCTCATGTTATGAAGAAGATAGGCTACAAGCAAAGTCAGGGAGATCATACACTGTTCATTAAACACTCTGCTTCAGGGGGATATTGAAGAACGAGATAAGTTGAGGAAGTGTCTACTTGAAGAATTTGAAGTTAAAGAACTTGGTAGATTAAAATATTTTCTTGGAATTGAAGTTGCCTACTCTAAACAAGGTGTTTTTTTGTCACAACAGAAATATGTGATTGACTTACTTACTGAAACAGGGAAACTTGGCAGCAAACCGGTTGGAACCCCTATTGATCAAAATCATAAGCTCTGTGTGGCAGAAGAGACTACTCCAGTAAATAAAGAGTCGTACCAAAGACTAGTTGGAAAACTAATATATCTTTCCCATACAAGGCCTGATATTGCATATGCAGTGGGGGTTGTAAGTCAATTTATGCATAATCCAAAGGAAGTTCATCTTCATAGAATACTCCATTACTTGAAAAGTTCAATTGGCAGAGGCTTGCTATTCAAGAAAGGAGATAGACTCAATCTAGAAGTCTATACAGACGCGGACTATGCAGGGTCTATAGATGACAGGAGATCCACTTCTGGATATTGTACTTTTTTAGGTGGGAATTTAATTACATGGAGGAGTAAAAAACAAAATGTAGTTGCAAGATCAAGTTTAGAAGCGGAATTCAAAGCAATGGCTTTGGGCATTTGTGAATTACTTTGGGTTAAAATTATATTAGAAGATTTGAAGATTGCATGGGAATAAACTATGAAGCTCTATTGTGACAATAAATCTGCTATTAATATTGCTCATAATCCTGTTCAACATGATCGAACTAAACACATTGAGATTGATAGACACTTTATCAAGGAAAAGCTAGACAGTGGTCTTATATGTACCCCGTTTGTGTCCACCAATAATCAAATAGCAGATATCTTCACGAAGGGCTTGAATGACACTAGTTTTCAGAATTTCGTAAGCAAGCTAGGAATGGAAAGCATTCATTCACCAGCTTGAGGGGGAGTGTATATGCTTTTATTGTAGTTATACCTGTTATTGCAATTGTACAAAAGTTGTAGTAGTACAGATTGTATTATATGCTCTCATTTAGTTGTACAATTGTAGTATCCGATTTAGTTTTTTTTGTGTATAGTTGCATGTAATTAGCTCCTAATTTTTAGGGTTAGGGTGTCATTTGTTTTTACCTTAATTACTTCTTCTGTAACCCTTACTTAAAGGAACATTCTTATTCATTTCGATTATCAATGAAATTATTCACATAGACATTTTCATTATTTTGGTCCTTAAATCTTCAATTGGAACCTTCTTTTCATTTTTTTTGTTTATTTATCAGTTATTTTCTTCCAATATCACTGAAACTGAAATAAAAACGCTTAGTGTAAAAGAAGACTCGTGAAAAATGAAGCCCTAATTTATATGATTTATGGAAGTGGTGGGGGATACGATGGTGAAATCAATATTTTCTCACCTGAGTGTCGTCTCTTACAATCTGGTATATTTCTAATACAATATTATTAAAATACTCATTCTTTTACTATTCCTTAATTGTTCTAGAATGCTCTTTTTTTTTGTTTTTGACTTAACTAAATACTCCTGACTCTGACTGATAGATCTTTTTAATACAATATTCTCATTCTTTATGCTTACTATTTTCTTCATTGGCTCTTAATTTGTAATTCTAAGGGGAAAAATGTTCTCCTAAAGTGGATTCAATTATTTTTTTTTAAGTGAGGAAACGAATTGATTGTTAGACCAAAGAAATAGAAATTGAAAGAAGAGGACTCACCCCATGGATTCTGCATTCTATACATTGTTCTTTCTTGTTCAATCTTTCTTTTTATCAATCACTTTCTCGGATTCACACTAATTATTTTAGTCCAATGAGGGATAATGTTATCAAGAGATTTCATTTGGAAGGCTCTCTAGTATCCGTTTATCCTTGATGTGCGTAGCAAGAAAGGTAACATCATATAGTAAGTATGTAAATTTAGTACATCATTTTATCAGAATTGGTAAAATAGATGGCTTTGTTGTTTCAAGGATGATTTTTTTGTGGAATTTCTCTTTATCAAGTTCATTACAATATTTTATTAAAGAAAGGTAGAAAATCCTGTTTTTTATTTTCTAATAATTGTAATCTTACACTATTCCTTTTCCTTTCCTAAATTTGTTCTTAAATGCCATCGATTTTCCCACATAAAGATATTATGCATGTCTTTTTTGAAAGGCATTGTAAATTTCCACTATAACTATTTTTCTAGTGATCTTGATGGTACGAAAACCACTTTAGAAGGATTTATTCATTTGAGTTTGTTACACAAATTTCCACTTTATTTTTATTGCAACTCAAGCTGTTATTATTTGAGAAATCATGGTTTTCATGTGATTGCTCCATTTTCCCTAATACTTCATTTATTACTTCAATTTGGTGTTGTTTTGGAATAAGCTAGCTTAGTCTCATGCCTTAGTGATGCACGTTTAAATTTGAAATTCCTTAATTTTTTAGTTTTGCTCCTATCTTGTCTAGTCTAATCTTCCCCTTGTAAATTTTATTTCTCATGATTAAAATTAGTTTTGGTACTTGTTTTGACATCAGGATTGTTGTCAATATCATCAAGCAAAAGATGGAGATGGATGGGTCGAATATAAGGGTTTTCTGGTCTTTGATAAGACACAAAAAGTAAGTTCCTTAACATTTTTCTTGTTCCCTTCACCGATTCCATCCATTGTATTCAAGTGACTACTAAAATGTATGTGGATGTTTTTTAAAGAGAGCAAAATAAATGCTTGTATAATGGCTAAATAGTTTTGCCATCCGTTTTCTAATTTGTTTTCTGCCAACCCTGTGATTTATTAACCACATTATGAGCAGACTATGAAGTGTGACTTCTCAGTCAAAGAGAGCAAAATAAGTGTGACTTCATAGAAAAAAGTTACAACTGATTCAATTTATTAGATCATATCTAAAGAAAAAGCAATCGGATATCTCCACAACATTTGCCTTAAATTGGAATGTTATCCTATGTATAACCCTTAGAATTCCAATCAATTAATTTGTGAATTATATATCTCATCTTTTCTGATGAAATGTGGTATCTGTACCTTGCTTTTGTTATAACAAAGCCAACAACTTTCTTCTGGATATTGGAAAAATCTCTTCTCCCAACATCAAAGTTTAGAAGTAATAAATTTAAGATTTATGTGGGTTTAAAAAATTCTTTAGCAGGTACCTTTCCTTCAAACATTGTGGTTATCTAGTAGCTTTATCTCTTGACTTGGACCAAAACATTCTTCACTTAATAAATTAATTCAATCTGAAAATGCCATATGTGACATTATAGACTGTATACACCACAAAACAGTGTAATGTCACATTACGTGATTAAAGTTGAATGTACAGGGCACTCTGATCTGATCTCCCAAAAACGTTAGACTTTTGTTGTATTCAAATATTTTTAGTCATCACCAGTGTTTGTCCCTTTGCTTTATTGATTAGTTTTGGAGGGAGCTTTTTAACTCTGATTTCGTTGCTCATGTAGGCTGAACCGTTTGATAATTTGAAAGATGTTGCTTTGATAATAAAATGGTGACCTAGTCCTAATGATGATAAATCCTCTGTTTGAATGTAAATAGTCCAGCTTCATAGTAGACTTTTTTTTATTTGTACATAGGTCAGCCGCATGTTTATCGTGAATGACTATTTTCATTCTTAATCATGTTAATGATGCATAACCTGGAGATGGGGAGTGATTGGGGGAAAAATGTTATACTAGCAGTTCATATGGGGGAGTCTTTACTTTTAGTTCAACCAGAAATGTTACACCTTTTTATATTAATCTGTGGGAGATAAATTTGTGTACTGTTCTATTTTCCATTTAAACATCTGGAATTAATGGTCATAGTATCATTGAAGCGTTACTTTCCTTAATTATCGTGACTTGATCCCTTTTATTTTTTATATCTTGCATTTTTATTCTCTCTTTGTTTTTATTTATAAGAAGGTTCATGTTTTGTATTTCTAAGAAAATCATCTTTTTCATTCCTCTACTGATCATTGCAGTTCAAATTAGCATTTGGCATGAATCAAGATTACCATTTCCTAGTTCTATCTCATCTAGTTGTATTGGGCATGTGAATCACAGTTGGCTTCTTCCTCTTCTTCTTCTTCTCAATATGTCACTATCTAAAGTTTTAGTTTGTTTAGTTTGACTACAAACGGCCATTGAAAATACTCGTTGACAATACTGGTGTTGCTTGTGTCAAACATATTACAAAATGATGGTTGTCATGGCCGTGTTAATTTTTTTTTAAGTGTTTGGTATGTTATGGCTATCCTGCAGTTATGGTAGCCATAACTTAGTCACTTATGTTTTCGTATGCTAGAAATTGCCAATGTTTTAAAAGTCTTGAGGCAGCCTCAAGGCGTTTTCTCATAGTGAGGCGAGGCGTAAGCCTTAAGGCGGTGTGAGGCGTAAGCCTCATTTCAAATATATAAAACTAATAAAAAAATTAAATATATAAAGTTTGACATTATTAACATGTTTTGTATTAAAAAAAAATGTGAAAGATTGTTAGATTATATAAAAAGCAATAGTTAGATAAATACAGGTTTGTTTGTTTTTTATAAGATAGGTATAAAAAGTTTATAAATGCATAGAAATAATATCTGATACAAGCATTTAAATCTGATACAGTTTTTATTTAATAATTATTATTTTTCTTTTTTCAATTGTTTAATAATATCTGATGGAAATTGCAAGTGCAGACAAACCAAGTTTGTCTTTACATGTATGATGTATCATATATTATCAAACTCATGGTTACCTTTTTGTCAAGCGATTTGCTTTTATTTTTATATCAGATATTAACTATTATACTGATTTAGTTGTTACTTTTATATCAAACGATTTGCTTTTTTTTGTTTGTGATGATTTACATAATGTTTTATGGAGGATTGAGGAAGAACGATAAAGAAATTGGCTTTTGTTCTTGTGATCCGGAAGGGTAAATTGTTGACAGCAGGAATGTGGTTGAGTTTTTGAAAAAGAAATTGATTTATTTTGCTTGATCTGGTCTGGAGTGAGTTTTTATTTTGAATTTCTTAACCTCCCGTTTTTGTTTCTGAATTTAAAGTTCCAGTTTACCCAGAATGCTGCAAGATCATCGCAAAAAGGTGAATTTTTTTCCCTGTATTTGTTCTAGCTGATAAATTGTACCTTTTGTTTCTTGCAAGATGTTATTTTTTGTTTTGGGTCTGCATATTTTGGAAGATGGGAAGTTTCAAATTGTCATTTGTTTGAAATCATCATTATCATTTTTTATGTTGTTGGGATTTAATGTGGAAACGGATCACATATATGAAATGGAAATGAAATTTGTCTAGTTAATTGAGAATTGTTTCGTTGTGAATGAAAAGGAAATTTTCCACTATTAAAAATGGAGATATTTTTATCTAATATTTTTTTGCTTGATCACAATTGTAATGAGTAACGACATAATTGATAATTGCTGCATTGTGAATCTATACAAATAATGTGTATTGATTTTCCAAAGAATTCAGTCTCCTTCTCTAATCAGGTTTTTATGCAACAGAATTCGACAGAAGCGGAATTTTTCTCTGATTATGGCGATGCGAATAGGTACAAAATTCAGGAAGTAATTGGAAAAGGAAGTTATGGTGTTGTTTGTTCAGCAATCGACACTCGAACGGGTGATAAAGTTGCAATAAAGAAGATACATAATATTTTTGAACATATATCTGATGCTGTACGAATTCTTCGTGAGATAAAGCTTCTTAGACTTTTACGCCATCCTGATATAGTTGAAATTAAACACATTATGCTGCCACCTTCAAAGAGGGATTTCAAAGACATCTATGTTGTTTTTGAGCTGATGGAATCGGATCTTCATCAAGTTATTAAAGCCAATGATGATCTGACACGAGAGCAATATAAGTTTTTTCTTTACCAGCTGCTTCGTGCATTAAAATATATCCACACAGGTGATTGTCATACTTTTGTACTTTTATCATGTTGACTTTTGAAAATCTTAGTACAACTGGGAGAAGGTTGGCTCATTGCATGGAAGATACCATTGTCATTTTGTTTTAATCTTTCGGTATTAGTCGTTTTCTTCCATCCTTTTCATATGCTCGTTATTTCTTTCCCTTCCTTAAATACCACTTTTGTCTTTGACGTTTTCGAATGGGGATTGTTTTTAGTTTTTATAAAATAGTATGTTGGACTTATCTAATTCGAAGCTTCGTTTTGCAGCAAACGTTTACCACCGTGATTTAAAACCAAAGAATATATTAGCAAATGCAAATTGTAAACTTAAAATCTGTGATTTTGGATTGGCAAGAGTTGCATTGAGTGTAACGACCCGATTTTCCGTTAAATTCTTTAAATTCAAATGCACAGCGGAAGACTTAATTTTTAAAGAAAAACGGCATGGGTTCGTTTAAAAGTCGAATAACCAAAACCTGTTTTACAACCCAAAGTCCAGAGAAAGCTATAAATCGGGAATGCACATTCCAAAGTAAAGTTTAATCATAAAAACATCAAAATTTTTTACACATACACCCTTCACGGGCTCAAAATGACACAAAGTATGTAAAAAGTATATGATTACAAGCATTTTACTAATGCTTATCAAAAGTGTTTAATATTGTCCCTTACACCACCTCGAACAGTCAAGCGACACCATTTCGTCTACCTCGCTTCTTAGGACGGGTTTTACCTGAAAATATTGTGGTGTAGCACCATTAGCAAACAATGCTAGTGAGAGTAAAATGAAAGCAAGTAATCCTATGAACTAAATCTCATACCAGAAATCGTGTCCAAAGGCCTAAATGTTCATTTCTACCAATAACCACATTCCAATTTCCATATAAACATACGGTAGTAACATACTACCCGTATTCGTCATTCAATACCATGAGATGGAAAATAAAGACTTAAAGTAAAATTAACATTCACAACTAAGTCTCACTACACGTTTCTAAAGAATAGGTAAAAAAAAATAACATTAACTATCTTTATTACCAAATAAGTTTTCATCGTATCGTGCTATTGTATGGATCGAAATCAACATACCACGTACGGTCATACCATATCACAACCATCGCACCATGATACGTATGGATCCGAATCAACATACCACGTACGGTCATACCATATCACAACCATCGCACCATGATACGTATGGATCCGAATCAACATACCACGTACGGTCATACCATGTCACAACCATCGCACCATGATACGTATGGATTCGAATCAACATACTATCATGTGCCGTATCATAGATCATAATACCATGGTACGTACGGATCCGAATCCACGTACTACCATGTACCATATCTCAATCATCGGATATCAGGAGTTTCACCATAGGTATCAGGAATTTCACCATATAACAATTCATCGCACCATGATACCGTATGGAGCGTGTCACATACTATCATGTGCCGTATCACAAACTATAGTACCATGGTTACATATGGATCAAAATCACATACTACCATGTACTAGTTACAAACCATAGTACCATGGTTACATATGGATCAAAATCACATACTACCATGTACTATCCCACTAATCATCTCACCATGATTACATATGGATCAAAATCACATACTATCACGTGCGAGAATCAAAGTGCTCAAGGTCCCCACAAGTCATCACACCATGATTACATATGGATCAAATCAACATACTACCATGTGTGAATCATTGTGCCCTAGGTCTCCAATAAGTTAGCTAAACTCCGAAAAAGTCTACTAAGTTAATTAGAAACCTAACTAACTAGAATACACGAGTTACTACTCAAGTGCATCTTCTAATTACTTTACTTCCAAATCCATCCAAGTAACTTTCAAATCAATCAAAGTAACTTCCATTTCCACTTTCATCTAACATCTCCAAATCACATTACCATACTTCCAAACCTCCCCGATGATCTCTAATCATCAAACTAACCAAAAGTCCAACTTTCTCCACACACACTTCCGAATTAAAGTCTCCAACCAAACTATAATTCTAAGAAGCTAATTCCCTCTTAACATCGATAAACAATATCATATCGAAACGTAATTCATAAAATTACTAACTTCCCTTTTAAACTCACCTTAGGTGTTAAGTCGAGTATCCAAGAAATCGAAGTCGAATCCACACGACAAATACAAACCTACAATTCACCAATTGCACAACAATTAACAACTCATATCTAATATGAGAACAAGTTTGCATTTTCGGATGAATAGTGATTTCGGATGAATAGTAACTTCGGATGAATAGTGTTTTCACGTGAATAGTGTTTTTCGAAAATCCGGGTTCAAAATCGTCAAATTCCATGATAACCATTCATGATTTCAACATCAAAACTCATTTACAATAAAAAACGAACAAAACCATATAAAAAGGTTTGAAAACTTACTTTTTAGGGTTTCGCTTAGAGAACGGGAAATGGCACAAGGGTAGGTGGGATAGAAAGCCCTCATCCCGAGCAATCCAATGCAACCGAAATCAAGCCGATCCATCGAGAAACGAATGAGAAACAAAGAAAAGAAAAAACACATCCATGGTGGATGAAAGCTATGACTAAGGAGGGAGAAGAAGAAGAGAAAGATGATAGTTTTTGCTTAATGAGGAAGTCTAAGAAGATATTGTAAAATAAATATCTAGATATTTTAGGGTTTGGGTAATTACAGTTTTGCCCTTTTTGACCTTTTGCTTATAAAACGAAAACCGACGGTCTTAAATAAATCTAAAGGTGTCTAATAATTATTAATTGGCCCGTTAATAATTATTAGAGTCACCGAAACGAATTAAAACGATAAAAAGGATTTTCGACGGAAATAACTAATAAAACTGAAAATTACTAATTTTAACTAATTTTAAAAGCTTTAATTAAATAAAAATAATAAATTAATAAAAAAAAAAATTACTTCTAAAAGTAACGGGACGTTACAATTGAGTGACACGCCAACAACAGTTTTCTGGACGGTATGCCATTTTTCTCTAGATATGTTACACTTTGAATATGCTTATCGAAATTCTCATTGTATAATATAAATGGTGCATCCAATATTCTTGGGTTGGAGAATGAGAACTGAAGCATTTTGTATTTGATGGAAATATAGGATTATGTTGCTACTAGATGGTATCGAACTCCTGAGCTATGTGGTTCATTTTTCTCTAAAGTATGCTTTGTATTCTTATAGAGTTTCAGTGGTCAAAGGGAATGTCATTGACCTGTGAATTTTTTTCTGTATACTGATGTAATGTTCAACTAATTTTACTTGCTCGGATGATTATTGCTTTGGGATGGTTCATCGCAAAAGTCTACAATATGAACTGTTACTATGATTTGGTGCACATGCTTGAAACTAGAATATCGTATTAAGGTTATATTCAATTACTGTATTTTTCAGTTTGGTGTCCTAAAAGTAACCAATCTTACTAGCTATATTTTTTTTAAAGTAAACTTTTTGCAATATTATTATTAAAGCAATGGGAGGAAGCCTAGTTTATTATCGGTGATTATTGAAGGATGAAGTCGTGAACTTTTGCTTTGCCATTTGCATGTGAACTATTCCTCAAAAGACGGCTGTGGGATCTATAATATTTAATTCTTTCCCCATTTTTGAGTGTTTATGGAATACTTAGTTATCTCAATGATCTGTCTATATAGTATGGAAATGAAAACCATTATTGCGTTCAAATTTTTTAACTTGGTAATACAGTTTTTCATCAATAACTTTTCGGTTTCCTTTTTTTTCTGGGATTAACTTTTCGGTTTCCTTTTTTTCCTTTTTTTTTTCTTCTGCAGAAATCATTAGTTTTTATGCATCTTTATACAGTATACACTTGCAATTGTTTTTTTTGAGTTTTATGCATATTTATACAGTATACACTTGCAATTTATACAGTAACTACTATGAGGAAAAAGCAGCCAGTGCCATTTGCTCAAAGTTTCCAAATGCTGATCCTTTAGCACTGAGGCTACTGGAAAGGTTGCTTGCTTTTGATCCAAAGGACAAGCCAACTGCCGAAAAGAGGTGTTGCATTTTCAATGAAATCTTCTCTACTTTTCTTCCTCTGCTTTTACTGTTATTTTCATATATATTTCATGCTAATGATGCAACTAATTGAAGTAATGTGGGTCCATTTATGATGTTTAACCTTGCTGGGCCCTAGGAAATTTGCTTAATTCTGACTTTTATATTTTGCCATTCATAGTCAAGACAATATCAGTGACCTTCCATATTGGCTTTCATCTATTTCTACCCTTCTATATCTTCTTCAAAGCACACTCAAGGCAACCAATACAAGTACTTTAACTTCAAATCGGAACCGAACTTCTCCCGCAACCTTATTTGGTCGCATGGCATATGTATGCTCCTACCTCCTACAAACTTTTCACATGAATAAATTTTATGTGAACTATTCAACTAAATGTCGATGTTATCATTGTCTTCGATCTTCTTCAATGAGTATGGGAATTTCCAAAGGACAGTGGAATGTAGGGAAAGATGAATGGTCAATCTAAAGGGTAAGCCAAGTACCCAGCCGTGCTATTTATGCAACATCTGACAGCGTGTTGAAAAGTTGTTCGGGATGATACGTTATAATTTGAAGACAGAGATTAGTCCTTTCTTGCATCTATGTATACAGGTAAAGATCAAAATTGTACAACAATGAAGAAAAAAGAAATAGATTCTAATTTTTAACAGAAAAATTAATTGACCATTGACATTCACCAAGATCAGTGAGAGCCAGATCAATAAGAGGGTCATCTAAAAGTATCCATTCTAAAAGTATCCATTCGAGTATTGTTGCAAAATAGAAAGCCTCAAGTATGCTCTGGAAAAGAATTGTTAATAAGCTACACCAGACCTTGGATATAATGTCTGCTAATCGTGTAAGTTAATCTTTTTTGCAAGAATTTTATGTTTAGGGGCAGCGCTTTTATTTCTTCTCGTCAAGGATTAAAAAATCGGTGATGTCGTCGACAATGTCGACGACATGTCGGAAAAACAAGGGTACCGACACCGAAACTGGGGGAAGAGTCGTTCTTCCCAGAAATTGGCGAAAACACGAACTTGTCGATGAAATCGGCGAAGTATCGGTGATGTCGACGATTTTTAGGGTGATTTCAGACCCAAATGTTATTAAAATCTTGTACTAGATGAAAGAAATCGTTGGTTGGAGTCTTTTTCTGGAAAAACTAGAATTCTTGACTTGATGTCGATTGAAGAGAGGTTGAGACGAGAGTTGGTTCCAAAAAAAAAAAACTGACCTTCATTGGATGTCTGATGTTGAGCGGCGGCTACGGCACCAATGAAAGAGAAGAAGATATGGAGAAAGGAGGAAGTTGATGATTAGAATTAGGGTTTTCAAAAGGGAGAGGTGGGTTGGGCTTTGACGGTAAAATTTGGGCCTTAATGAAGTGGTTGTGTCTATTTTTTTATTATATTAAGTTATAAGTATTTAAGTTTTAAACTTCTAAATTTGATAAATTTTTTTAAAAGGAAAATACAAAACTATAATATTTAAAGATAAAATGAGTTTTCTATTTTATCCTTAAAATTTTTTACATAAATTTCAATAATTATACATAAATATTGAGTTATTGATGTTTTTATTTATATTAAATGTTATATTTAATTTTTATGATATAGTTGTTTTAAATTATATTAAATAAAAAAAAAATATTTATTGACATCAAAATCGACACGTTACGATACACTATTTTTATTCATGCCAATCAACAACCCCCAAGAGCATCTTGCCATTATTAGACGTTCATGTGATGTAATTGTTGGTTCCTCTTCTTTGTAAACCATATTAATGACTCTTATCTTTTATAAAAATATTATTTTGCGTCTAAATTTAGATATTTTGTATCACTAATGTCCATATATATGTGTATTTTATTTATATAACTACTTAGAATGATGGTTTAATGTTTAATTAAAGCTCTAATAAAAGTTTCATCCACAAATTCAAACTATTTCTATAGTTATCCGTGATATCCGTGATTTTTCCGGAATATCCGTCGACATTCGACATCGACATTTTTAACCTTGCTTCTCGTAAAATTGACAATTTTTTTTTGCAAATTTTTAGGTTTCCTCCACAATCATGAGAAAAATATTCTTCCAGGTTTTCTCATTCATAAATGTCCAGGTCTTCAATAGGTGAGTAACATTATGAACTCTTTGAGCCTATTATCATTTCAAAAGGATCAAAATTTTGCCGTCCGAAAAAACTTACGATTTATTTTTGTTCACAGCTTGTTATTACGCCGTGAGTGCCAATGCTTCAGTAATGGTGAGTATTTGAAGTTGGGTCTGCAAGAGTTGGAGCAATGGTATAACAAAGCTACTGATATGGTGAGCTAAACACGATGTTCTATTTGAAGGATTTAAAATAAAATCTCTAGAAACAATAAAGATATCTGACGTTTTCTATTTTTTTTACAGTATGCTGGTTCTTCCTAGGATGAACTCCAACACATAAGACAAGCAGTTGGATTCCTGGTAGATTTCTTAAAACTAGAGCTTTATTAGCTCCTTGAATTCGATTTTGAACCCTTGCTTTTGGTCAGGTGTTACATTAGAAGTCCCAAATTTTTTGGATGAGATCACAAATGAATTGCGAATATAAATATATGTTTTTTAGGTTTTTGTTGGTTATAGAAATGTGTTTTGAAAGTGAATATACTTATGTGTTTAAAAAGAAAGTGAAGAAAATCTTGCATAAAACTGATAATATAATTTTCATTCTCTCATAAACCAATTTGTTTGTTTTTCCTTCAATTTTTGTGTGTATATTCTGATTGGTTTTTGTGTGTGTTTGTGTTTGTGTTTGTGTGTAGGGGTTTTCACTAAAGAAATAGATGCAGTATCAGACAATGTAGAAGTAGCCACACTTATTGAGAAGCTCTCATACTGGCCAAGTTCTAAACCTTCGCTTTTAGTTTTATTTTTTTGCTTCCTTGCTTATTTATAGGTTTTTATTGGTATTTGTTTGTCTGATAGTATATATTATATCCCTAATTTATAAAACTGATAACATAATTTAGATTCTCTCATAAACCAATTTGTTTGTTTTCCTTCAATTTTCGTGTGTATATTTTGTTTGGTTTTTGTGTGTGTTTGTGTGTAGGGGTTTTCACTAAAGAAATAGATGACAATGTAGAAGTAGCCACACTAATTCAAAAGCTCTCATACTGGCCAAGTTCTAAACCTTCGCTTTTAGTTTTATTTTTTTGCTTTCTTACTTATTTATAGGTTTTTATTGGTATTTGTTTGTCTGTTAGTGTATTATTAACCCTAATTTATATTTTTTTTTGTTTCTTGATTGTTACATATTAATATTTTACTTCTTTCACCGTACACTTTTTGCACTTCATTTTGGTTTGCTAAAGATGACTTTAAAATTAGCTGGATAGGTAGACCCGAAATCTGCTGGGTGAAGGTGTTATGCACCCTAACAAGTGACAACCATACTTGGTTTAAGTATATTATCAGATTCTTATTATTCTCTATTGAAACATATAGTTTATAGCTAGACTTCTAGGCTATGAAATGAATGGGATAGTGGTTCAATTATCTTAGAAAGTTTTTAAAACTTGTATTTGACCAGATGAGAATGTAGAATCAGAAAATTAATAATTTTAATGTTGGTGAAATTTCTATTCTTTTAACTTTTCACGTGAACTTTTTTATTGACACGGAGATTTCCTTTGTATAGAAATTTGGTATTCTTATTTAACCTTCTTATGCTTTGTGTTGCAGTATATAAAGCATGCCTTCTGCATTGCAAAACGTGGATGGAATGTGGTTGTGAGTAACCATCGAGGACTTGGTGGTGATTAAGTTACTGTGAGTTTTGGAAAATCTTCCTCTAATAGAGATATTTTCAACTGGATCTCCTCCAAACTGGGTATATATTATTGCATATATCACTTATGTGCACGATAAAAAAAAATAGAATTTGTGCCAAATAGCATAAATTTGCATATTATTTACTAAAATGTCAGACACTTTTTAAAAATTACTCAAATAACATAATTATATTTTAATAATTTATTGAAGTAAAAAAACCAACAAATTCATTGAAAATAATAATGAAAAATAATCAAATACTTTAATAAATAATTGATCTTAAAACTTAAAAAAGTAAAAAAAAAAAAAAATCTAATTCATTGAAGATATACCCATGAATTATAGTTCAAATAACATAACTATAGTTGAATAATTTATTGAAGTAAAAAAACCAACAAATTCATTTAAAATAATAATGAAAAACAATCAAATACTTTAATAAATAATTGAACTTAAAACTTAAAAAAATAAAAAAACAATCTAATTCATTGAAGATATACCCATGAAAAATAACGAAAGTGTAGTTCAATTATTTATTGAAGTATAGTTTTGCTATTTGAGTGATTTTTAAAAAGTTTTGACATTTTAGTAATTAGTATGTAAATTTATGCTATTTCACACAAATTTTATTTCTTTTTATTCAATATTCGTTACTATAATAGATGATCTTAGGATTGTTGAAAATACATAGTATAAGGTTAGACTGTAACTTTATGGAGAACCCTCTCTCTCACACACACACATGATTTATCCGTCTAGAAGATTATAACAATGAATTTTTTTAGCTACAATGCTTGTTTGAGGTAATGAAGTTGGAAGTCTTCTTTCTATTCTCTTTCAAAGGAAATTTAGGAAGCTACTATCTAATTATTATTTTTTTTTATAAGAAACATAATTGTATTAATAATTTTATTAATATTTTGAGGTAATAATTGTATTCCTTCTACTGTCTCAAAATAGCAATTTGCCTTTGTCCATAAAAGGCAAATCAGTGATGCAATCCTGCTGTCAATGAGATTGTTGATGATCTAAAGGCCTCTAACACAAAAGCTTGGGTCCTCCAAATTGACCTTGAAAAGGCTTTTGATATAGTTGATTGGGATTTCCTCCTTGCCACCATGGAATTAAAAGGTTTTGACCAAACTTGGAGATGTTGCATTCACAGCTGCATCTGTGGCACCTCCTTTTTGGTCTTGGTTAATGGGCACCCTAGAGGAAAAATCCAAGCAAGGCGTGGCCTTGGACAAGGTGACCCTATCTCCCCCTTCCTTTCTGTCCTAATCATGGATGTCCTGTCAAGCATCCTTGATTCCTGTCTCTCCAACAACACTCTTAAAGGCATCAAAGTGGGCAGAAACGCCCTCCATCTAAATCACCTCCTCTTTGCATTCTGATTTTTGGGAACTATGAGGACAATGATTTGAGCAAGATTATGGATGCTCTTAAACTTTTTGAAGACATCTCAGCCAGGGTTGAAAAAGTCGGCGATGCCGCCGACAATGTCGACGACATATCGGAAGTCGGCGATGCTCGATAACGATAAGGGGGGGAAGAGTCGTTCTTCCCCCGTATCGGTGACATGTCGGCGACATTTGCTAAATGTTGCCAATATCGCCGATTTGTCGAAGATATCGCCGATTTTTCGAAGATGTCGCCGGAAATTTTAGGACCTCGCCGGCAAGGTTATAAAAAACGTACGATAGATTTGAGATCAGAAGATGGGAAAATCAATAGCAGAAATTTGTTTACCAACATATCTGATTGTTGAAATGAAGATGAAAACCCTGACGTATCATAGATCTGAGATCTGATAGTTGGAGCTTGGAATCACGAAAAGATGAAGCGACGGCGCCATGTTTGAGAGTTGAGATCTGGGTTTTTTTAAAGTAATATATTAATAATTAATTAAGAAGAGGGTCGTGGGAGGATGAAGCAGACGTTTGACCTACTTTTTTTTCAAAATAATAAATAGAAAATCATTTTGTGGGCTGGGCGGAGACTTTTGACCTTTTTTTTTCCAAAATAATATTTTAATAGAAAATCATTTTGTGGGCTGGGCTGTCAATATGTTGTCTTTTATGGAAAATTTCATTGGGTAGCAGAATTTTTAGCAATATTTATAAATATAGCAGTTTTAAAAAGTATTTGCAAATATAGCAGATTTTTAAAAACCCTCATTCATGTTATCAGAGATATCAGTGATAACTTATAAAATAATCAGTGGTAATCAGTGATTACTGCACAAAATATCAGGATATCAATAATCAGTGATTACTAATCACTGATTACTAGTGACAATTTTGTAATTTTTTAGATGTGAATTAAATTTTTCTGCTATTTTTGCAAATATGTTTTTTTCCTGCTATTTTTACAAATATTGAACCTATTTTTGCTATTTTCGCAAGAGCCCCGTCTTTTATTTATATAAAGAAGGTTTTTTTTACTCCAAAAAAAGGTTTGGTTTGAAGTTATTTAATATTATTTTTTATTTATATGAATATTAAAATTATTTAATAAATTTGTTATAAAATTTTAAAAAAACTATCTACAAATATTGATGTTTATATATGTATTAAGTGATATTTTATTTGTTTAAGTGATATTATAAGGTTGTCTATAAATTTTATTATTAAAAATGTTATTTTGCGACTAAATTTCGATATTTTGTACCACTAATGTCCATATATATGTGTATTTTATTGATATAACTACTTAGATTGATGGTTTAATGTTTAATTAAGCTCTAATAAAAGTTTCATCCACAAATTCAAACTATTTCTATAGTTATCCGTGATATCCGTGATTTTTCCGGAATATCCGTCGACATCGACATCGACAACCGACATGTCCGTAAAATTGAGATGTCGACATCGACATTTTCAACCTTGATCTCAGCCATGAAGATCAACCTCTCTAAACCTACCCTAAATGGCATCAACATTGACCCCCTGGAAATTGCTCACAATTTCTCCATCATTGGCTGCTCCATTGGCCATTGGCCTATGTCCTATCTAGGCATGCCCCTTGGGGGAAACCCAAATATACTCTTCTGGGACCCTATCATTGATAAAATCTCCAAACGCCTTATCGAGGTATTTGCTTAATTGCATCAAGTAAAGGAATGTTTACCTAGACTTTTCTAAATGTTTCAAGGATCACTTTTTCTTCTTCCAGCTTTTTAGAGTTGATCAATCTAGTTGGGAAAGGAGGAGGAGTTGTCAATACCTTTGGTTGGAGTTTTTCAGGTTCTTCGGTTTGATAAGTTTGTGGAGGGATCAAGATTCCTTACAACATGCTTACACTCCTTCATTGAGTTTTCTTCCAACTCTTTCCCACTCCTCAAGGTAATCACATTCGCATTTTCTCGCGGATTGGTAACGATTTGTGATGGTAATTTACCTTGGGATTCTATTCTACTGAGAGAATATGTGAGATGACCCATTTGGACCTCCAAGTTTTTGATACTCGAGTTTATTTTTTGAAAATTTACTTGAGTGTCCTGACTAAACTCAGAGAGTGTTCTCACTGAAGCCGTTGAGTGTTATCTTGAAGGTGTTGAGAGGTATTAGCCATGGTTTGAATAAGATCTTCCAAAGGGATACCCGATTTGATACCGAAACCATGTGTGGTTGTTGAGAAGGAGGTGGTCTTTGTTGTGCTTGTTGATATTGCGGGGCTCGAGTCCCGTGAATCGAGATTAGGATGATCCTTCCATCCTGCATTGTAAATGTTAGAAAAAAGATCATATAGTCTTTGTTGTCCTCCCCGATATCCTCCCAAGGCATTGACGATTCTTGTGAGTCGTCTTGAAGTGTAGGGCACATATCAGTTGAGTGATTTGGAGCACTGCAAATACCACATACTTTCACCTGATGGTTATTACTAACAGCCAATTGTTGAATAAGAGAGGTTAGATTTTTCATTTAATTTTCCACATAAGAATCACGTACCTCACACACGTGTCGAGAATGGGATGCATCCTGTAGTGCGCCACTTTGTTGACTAGTTGCCGCCATAGTGGCAATCAATCTCCTAGCTTCCCTTGGATTCTTATTAACTATTGCACCGCCACTAGTGGCGTCCATCAATCTCCTCTCTATCGATGTCAGTTCTTCATAGAGTATTGGATGAGCAGTTGTTCAGAAAATCCATGTGTGGACAACTAGCACAAAGCTTTTTGAACCGGAGTCCAATACATGAGTAGAGTCTCATTATTTTTTCTGCGAAAGCCAAGAAGTCTCTCTACGAATATTTGAAGCATGGGATGAAGGAAAGAATTCATCCAAGAATAACCTAAAAGTTCAGTCCATGTATTTATCAAATTAGAGAGTAAATCGAATAACCGGTCTTTGGCCTTATCGATCAAAGAGAAAGGGAAGGCACGCAATTTGATTTGATCTTGATTACCTTCCGGCTTCATGCTTTGACAAACGACATGAAAAGCCTTGGATGTTTGTTGGGGTCTTCATTATCTAGACCTTTAAAAATAGGAAGAAGATGAATTAGTCCAGATTTCAGCTCGAAGTTTGCCTGAACGGCGGGGTATCGAATGCATAACGGCTCCTGATCAGTTTGAGGAGCAGTCAACTCTTTCAAGGTTTGTTCTTCTTCTTCAGCCATTGTTTCTTCAATTTCAGAATCACTAGAAGAAATACTTGATGTATCTAGTAGACCGAGCGGTAAGTCGTCTTCAATGAGAGGATGTAGATGGTTGAATATTTTTTAATTTAGTCTCTTTTCGAATCCTTTTAGCCGTCTTCTCAATTTCCGGATCGTATTGTAATTCACCTGTACTAGAAGAACGATGCATTAATAAGTAACAGTAAATTAATTAACACCAGTCCCCAGCAACGGAGCCAAAATTTAATGGCTGTCGAAACCAAGCAAAAATAAAATAAACTTGCTTTGATAATTAACTCGTAGTAAATGGAAGCAAGGTTGAACCCACAGAGACCGGTAAACTAATTAAATGTTATCAAAAAGGGTTGTTTTGAGATTTGAAATAATAAAAGACATAAAATAATTAAAAGATGTAAATTGATTTGAGAAGGTTTCCAACTAAAGACGTAATCTCCATTTTAGTTTACGTAATTCGATCATTGATAAAAGCATAAATTCTAATTCAACTCTAAATTGGTTGGAAGTTGCTGGAACAACAAGTGCCCTTCTTTAGATTCTCGATAGCCAAGATACGATCTAATAACTACTTCTCTAATTAACGGATAACCCTAGAATACGATAATAGAATGTAAGGGCCCGGGTTCGTATTTTATTTTATTAAATAAGGAATATATTTGATTTAGCATGCTTGGGTACTTTATTAAACACTTAGAAGGCTAATATCTCAACTTAAATTTTTTGAAGATTAACCATAGTTCGTTTAACCATGGTTAAGTTAGAAAAAGGATTAAATGGCAAACTTTAATGGATGGAGGGCTTGTTAGCAAAGGAAAGTAGAGAAAATGATTCAAAAATAATATTAGGAGGTGGGAGGACTTGGAGTTAAAACGAAGGGGTGGAAAGACTTAGTTGCAATTTGATTATTTTGATTTTAGAAATTAAAAGTATGTAAAGGAAAAATAAGAGAAAAAGGAAAAAGAAAATAAAAAATTCCACTCTTCTTCTTCTTCCTCCCACCCGTGACCCCCGAGGCTTAGAGGAAGATTCATCCAGAGTTATCAACAACAAGGTGAGATTCCTTATGAAAGAAGTTCTAGGTTTTTATGAAATTTGGGTTTTCATTTGGGGGGTTGATTAATAACTTGGGATATCAATTCTTTTCAATCTAACTTTCTGGAAATATATGTTGAAGTAATGACTATAAGTCTTAAGCCCCTCATAGTTTAAAAGTTCTTGGGAGGAAGTAGGCCATGGAAGCTTGAAAGCTTTAAGAAACTCCATTAATGGTGGATTCCAAGCTTCTAGTTTTTTTTTTCAAACTTGAGTTTTCTTGACATTGTATAAGGGGTTCTCAATTCTGATTTTTGTGAGTACATATATATATATTTTGTACATGGAAAATGATTTAGGCAAGCAAATCATGAAATTATGAAAGTTATCTTATTGGCCAAAAGTTCATGTTAGAAATTGCTTAGTTTTTGGGGTGTTTTCTTAGTAATTTTAATAAGTTGTTAAATCTGGAAATTATGGGTGTTTATAAGTTTATTTTCTATAAGAAAAACACTTTGGAAGGTTAAGATATCGAAAACTTCGTTAAACACTCATTTTGGGCCGAATGTGTATCCAATTTGACTAGTTTTTGGCGTTTCACTACTAACCGAGCTTGTGATGTGTTGATGTACCATGAGCTGAACTAAATGTAGTACTTTACATCTTAAATGTGTGTGGGATGTTTTATGTAGGATAGGAGACAAGAACGAGCTCCGAGAACTTATCGAAAAGGTGAGAACACAAAGAATCGGAAGGGGTGAACGGCGTGTAGTTTCAAGCTTATTCCGAGTTATCTTAAAATGGGATTGTGGTTTTAAAGTGGTGATGATTTATGGTGTGGTTAGTAAAGTTAAGAGCGTAAGAGAAATATGGAAGTGGATGTTAAAACCTCGACAATGGCTTAAAGGGGCCAAATACTTTTTAACTCAAAAATGGGTTTATCTTTTGACTTGTTGATCATTTAAGCATGCCTACTTGCTTTATATTTGAGTTCAAAGTTTGTGATTGAGTTGTATACTGATTTGAGAACATGATTATGCATACTTGATAAGATTTCCGGTTTATGTTGGAGGTTAGAGACTAATGAGATAAAAGAGAAAAGTATGGATGTGAACCATGAGTTTGCATGAAATTTTGCGCATCATGTGAGTAATGTTCGTATTACATTTCTGACTTGGGATATTGTTCCATTTATGTCTGGTAAACCAATACTTTGTTATATTATGTTGTTAAAAGAGAGCATGCTAAATCCATTCCATTACATAACATTACAATCATGCATTTCATGTGATCGTCTTGTGGCCATGGGGTCGTAACCTGTGTCAGTGTATGGGTGTTGGACGATACACGAGGTTACCGTGGCGGGAATGTAAAGAAACTCCAAGGTGCTATATAATGAAGGACTCGGTTGCTAGTAGTGTTGAGATAACTTGAGTTTGAAAAGAGCTACGACTCGGAGGTTGATTGAATATGTGACTTGGGGCGTAGTGAGACGCCGGGTTTGTACGATGTGAATTGTGAAACTGGAAAGGTAAATGTGAAACGTAAGTTGTGATAGCGATTTGCGAGAATTCATGATAGAGGACTTGTGATTGATTAACACTATTCATACATAATGCAATTGTTCCATTTTTCTTGCACTTTAAGCATGATATTGTTGTTTTCTAATCGTTCATTATGATCATACCGCATCACCGTTCATATTCTTTTGTTTTCACTGAGTGTCATACTCAAAGGTGCTCTAAATCACCTTTCAGGTAATGCTCGGGGGCGAGGACGGGGAGCGGCAGGTGGTGCACGTTGATAGCCCGAGATGGATGATTTTGGATTGGCTTACAGTCACGCGAGCCAAGGGATTTTGGGAACGTTGTGTAAAAGATGTGTTTATGTTTTGAAGTCAAAATCTTGAAAACCTTGTGTATATATATGTCATGTTTTTTTTTTGTTTATCTTTAAAATTGGTGCACCAACCTTGCTGTTAGACTTTGAACTTTTGTGGTTTTCTGAACCGGCCGATGAGCTGCCGTTGTTAATAAACAGGTTGATGTATGTTTTTGAGTGAATGAATTTACGTATACATCATGCCGAAATTTTGATTGTTTTGTTAATTCATATGATTTAAGTTTAATCTTTCCGTTTCCGTTACGTGCTCGCGTCCTGGACCTTTAAGTAAGTCGGTCGTCACATAGAATTTAACCCATTAACGAATGAAGAAGAAGAGAATGACCCAATTGCTAACTAACAAACACGGTACGACCGGTTCATTTAAGTTAGATCACAATTTCTCATAACATAAACTGAAAAGTGTCCTAATCAATTCATGCTATTCGTCACAAGTATTAGAACAATCAAACAATTACAGATTTAAAAGTTCTAATTGACTAATTATCAAACTAACATGTGAACAAAGGATCCTATTTGAACAAACATCAGTTTGATAATAGATATGCAAAGAGAAATCACAAATAGAGAGAATTCATAAAATCAATAAAGAACGAATCTCACGAATTAAAATAAACTAAACTTCAATTTAATCTCTAGTTGGAACGAAGAGTTTAGCTAGACATAATTGTAAAGAAAATAATTAAGAAAAGTTCTAAAAAGTGAAAAAGAGACTACCCTACTAATGAAAACTAATACCTATAAGCAGATTTTCGCTCTAGTCGCCTCAGCCATGAAGACCTCATCGCTGCAACGATGGTGGAGATTTCACGAAGTATATGCAGATAATGCTTCTTTCACCGTGGCGATGGAGTGCTCGTCGCCATGGCGACAGGCCAAAATATTAGAAAATCTCTCCTTTCAAGCTTTTTGCAATTTGGTTTATTCTTAACCACTTGAAAATTACCTGTTAAAGAGAATCAAATAAATCACGGAACTAAGGATTTTAGGGGATAAAACATTTAAATTAAGAACATAAAAATCAAGTTATCAAGCAAGCAAGAACAGCCCCCTAAAAGCGCTGCTCCTGCTGTCGGCCAATAGCAGCCCTGCGCTGCATTTTTTTGGCGCGGCGGTGGCGGCTCCTTGGCGGGTTTGAGTCCGTCTCTAGGTGATTTGAAAAATAAGGAGGATGAGTTTTTCATGAAATTAAGGGTTAGGGTTTCTAGGGTTTGAGAAAATTCAAGAAAACTAAGTTTCAAATGGATAGAAAAGTAGGGAATTCTTGATAAATTTCATGGTTTCCATAACGGATTTAGATTAAGAATTCTAAACTGAAATATAAGAAAAGAATTCTAATTTACCTCTTCTTGAATTCAGGAAGAAAGTTCCCACAAACCCAATTCTCCTCCAAATCAAACTCTACCAAAATATACCTAGAAACGAAGAACGAAAAATAAAATTGATAAAAAAGGATGCCCAATCACCATTGAAGGCGGCAACAAGGAAGAAGAAGGAGAGGGAGAGAAAACCTACCTTTTCTCTCTGTAGCTTCTAATTTCACGTTCTGATGATGGTTTCTCATGTTCTCCCTTTTTTTTTTTTTCTAATAAAGCCTTTTCCCCTTTTCTTTTCCTTTAAGACCAACATTATATTTAAAAATAATTAAAATACCAAAATAAGAATTTAATTCATTAAATAAAATTTCTTTAATTCTCTAAATAAGTATTATAATAATCAATATTTAACTAAAGAAAATTCTTACCGAGAATAATGGGTCGTTACAGATTAATAATGATTAATGTGTATATTTTATATGTGATAAACTTAGTGTAAAAATATGTAATTCAATGTTTATCACTGATTCACCCGATCAAAATTTACTATATTTACAAGGATTTTTTTAAAGCTATTATTTTTACAAATATTACTATAAAAACAGTTAGATTTGGGAATGCCCCATATTAATAACAAAAAGATAGGTTCATCATCAATGGGCCGAGCCGAGCTAGCTCGGCCCCAACATTACAAGGTTCAGGCTCGGCTAGTACTCGAGCCCAGCCGGCTCGGTCCAATCTAAAATTTTAAGGCTCGCAGCTCGGCTCATGGGCTACGCTCGTTGGAGCGAGCCAGGATCAGCTTATCATATGAGTTCATTTTTGTATTACATTATCTCAAAAACCAATGGTGCATAACTTTCTAATCACTTTTAAAAAAATCAAGAGTTAACAAAATAAACATATTAAACATATTATTTTAAATAGCAAAAAAGAGTGAAAAAATAAATATATTAAACTTATTATTTTGAACGGCAAGAAAGCAAAAATTGTTCCATTTTATTAGTTAAATAATTTAACTATTTTATTTTATTCTATTTTGTGACGACCCGTCACTTTTAAATAAATTAAAATCAGAGAAAACAGCGGAAGTCTTTTAATTTACGAAAAATTGGCGTGGTTTTGTTTGAAAATTGGCATGCCGAAAACCTGTTTACAACCTAATTTTTAATTCTAATCAAATCTCATGGACTTTAAGTCCAAATCAGGAGTTCAAACATATAATATCATAAAACATCAATATTAGACTCTTAGGAGTCAAATACAAAATACAAATCCTTAAAGTTCATCAAAATAAGACATAAACTTTACAAAAACCATTAGTCCATCTCGAGGTCAGCATCCCTCGATCACGCAGCACCACCTCCTCCTCCTCGACCTCTAGCCAAGGCATTACCTGAAATTGGTTGTAATATCATGAGCTAACAAACTAAGCCCAGTGAGAATAAATAGCATAAAAAAGTAAAGATAGACCTCAAACTCGCATTTCGATTCGTGTCCAATTAACTAACACAACACACTCCTAAAGTCCTCCAAACTCTTGGTAAATTCATTCCATTCTCCAAAGGATGATACTACTAATACTTATAGTCAAAACCCCATCCATTTCTTATTATAACATAAATAAAAGAAATAAGTAAACTTTGCATAAAAATATAACATCTCCATTCTCTAATCCATTGATCATATGCAATGTAGGGCTCACATATACCCTTATGCATGAATGAGGTAACAGGTACATCCCGTAGGATACCCATTCAACCTTATGCGTGAAGAAGTAACAGGTACATCCCGTAGGATACCCATTCAACCTTCTTTTTCTTTCACATTCTTTCTTTTCTCTGAAGGTGATGTGAACTCCACATAGGGTTCATCAATCTTCCTTCTTTTCTCAATCACTTCCTTTTCTTTTCACTTTCATTTCTTTTTCACTTTTGTTTCTTTTTCACTTTCATTCTTTTTCATGAATGATGCGAGAATGGTATGATGCAATACGATATGCATATGCTTGCATATCCTATGCATATCCTTATAAAAGTAAATAAGTAAAGTGCAAATATTTAATAAGTCACAACCCACATAAATTAAAGGGGCAATAAGTAAATGACATAAGATAAAGAAACATATAAGAATTTTAGGACGAACGATTTATCAATCGAACTACGGTATCAATAATAAGATTAGAAACATAACTTAAACGATTAACCTATGCCCTCCGGATTCTAAACTTCCAAATAATCCGAGGTTCTATTAACCGTTTTAATTACAAGTTGGATCTTTAACTTTTAATGATCCAAACTTAATTCACATCGAACCTAACTTAGAATCTCCTAAGATTCAATACTTTCCTTGAGAATTTCTAAATTCTCACTTAAAGGATTAACTCTTAATCCTAAGGGCACTAACTCACCGCCCTCTAATCTTAGGTTCGGATTCTAATCTTAGTTTCAAACTCTTCAAACCGATACACTCATTTGCTTTCTATAGTTACTTTACATACTAATCATTCTCACCTTAATAAAGTGAAGACTTTGCTCCTAAACACCGAAAGAGCAATCAACCACGAAGTTCAAAAACACCTACAAACGAATTATATCGTAACAATCAATAACGAAACCAACTATCATTCAAACAACTACTAAACATACAAAGCAACGAAAACCCAATAAAACCCACAAAGAGGCCCACGGCCCTATGTGACGACCCGTCACTTTTAAATAAATTAAAATCAGAGAAAACAGCGGAAGTCTTTTAATTTACGAAAAATTGGCGTGGTTTTGTTTGAAAATTGGCATGCCGAAAACCTGTTTACAACCTAATTTTCAAATCTAATCAAATCTCATGGACTTTAAGTCCAAATCAGGAGTTCAAATATATAATGTCATAATTCATCAACATTAGGCTCTTAGGAGCCAAATACAAAATACAATTCCTTAAAGTTTATCAAATAAGACATAAACTTTACAAAACCATTAGTCCATCTCGAGGTCGGCATCCCTCGATCACGCGAGACCACCTCCTCCTCCTCGACCTCTAGCCAAGGCATTACCTGAAATTGGTTGTAATATCATGAGCTAACAAACTAAGCCCAGTGAGAATAATAAGCATAAAAAGTAAATATAGACCTCAAACTCGCATTCCGATTTGTGTCCAATAAACCGACACAATCCTTCCTAGAATTCTCCAAAGTCTAGGTCATTCTAAGTCATATTTTCCATTTGATGAAACTAATTAGCACACTTAGGCTAATTGTTCATCCTTTAACTTGTTATAACATAAAGTAAGAAAAGTAAATGACTTTGCAAAAAAATATAACATCTCGACTCTCTTTCTCATCTATCATATGCATAAAAGTAATGAGTACATCCATAGGATACGCAATTGCCATTTATGCATGTAATGAAGGTAATGTGGATTTTTACAAACTATCCACCCTTATCCTTATGCATGAAGGTAATGTGGGAATCCACTCATCCACCATTCAACCTTATGCATGATGAAGGTAATGTGGGAATCCACTCATCCATCATTCACCTTATGCATGAAGGTAACGTGGGAATCCACTCATCCACCGTTCCTTTCATTCTTTTCATTCTTTTCTTTTTCTCTTTTCAATGATGCGAGATGTTGTACTATAATAAATAATGGTGCAAAATGTTATGCATATGCTTGCATATGCTTGTACAATTAAATAAAGTAAAGTAAATGATAAAGTAATTAAAATACACATAAGGTAAATGGGCATAAGTAAAGACATAAAGTAAATGACAAAAAGTAAAATAACCGAGAAACTCGAATGAACGATATGACGATCGAACTCCGATATTAGTAATAAGATTAGAATCATAATTTAAACGATTAACCTATGTCCTCCTGGATTCTATACTTCCAAATAATCCGAGGTTCTATTAACCGCTTTTAAATTACAAGTTGGATCATTTTGACTTCAAAATAATCCAACCTTAGTTTCATAACGAAACTAAGTTAGAATCTTCTAAGATTCAAAGTCTTTCTCGAGAATTTCTAAGTTCTCACTTAAAGGATTAACTCTTAATCCTAAGGGCACTAACTCACAACCCTCTAATCTTAGGTTCGGATTCTAATCTTAGTTTCAAACTCTCAAACCATCACACTAGTTTGCTTTCCATATTTAATTTAAATGCTAACTATTCTCACCTTATTAATAAGATGATTTAGCTCCTAAGTTCGAAGGAGCGATCAACCACGAAGTTCAAAAACACCTACAAACGAATTACATCGTAACAATCAATAACGAAACCAACTATCATTCAAACAATTACTAAACATACAAAGCAACGAAAACCCAATAAAACCCACAAAGAGGCCCACGGCCCTATCATCAAAAACGAGTCTCGGGTTTGGTTTTTCGCTTTTTGGCAATTCAAAATACGTTTTGAGTTGGTTTTAATCAAATTCGATAATCCCGATTTCAATGGGTATCGATGAATAGTGTTTTTGAACATTAATCCCTTTCCTGAATTGAATTTAAATAAACATTCATTCATTAATTTCTAACCCATTTTCAATCCCAAAAGGGTAAATTTCAAACGGAAAGGGTTTCGACTGAAACTCGGTTTTAGGGTTATGAAATAGTTTCCAAAAACACATAAAACTACTCCCGAATTGACAAACACCGAGTTTCACGGCAAGAAATCGAAAGAACACAAAAGCTTGAATCAATTTCCATGGAAGTTCAATGAGAATTCGAAATCTAGGGCTTACCTTAGAGAGTTGGAAACGTTCCAAGAGTGGAATGGGTAGAAAGGTCTTGGCGAGAGCTTTCCAACGCATCCGAAATCACGCAAAACGGCCAAGAAACGGCGCAGGGCGACCGTTTCTTCCTCTTCTCTTTTCTTCCCTTTGTTGCTCGGGTTTGGAGAAGAAAATGGTGATGTTTTGGTCAAAAATGAGTCAATGACTCATTTAAAGAAGATGACAAATAGTAAATAGATATTTAGGAAGTTGGAAATTACGATTTTGCCCTTTTTAAGACTTTTGGCTTAAAACGAATCCCGAACATCTCAAACTAACCCAATGGTGATTAATAATTATTAATTGGCCCGTTAATAATTATTAACACCATTAAAACGTAATTAAATAAATAAAGCCATTAAAATGAATTAAAATGAAATAAATTGTAAATTTCTAATTTAATAATAAATAAATGAACTTAATTACTTGAATTAAATTAAAATAAATAAATAAATAAATAAAATTTATCACAAAATAACGGGACGTTACACCCTATCATCAAAAACGAGTCTCGGGTTTGGTTTTTCGGCTTTTTGGCAATTCAAATACGTTTTGAGTTGGTTTTAATCAAATTTGATAATCTCGATTTCAATGGGTATCGATGAATAGTGTTTTTGAACATTAATCCCTTTCCCGAATTGAATTTAAATAAACATTCATTCATTAATTTCTAACCCATTTTCAATCCCAAAAGGGTAAATTTCAAACGGAAAGGGTTTCACTGAAACTCCGGTTTTAGGGTTATGGAATAGTTTCCAAAAACACTTAAAACTACTCCCGAATTGACAAACATCGAGTTTCACGGCAAGAAATCGAAAGAAAACAAGCAAAACTCCATTAAAACACTATTTGGAGCTTAGGGTTTGAAGAGATTCTTACCGAGAACTCCTCGGATCTCGAGAGAAACGGACGATGGCTAGGTGGGAAATGATCCTTGACCCGAGGGCTTTCCGATGGATCTAAGATCAAGCCGATCCGACAAGAAACGAACGAAATCGAAATTTGGAAAAACCAATGAGGAGGCTCACGGCCTTGGAGAGAAAAGAAGAACAAAAAGATGAAGCTTGGTCAATTTGTGGTCAAAGTTGTGTTTTTAAAGACAAATGAATAGTGTTTTTAGATATTTTGCAAATTGGGTAATTACAACTTTGCCCTTTTATGACTTTTGGCTTAAAACGAATCCCGAACATCTCAAACTACCCCAATGGTGATTAATAATTATTAATTGGCCCGTTAATAATTATTAACACCATTAAAACGTAATTAAATAAATAAAGCCATTAAAAGGAATTAAAATGAAATAAATTACTAATTTCTAATTTAATAATAAATAAATGAATTTTAATTACTCAAATTAAAATAAAATAAATAAAAGTTTTTTTTTTTATCACAAAATAACGGGACGTTACATATTTAATTACACAAAAGTATCAACTTTAAAAAATAGATATTTTTATTAATTTTTTCATACATGAATATTTGACAATAAAGTGCAGCACTACAATATATGTACATCTCAACTAGATTGACACCCACTCATTTTTCAATCATATGTATTTTTATCAACTTATATTATAGTGATTCGGGCATATAGTATAAAAAAAGGAGGGATATTATTATTTTTTATATTTAATTTTTAAATTGATAATAATATAAAATTTAATTTAAATAATAAATAAATATTGCGAGTTTTATTTGGGTCGAGCTCGAGCAGGCTCGTTGGATCGGCCTTATGGAGGCTCAAACGAGCCGGCCCACAAGCTAGCTCGTTCAAAAAAAGGGTTAGCTCGTTCAAAAAAAGGGAGGCTTATATCCAATCCTCTATTTTTTTTTTCTTTTAATTATTTCAATTAAAAAAATCAATCAATTTTAAATCTTTTATTTTTATAATTTTTAAAATAAATTTTAACTAATTTGTTTTCATTATAATACATTAAAATATTAATTAGTTTTTTCTCTCAATGTTATTGTGATTTTTTTATCATAAAATTTATATGGTAAATGGTCTGGATTTTTATTTGATCGGCCCCGTTTATTATCGATCATATTTCCCTCTCTAATTTAGAGATATTCAAGTTGTGGGCGCACCGCCAAGATTATACAAAACTCGAGCTCCATTCCACGAGACCTCATCAAGTCAAAGACTGGACTAAAAAAAAAACGTGTGTTTTTTTTTAATATTGTATCAAGAATCAAAACTTATATATTTATTTTATAAACTTTTTAATTAATATAATTATTTTCTTCTGTTGTTGACTTTGTTCAGTTTCGGTGCAAGCTTTGTGGATAGTTTAACGATTTTAACCCATGTGTTCTAAATATTGCATGATATTCCAAACTCCAAGAGACTTGACCTATCCATATGCATTCAATTATTTTATATTTTGTTGCTTTAGAACTGATCAAATCAACAGACATTTCGACAAAATTTCTAATACGGTATGGTTGATAAATATTTTTGTTGAAATTAATTAAAAAAAAATACATCTTTTTGATATAAATAAATAAAGAAAATCAAGTCATTTTGTTTTAATGAGGAATAGAACCTCTATTCTTGTCCTATGAAACATAAATCATGATTTTAGTCTACCACAACACCACATTAATAGTTTGATATAAACTTTGCACTAATATATAAATAATATATTTAAATATCGATTTTAAAATTTTGGGCCCCTAATATTCGGGGGCCCTGAGTGATCGTGTGACGACCCGTCACTTTTAAATAAATTAAATCAGAGAAAACAGCGGAAGTCTTTTATTTTAAGGAAAATTGGCGTGGTTATGTTTGAAAAGTGGCTAGCCAAAAACCTGTTACATTTTAAATTCACAATTTTTAATACACAAGGAACTTAAAGTTCCTATCCAGGAGTTCAAAGTTTATAATCATAAAAGTAAAGACATAAAGCTCTTATGAGCTATATACAAATAAACAAATCCAACAAAATGTATAAAATTCACAAAACCAAAGTCCATGGACATTACATAAACCTAGTCCATCTCAAAGTCGTCATCCTCTCGATCAAGCGCGCACCAGCTCCTTTTCCACGATCCCAAACATTTCCTGAAATGTTTGTAATATCATGAGCTAACAACTTAAGCCCAGTGAGAATAATATGAATAAAAAGTAAAGATAGACCTGAAACTCGCATTTCGATTTGTGTCCAATTAATCTGACACAACTCACTCCTAAAGTCCTCCAAACTCTAGGTAATTTCATTCTAAACTTTCTAAAGGATGATATTGCTAACACTAGTAGTCAATTCTCATCCATCAACATTATTATGACATAAGTAATAAAAGTAAATAAACTTTGCATCATATTAAACATCTCAATTTTCTCTTTCATCGATCATATGTATGAATGCATGAGAGCATCCCGTAGGACTTCGGATTTGCCCTTTTGTGCATGAATGAAGGTAATGCGGACATCCCGTAGGCTCCCATTTAACCTTATGCATGAGGAAGTAATGCGTACATCCCGTAGGCTACCATTTAACTGTTGGGATTTATGCCCTAGAATTCGTAATTTGTAATAGAATATTTTATGAATAAATAAAAGTATTATTTTAGTGAATTTTGTGCAATTTATTATATGTTGATATTCGTTAAATATTCAAACATTAATAGAAAATTCCAGAGTTACTAATTCTGTAATCTTGACTACTATGAGATATAAAGTGGATCTAGTCCAAGATAGTAACTCAAATAGTCTACAGTAAACGAATACGGTTAGGAAACCTTATTCTGGTAACACTGTTGATGTTGTTCACTGATTTGATCCAAATCATTAGCATGATGTAGATGCAAGTGGAAACATCATATATAATGAGTTTATATAAGATGGACCAGGATAATAAATCAATTCCTAAATAACACCGTTGATAGGAAATGATTTATAATATCAAATTTACGTTATTAAGATTGATACGTCTCAATCCCGAGTATGTTGTGAACTCACATTAATGAAGTCTTTTCCTTTGATTCACATAGTTGAGGGTGATCTGTTGATACACTCGATAAACTCCCGTTTTGGGGAAATGACTAAATTGGTGCTTGGGAACATTTCTATACAAGATGGCATTCATAACTTTCCTAAAACAAATGAAAGTGTTAGTGCGACACTATTCTAACTTAGGAACTTTAGGTATCTCCCTGTTGTAATGATTCGGTACTTGAACATGAGGCCTCACCTTCTCACCTGGCCGAGAAGGATCGTTCTATACTTGAAAACTATAGAAAAATGTTCATTAGAGAATCATCGGGTACACAAGGATAAAAGAGATAATTACAAGGGTAAAACGGTAATTTTGACCCAGGTTGTAATTATGAGATTACCACGTGAAGGATATGTCAAAACAAACTTAATAACAAATGGACATAACCCATCTATAGTGAGGGGAGTTCAACTTAGGGTTTATAGTGGAATTACCCTAAGTTAATAATTATGATTAATTAATTAATGAGTTTAATTAGTAAATCAATAATTATTGGAGCCCATGATCTATAGGTCCATCAGGTCCCTATGCTAGCCCATATATCATTGTAACTAACCAAGTTATTAATTTAACTAGGAAGAAATAATTATATTTAAGTAATTAAATTACTTAAATAAGGGAGATATTAATTGTTTAAATAAAGAGTTTATTTAAATAGAAATTAATATTGAAATTATTAATTATTTAAATAATGAGTTTATTTAAATAGAAATTAATAATTAATATTATTAATTAAATAATTAGTTTATTTAATTTAATAATAAAAGGAGAGAATTAAATATATTTGTTTATGAAACAAATTAGTATTTTGCCTAAAAATAATTAATTAAATGAATTTGATTCAATATTAATTAATTGAAGGATTTTTGGAATATGTATTTAATTAGAAAATATTATTTTTCTAATTTTAATTACATAATAGATAAACAAAGATAAATATTAAATAAATAAAAAAAATAAAAAAAAAAAGAGATAAAGTCAAGATTGGCACGCCACTTTGGATTTAAAAGCAAAAAAATTGTTTTGTTTTATAAATGGTGTCTGACGCCACTTTATCTCTATTTTTTTATTATTTTTTTATTAATTTAATTAATTTGATTATTTAAATTAAATGAAATAAGAGTTCTAATTTGATTAGGAAACAAACTCTTATTTTTCTTATAAATATGACCATTGGGTGCTCATATTTTATACTTTGATTTTTATCAAAATTCTCTCTTTTAGTCTCCCTATAGCCGATTTTGGCATATCAAAATAAGAAGAATTTTTCTTCTTCTTTGTTTGTTCTTCCGGTTCGATTCCCACAAGTCCGGTTGGTTTGTGATCGGGATATAGCATAGAAGGCTTGGTGAAGTGGATTGATCTTGTAAAGGAAACCCCAACCGATTCTCCATAAATCTACAATGTAAGTTTTTCAAAACCTTATAATTCTAGTTTAAGGTTTGATCACAATTGCATGTTATTAACGGATCCGTAATTAATCGTTAATTAATTTACTAAAGAAAATTCCGCAAATTTAGTAAATAGTTCCTTCAATTGGTATCAGAGCCTACGTTAATTAACATGAATTGTGATTTTCGAAAATCGGTGGGTTGCATAAAAACGGTTTTATGTATGTATATAAATTGTTATATAAATTGTGGATTTGCTAGTTGACTGTTTAGGTATTCTTGGGCACTTAGGTTTTAAATTTTATTAGAAAATTTGTAAACCCAATTTCGGGTATAGGATTATTTTTGTAATCGTCGGGAATAACGGAAGAAAAAATTGATGCAAAAATCGGCACAATGATGGTGATGGGATCGGCTAGGGGGGCGACAAGGATAGATTTGGACAAGATATGGTAAGATATTTTTCCAATATTATCTTTTAAAAGATATATATTTTAAATATATAAGATAAAGATAAAGGGTAATTTCTAATTATCTTATATCTTTATAATATATTTAAAAATATATATTAATATTTATGGAAAATCTTTTATTTTATATTTTTCCATAAATAGATAAAAGATAATTATTTGAAAAATAAACCTTTTATGAAAAATATTGGAGAAAATATTTCCTTTCATAAAAGGCCTCCCACGGCTACATCAAGATGAGGAGAGAGAAATTTTTTCAAGCTTCAAGACCTACAACAAGTTTTAATTATTGTAATTTTAATTTTGTTGTAGAATTAGTGCCAAGAATACCTGGTCAATCTAGTTGTTTAATTATTTAGATATTTGTATGAGATATGATTTATAAATAATTGTTCATGCATATATGTATGTCATGTAGGAAATCCCACCATAGATGTATGATTAAGATAGATTTAATTGTACATGCATACATAATTATGTGATAAAGTTGTTATTATATTTTATGTATGTGATAAAGCATGTTGATTTTATCTTGTTATAAAATATTTATGCCGATGAGATTAGGATAAATGCATGCTAATTTTAGATAATATTCATTTATTAAAATGTTTAAAATTGAATAGAAACTAAAATTAATATTCGAATGTGGATTTATTTGTTTAAACAATTGGACCTAAATTCACATAAGAACTATCGAATAGATATTTAATTAAGGGTTAATTAAAAATTAATGAAAATGATTAATTAAATTGAATGGATCTCGGGCGAAAGCTCGCCCAGCGATGAGGTTTTTGAAAGTTCCCTTAACACGGAGCGCCTCTAACTGGGAGCGATCTGGGAGAAAAGTTCAAGATAATTAATCGATTTCATTAAGAAGGTCCCATAATGTGATTAGTTTTAAATCTAGGAAACTTGGCAATTCACATTAAAATTGATCTAACCAATTTAAGAGTTAAGATTGAGTTAGGTTAAACTTAGATAAATTGATTAGCCTAAATTTGTCTGAGTATGAAAACCCAATTTTAAAATTTTGAGTGGGAGAAGGAAACTTGACAAAGTATCCTATGGTCTCCATTATTAGGCTCGCAACGTGAGATTCACACTTGACCTCTGTAGCACCCATAGAAGTGTTCATTCCCATAGGAAGGTTTTATAGTGTGAATCAATATCAAGGTGGGTCTCCTGAATGGGATAAAGGATTTTAAATGCGAATTGAAGACCGAATCTACACTTCGTAGACACTCATCTTTTCTCATTTAAAGGACTAAAATAATGGGTTACACTCATAAGAAATTGATAAGTTTTGTTATCAAAATTTCTTGACCAAACACACGGTAAAACAATTCCATAGGAATATGAGTTATTCTGGATTGGAAGTTGTTCGAGAAGGGTCTCGGTTTAACGTCAGGGGGTGACCGACTTATCATTCGACGGCACTCTACCTGGAAGGTTAAACTACCGGTGGCATAATAATCTGTTTAGGGTATTTCTATTTGTTGAACATTGTAGCATTCATGCATCATGTTTAATTTTATGCCAAACACATTGTTTGAATATAGAATTGCTAATTAAAATTCACTTAATTTTATTCATTACGAACTAAAATGTCCTCCTCTAATATTGCAACCAATAAAATTGATAACTTTGTCAAATGGAATGAATTGTTAAATGACACTTTAAATCAAGATTCTAGTCTAATCCTAAAAGATCTTAATTTGCGGTCGATGCAATTAGTCGCGTAAATATGACCAACAAACGGATGAACGGCTTAGATAGTAATTCGATTTACTTGTAGCAAGAATCGTGGTTAGTGGAAGATAATTTATCCGAATGGATATTTGATTCTGGTGCCACAAACCACATTTGTTCATCCGCTCTAATGTCCGATTCTTGGACTAAAATAGAACATGGTACATATACAATGCGGTAGGAACAGGCGGTTCCTTACGGCGATTGCATGTGCAGACATTTGTCGCAATTCAATTCTCGTTATATACGATTATACAACGTTTCCTGGTCCCTGGATTTGCTAGAAATCTAGTGTCGGTTTCACGTTGCATGAGAAATGGTTATTCAATTGACTCAGGGATTGATGAGATCAAGATATACAAAGGGAATTCGTGATATAACCTCTGCAGTCAATAGAAAAAATTTGTTCATATTGAGTCCGTCAATAGGAACAACAACACATAATATTGAAATGTTCAAGACTGCAAAAACAAGAACTAAAAGACAAAAGGTTTCAAAAGAAGAAACGTATTTATGGCATCTAAGGTTAGGTCATATAGGCTTAGACAGGCTTGAAAGACTCGTGAAAGCTGGTTCCCTAAGTCAGTTAGAAATCGGAACCATGCCAGTCTGTGAACCCTGTTTGGAAGGCAAAATGACCAAAAGACCTTTTTTGGAAAAGGTAATAGAGCCTCAAAACCACTCGAACTTGTGCATACGGACCTTTGTGGACCATTTAATGCAAAAGCTCGTGGTGGATTTGAATATTACATCTCTTTCACGGATGACTATTCACGCTATGGATACGTTTACCTAATGATCCACAAATCAGAAGCTCTTGATAAGTTCAAAGAGTATAAAGCTGAAGTGGAAAACCAATTAGGTAAAACTATCAAAACACTTCGATCTGATCGTGGTGGTGAATATCTAGACTTAGACTTCAGAGATTATTTGATTGAACATGGGATAACATCCCAACTTTCAGCACCGGGAATGCCTCAGCAAAATGGTGTGGCTGAAAGAAGAAACCGAACGTTATTAGACATGACTAGATCAATGATGAGTTTCGCAACACTGTCACTTTCTTTTTGGGGATATGCGATTAAAACCGCTTTATACATACTCAATGTGGTTCCATCCAAAAGTGTTCCTAAAACTCCACAAGAGTTATGGAATGGACGTAAAGGAAGTTTACGACACTTTAGGATTTGGGGGTCGCCCGCTCATGTGTTGATGGCAAACCCAAAGAAGTTAGAACCCCGAAGTAAAGTATGCCTTTTCGTAGGCTACCCAAAAGAAACAAAGGGTGGGTACTTTTATTGTCCCGTGGAAAACAAAGTATTTGTGTCGACAAATGCGCTTTTTCTTGAAGAGGATTTTATGAAAGATAGAAAACCCAGGAAGTGCAATAGTGTTGAATGAAATAAGTGATAACAACACAATTCATCAATCAACAAGAGTCGTTGATAAAACACCTGAAATCCAGGTGCAAACTTTATCGAAACCTCGGAGAAGTGGGAGGGTTATTAGAAACCCAAGAACGCTTTATAGGATTTGGAGAAATCCATATTGCCATAGTGATGACAATCCGGAAGACCCATTGACTTATAAGAGTGCAATGCGGGATATTGATAAAGAAAAATGGCTCAAAGCCATGGATCTCGAGATGGAATCAATGTATTCCAACTGCGTGCCTGGACTCTCATAGATCTTCCAAATGGTGAAAAACCCATAGGATGCAAATGGATCTATAAGAGAAAAAGAGGTGCAGGCGGGAAAGTTGAGACTTTCAAGGCTAGATTAGTGGCAAAAGGTTATACTCGGAGGGAGGGTATTGACTATGAGGAAACTTTTTCCCGATTGCCATGGTTAAATCTATTCGCACCATCTTATCCATTGCCGCTTATTATGATTATGAGATTTGGCAAATGGACGTCAAGACTGCCTTCCTTAATGGCAATCTAGACGAAAGCATCTATATGATGCAACCAGAGGGATTCATTACTCCAGGACAAGAACAAAAGGTTTGTAAGTTGCAAAGGTCCATTTATGGACTTAAGCAAGCATCAAGGTCTTGGAACATTAGGTTTGACGATGCAGTCAAAACTTATGGCTTTGAACAGAATATAGATGAACCTTGTGTATACAAGCGTATCATAAAAGACAAAGTGGTATTCATAATTCTTTACGTTGACGATATTTTGTTAATTGGAAATAACAAAGGAACGTTAACAAGTTAAAGAATGGTCAGCAAATCAATTCCAAATGAAAGATTTGGGAGAGGCTAGTTATGTTCTTGGGATTCGGATCATTCGTGATCGAAGTAAGAAATCACTAGCACTGTCCTCAAGCAACGTATATTGATAAAATTATCAAACGCTTTGCTATGCAAAATTCCAAGAAAGGTATTTTACCTTTTAGGCATGGAATTAGTTTGTCTAAGGAACAATCACCTAAGACACCTCAAGAAGTTGAGGAAATGGGACAGATACCATATGCTTGGCAGAGGAAGTCTAATGTATGCAATGTTGTGTACTAGACCAGGATATCTGCTATGCGGTGGGAGTAGTCGCAGTTCCAATCCAATCCTGGAAAGGAACATTGGGTTGCGATCAAAGCAATTCTCAAGTATCTTAGGAGAACGAGAAATTATATGTTAGTGTATGGAGATAAGGATTTGATCCTTACAGGATACACGATTCGGATTTTCAAGGTGATAAAGATTCTAGGAAATCAACATCGGGTGCAATGTTTACACTTGGTGGAGCCGCCATAGTTTGGAGAAGTATTAAGCAAGGTTGTATTGCGACTCCACTATGGAAGCAAATATGTTCTTGCTTGTGAAGGCGCAAAGGAAGGCAGTCTGCGCTCAGAAAGTTCCTAAAAGATTTGGAAGTTGTTCCAAATATGGAATTGCCCATAACTCTCTATTGCGATAATAGTGGTGCAAGGGCAAATTCAAGGGAACCAAGATCACACAAAAGATCAAAACATATAGAGAGGAAATATCATCTTATAAGGGAGATAGTGCATCGTGGGGACGTCCTGGTCACGAAGATAGACACGAAGGACAACAGAGCCGATCCGTTTACAAAGACTCTCACGGCTAATGTGTTTGAGGGTCACCTAGAAGGACTAGGATTACGAGACATGTCTCACTTACTCTAGGGCAAGTGGGAGATTGTTGGGATTTATGCCCTAGAATTCGTAATTTGTAATAGAATATTTTATGAATAAATAAAAGTATTATTTTAGTGAATTTTGTGCAATTTATTATATGTTGATATTCGTTAAATATTCAAACATTAATAGAAAATTCCAGAGTTACTAATTCTGTAATCTTGACTACTATGAGATATAAAGTGGATCTAGTCCAAGATAGTAACTCAAATAGTCTACGAAACGAATACGGTTAGGAAACCTTATTCTGGTAACACCGTTGATGTTGTTCATCGATTTGATCCAAATCATTAGCATGATGTAGATGCAAGTGGAAACATCATATATAATGAGTTTATATAAGACCGGACCAGGATAATAAATCAATTCCTAAATAACACCGTTGATAGGAAATGATTTATAATATCAAATTTACGTTATTAAGATTGATACGTCTCAATCCCTGAGTATGTTGTGAACTCACATTAATGAAGTCTTTTCCTTTGATTCACATAGTTGAGGGTGATCTGTTGATACACTCGATAAACTCCCGTTTTGGGGAAATGACTAAATTGGTGCTTGGGAACATTTCTATACAAGATGGCATTCATAACTTTCCTAAAACAAATGAAAGTGTTAGTGCGACACTATTCTAACTTAGGAACTTTAGGTATCTCCCTTGTTGTAATGATTCGTACTTGAACATGAGGCCTCACCTTCTCACTGCCCGAGAAGGATCGTTCTATACTTGAAAACTATAGAAAAATGTTCATTAGAGAATCATCGGGTACACAAGGATAAAAGAGATAATTACAAGGGTAAAACGGTAATTTTGACCCAGGTTGTAATTATGAGATTACCACGTGAAGGATATGTCAAAACAAACTTAATAACAAATGGACATAACCCATCTATAGTGAGGGGAGTTCAACTTAGGGTTTATAGTGGAATTACCCTAAGTTAATAATTATGATTAATTAATTAATGAGTTTAATTAGTAAATCAATAATTATTGGAGCCCATGATCTATAGGTCCATCAGTCCCTATGCTAGCCCATATATCATTGTAACTAACCAAGTTATTAATTTAACTAGGAAGAAATAATTATATTTAAGTAATTAAATTACTTAAATAAAGGAGATATTAATTGTTTAAATAAAGAGTTTATTTAAATAGAAATTAATATTGAAATTATTAATTATTTAAATAATGAGTTTATTTAAATAGAAATTAATAATTAATATTATTAATTAAATAATTAGTTTATTTAATTTAATAATAAAAGGAGAGAATTAAATATATTTGTTTATGAAACAAATTAGTATTTTGCCCAAAAATAATTAATTAAATGAATTTGATTCAATATTAATTAATTGAAGGATTTTTGGAAATATGTATTTAATTAGAAAATATTATTTTTCTAATTTTAATTACATAATAGATAAACAAAGATAAATATTAAATAAATAAAAAAAATAAAAAAAAAAAAGAGATAAAGTCAAGATTGGCACGCCACTTTGGATTTAAAAGCAAAAAAATTGTTTTGTTTTATAAATGGTGTCTGACGCCACTTTATCTCTATTTTTTTATTATTTTTTTTTATTTTTTAATTAATTTAATTAATTTGATTATTTAAATTAAATGAAATAAGAGTTCTAATTTGATTAGGAAACAAACTCTTATTTTTCTTATAAATATGACCATTGGGTGCTCATATTTTATACTTTGATTTTTATCAAAATTCTCTCTTTTAGTCTCCCTATAGCCGATTTTGGCATATCAAAATAAGAAGAATTTTTCTTCTTCTTTGTTTGTTCTTCCGGTTCGATTCCCACAAGTCGGGTTGGTTTGTGATCGGGATATAGCATAGAAGGCTTGGTGAAGTGGATTGATGCTGTAAAGGAAACCCCAACCGATTCTCCATAAATCTACAATGTAAGTTTTTCGAAAACCTTATAATTCTAGTTTAAGGTTTGATCACAATTGCATGTTATTAACGGATCCGTAATTAATCGTTAATTAATTTACTAAAGAAAATTCCGCAAATTTAGTAAATAGTTCCTTCATTAACTCCCTATGCATGAAGAAGTAATGCGTACATCCCGTAGGCTACCATTTCACTTCTTTTCTTTCACATTCTTTCTTTTCTCTGAAGGTGATGTGAACTCCACGTAGGGTTCATCAATCTTCCTTCTTTTCTCATTCACTTTCTTTTCTTTTCACTTTCATTTCTTTTTCACTTTCATTTCTTTTTCACTTTCGTTTCTTTTTCACTTTCATTCTTTTTCATGAATGTTGCGAGAATGGTATGATGCAATATGATATGCATATGCTTGCATATCCTTGTGAAAGTAAATAAGTAAAGTGCGGAATTAAAGTAGTCGATACACAAATAAAGAAAAGGCATAAAGTAAAAGTATAAAGTAAAAGACAAAAAGTAAATGACATAAAGTAGAAGTAGGCAAGCATCTCGGATGAACGATATATCGATCGAACTCCGGTATCAATAAGAGGAGAATTATAAAATAAACGATTAACCTAAACCTTCAAGGATTCTAAACTTCCAATAATCCTAGGTTCTATTAACCGTTCTAAAAACAAGCTGGATCTTTTAACTTCCAATGATCCAACCTAAGCTTCGAATCAAATCTAACTTAGAATCTTCTAAGATTCAATACTTTCCTTGAGAACTTCTAAGTTCTCACTTAAAGGATTAACTCTTAATCCTAAGGGCACTAACTCACAACCCTCTAATCTTACGTTCGGATTCTAATCTTAGTTTCAAACTCTACAAACCTTCACACTCATTTGCTCTCTATAGATACTTTAAATTCTAACTATTCTCACCTTTAATAAAAGATGAATTTGCTCCTAAGTCTGAAGGAGCGATCACTCAAGTGGATCAAAAACACCTACAATCGAATTATATCACACAATCAATAACTTTACCAACTATCAATCAAACATCAGTTAAACATACAAAGCGACAAAAAACCCAACAACTTCCCACTTGGGGCCCACGGCCCTATCATCAAAAATAGGCTTTGGGTTTGATTTTCCGGCTTTTAGACAATTTAAAAGTGTTTCGAGTTGGTTTTAAGCAAATTCGATATTCCCGATTTCAATGGGTATCGATAATTAGGGTTTTTGAACATTAATCCCTTTCCCGAATCGAATTTAAATAAACATTCATTCATTAATTTCTAACCCATTTTCAAACCCAAAAGGGTAAATTTCAAACGGGAAGGTTTTCGACTGAAACTCGGTTTTAGGGTTTAGGAAAATCAAATAATAGTTAGCCAATAGTTTTTCCATCAACATTCAACAACAAAATTGGAAAGGGATGGAGGTTTTGGCCAAGAACTCAAAGCTTGAAACAATTTCCATGAAATACTATGAGAATTCGAAATCTAGGGCTTACCTTAGAGAGTTGGAAACGTTCCAAGAGTGGAATGGGTAGAAAGGTCTCAGCGAGAGCTTTCCAACGCATCCGAAATCACGCAAAACGGCCAAGAAACGGCCGGGCGACCGTTTCTTCCTCTTCTCTTTTCCTCCTCTATTTGCTCGGGTTTGGAGAAGAAATGGATGAAGATTTGGTCAATTTGAGTCAATGGTCATTTAAAGAAGATGAGCAAATAGTAATTAGATATTTAGGAAGTTGGAAATTACGATTTTGCCCTTTTATGACTTTTAACTTATAAAATGAATCCCGAACATCTCAAACTATACCAATGGTGATTAATAATTATTAATTGGCCCGTTAATAATTATTAATACCATTAAAACGTATTTAAATAAATAAAGCCATTAAAATGACTTAAAATGAAATAAACTAATAAATTCTAATTTAATGATAAATAAATGAACTTTAATTACTTAAATTAAAATAAAATAAATAAAAGTTTTTTTTTATCACAAAATAACGGGACGTTACAGATCGCCCATCTCGCACCCCCTCAGGACCGCCCTTGATAATAAATAGAGAAATTTTATTAGGTGTTAGATTTTGATACAATATTTATAAATATATCATGATTTAAAATTATTTGTGAATATAGCAAATTTTATTATAGTAATTGATGATTAACAATAATTAATGTGTGTATCAGTGATAAATTTAGTGTAAAAATATGTAATTCAATGTTTATCACTGATCCACCCGATCAAAATTTATTATATTTGTAAATATTCAGTCTATGCCATGACATTGAAAATAGGTTTTGAAAACAACCTAAAGATGGGTTTTGAAGACTCGTCTTCAAACTTTATAAAATTTGTTAAATACTTACTCAATTTTATTTGCTATACTTAAAAATATTAACTTAAAGTTCTCGTTAAAATTATTTATGCAATAATGAGTCATCTACAACTAAAGTACAAATCAGAAAAACTAACAATCCCACATGAAAGTCGTTGGACGATGAGGCATGTAACGACCCGAACCCGTTAAATTCTTTAAATTCAAATGCACAGCGGAAGACTCGATTTTTTAAGAAAAACGGCATGGGTTCGTTTAAAAATTGAATAACCAAAACCTGTTTACAACCCAATTTCCAGAAAAGCGATAAATCGGGAATTTCGCATTCCAAAAGACATTTAGACCATAAAACATAGACATATTTTACACAAATACCCTTTCGGGCTCAAAAAGACACAATTTATGTAAAGATGGAATAATTACAAGCATTTCAATGAATGCTAAACAAAATGAGTTGTTAATATTGTCCATACACCCTCTCGATCAGTCACGCGGCTCCACCTCCTCTACCACGCTTCTTAACTCGAGGTTTACCTGAAAATTTTAAGTGTAGCACCATTAGCATAACATGCTAGTGAGAATAAAACGAAAGCAAGTAATCCTATGAACAAAATCTCATAACCGAAATCGTGTCCAAAGGCCTATAATGCCAATACTACTCACATCCACACTTCCAAATTTCCATACAATCAATCGATAGTAGAATGCCACCCATACATGTCAATCAATACCATGAGATAGAAAAATAAAGACTTAAAGTAAAAATTAACATTCACAACTAAGTCTCACTACACGTTTCTAAAGAATCGATAAAATAACATTAACTATCCTTATTACCAAACAAGTTTTATCGTATCGTGCTATTGTATGGATCGAAATCAACATACCACGTACCATATCACAACCATCGCACCATGATACATATGGAACCGAATCAACATACTATCATGTGCCGTATCATAGATCATAATACCATGGTACGTACGGATCCGAATCCACGTACTACCATGTACCATATCTCAATCATCGGATATCAGGACTTTCACCATTTCAGGTATCAGGAATTTCACCATTTCAGGTATCAGGAATTTCACCATTTCAGGTATCAGGAATTTCACCATTTCAGATATCAGGACTTTCACCATTTCAGGTATCAGGAATTTCACCATTTCAGATATCAGGACTTTCACCATTTCAGATATCAGGACTTTCACCATTTCACCACATGATACGTATGGAACCGAATCAACATACTATCATGGGCCACTTTACAAACTGTTAAGCTTCCTAAAAGTTAGTTAAACTCAAAGAATCCTACTAAGCTATTACGAAGCCTAACTATCTAGATTACACGAGTTATCACTCAAGTGCATCTTCTAATTACTTTACTTCCAAATCCATCAAAGTAACTTCCATTCCACTTTCATCTAACATCTCCAAATCTCATTACCATACTTACAAACCTCTCCGATGTTCTCTAATCATCGAACTAACCATAAATCCAAACTTTCCTCCACTAACTTCCTAATTAAAGTCTCTAACCAAACTTAACTTCTAAGAAGCTAAATCCCGCTTAACTTCGATAAACAATAACATAACGAAACTGAATTCATAAAACAACTAACTTTCATTTTAAACTCACCTTGTAAACAAAGTCAACTCCGAAACACCGGTTGACCAAGAATCACGATCTATGCACGAAACCTATATAATTAAATACACCTAAAGTATATTAATTAACCGAATCGAAGAACGATCATCACGATACTAAAATAAAAGACAAAAAAACCCGGAACTTATGCCAAGAGGCCCACGGCCCAAGGGAAAGGAAGAAAAAGAATTGTTTTCCGGATTTTAAGCACTTTAAAGACATTTTGGTTTGGTTTCGGGTACTTTGGAGGTTGGTAACCTTAATGGGTATTCGCAATTTAGGGTTTTGAGCATTAAACCAATTCCGAAACAATTAGAAAATAGCAAAACATAATAAACTAAACATCCTAAACAAAGCCCAAAGAGGGAAAAATCACAAAGGACGGGTTTCTGGCTCAAACTCGGTTTTAGGGTTTAGGGAAAGTTTCTAAAAATGACTATAACAACCTTCCCGATTGATATCTTAAAGCTCCGGTGAACGAATTCGAAGATTACAACTCAATTCCACCATTAAAACACTATTCATAACAAAAATAAGAAACTTTAACATACCTTTAAGCCTCGATAAAACGAGCGAAAATTACGTTCGGTAGGTTGGAAATGATCTACGGGCCAAGGGCTTTCCAACGGATGTAGAATCGAGACGATCCGTTGAGAAATAAAGAAAAACCAAAAATTAGTTTTTTGGCTTTTGAGGCTCACGGCTGGACAGAGGAAGAAGATGCAGAAATTTGATGAAATTGCCTTTGATTTTCTATTTTAAGGGAAAATGAATAGTGAAATCTAGATATTTAAGAAATCGGGTAATGACGCTTACGTCCCTCTTTAGTTTTTGCTTTAAAAAATGAAACCCGAAGCTTGTAAATAAATCTAAAGGTGATTAATAATTATTAATTGGCCCGTTAATAATTATTAATATCACCAAAACATAATTAAAGTACTAAAACGATTAAAAACTAATTCGGACGAAAATAGCTACTAAAATAGAAGTTACTGAATTAAAACTAAACTTTAAAAGCTTCATTAAATAAAAAAAAATTTACCTCTAAAAGTAACGGGACGTTACAAGGCATGTAGTTGAAATTGAAATATAATTTAATTAAGATACCCATGGCCATGCTAAAGAAATAGAGGGTCACGTTGTACGTAGAGTTGAGAAATGAAATCTGTTTTCTATATATGTGTAGTGTAGGGTGGGGACGTTGGGCGAGCAATGGTTTCAAATCCTCACTTCTTAATCCCCATTGTTGAGTTTGGTAGGCTTCTTGCCAGGCGTGGTGTAATTATCACTATCATTTCTACACCTGAAAACGCCTCTTCCTTTGAATCTATTATAGCTCGAGACTCCATTGATGAAAATAAAATCCGTTTCCTCCAACTTGATTTCCCGTTAGCACCTGGTATCCCTCAACATTGTCAAACCATGGAATCTCTTCCTTGTTCTAAATTCAACTTTCATTTTTCATCAGCCACCAGTTTTCTCCTCGAGGGATCAGAGAAGTTTTTTGAAGAGCTCGATCCCAGGCCGTGTTGTATTATTTCTGACGTCTCTCTTCCCTTTACTATTTATATTGCTCGTAAATTCAACATCCCCAGGATCTCTTTCCATGGATTCAATTGTTTTTTTAACTTGGTAATGATGCATTTGAATATTCCTGATTCTGTTCTTTCTAAAACTGATTACTTTTTAGTACCTGGCCTTCCTCACCCAATTCACATTACCAAGGCTCAGATTCCACAAACCATTCCTCATGATCTTCAACACTATCAGGATCAAGTGATCGAAGCCGAAATCGGATCATATGGAACTCTCTTCCATACTTTTGAGGAGTTAGAATCTGAATATGTGACCCAATTAAAAAACATTAGAAACAGAATGTGGTGCATTGGCCCTGTTTCACTCTGCATCTGATATTTTGGACAAGGTCGAGAGAGGAGGAAAACCCGTAATCGACACGCATTTTTGCTTGAAATGGTTAGATTCTAAGCAAACAAGCTCTGTAATATATGTTTGCTTTGGAAGCCTTTGTAATCTTATACCAAAGCAACTAATTGAGCTAGCCTTGGGTTTAGAATTGTCTAAAAGACCCTTTATTTGGGTTATAAGTAAAGGGGAGAGATTTGAAGAATTGGAAGCATGGATTTCGAGAGTGGATTTGAGGAAAGGATCAAAGACAGAGGGATTCTCATAAGAGGTTGGGCTCCTCAACTATTCATTTTGTCACATCCTTCTATTGGAGGCTTTCTTACCCATTGTGGACTAAATGGAATTCAATTTGAGTGAATGATTCAAAAATAAAATTTAAATTTTTTAAAATTCATATCATATATCTATGTGGTTTGTTGTGTGAACTGATGATTTGATGACAGGAAGGGATATGTTCAAGCATTCCCATGATCACTTGGCCATTTGTTTGAAGACCAATTTATAAATGAAAAATTGGTTGTTCAAGTCTTGAAAATTGGGGTGAAGGTTGGGTGGAGTCTACATTGAAATGGGGAGAGGAAGACAAATGGTGAAGAGAGAACATGTAAAGGAAGCCATAGATAAGTTGATGGATGAAGGAGAAGAAGCTCAAGGAAGAAGAAACCGAGTTAAAAAGTTTGCAAGAAATGGCTAAGAATGCTATGGAAGAAGGCGGCTCCTCACACCTCAATATTACTAGGTTTATCAATGATGTATTGCACTACCCTGGGTCTGCCAATTAATAGTCTCTCACTGGTTTTTAATAAGCTTTCCGCCGATCTGAGCTTGGCTCAATTGGTCAGGCATCTGTTCTCAATTTTGTATGGTCGAAGGTTTGTTTCCAATTTTCGAGTTTGTTGTAATATCTATATATAAAAAAAAAACTTTCATTTCTGTTATCTATGCACTACTCTTCAATGTTTGTTTTCCCAATTCTTGTGAATTTTCTCCTTTTCTTATTGCCCAAATGAAGGAAAATTCTAGCCCCAATGCCAGCTCTATCAGCTGATTTGGTATCATATTACAAAGTAAATTATCCAACCATTTTAAATAGAGATTTTCATTCATTTCTATTTTTTTTCTTTTTACCTCTTTCAACTCTGTGCAATTTGTCTACGTTGCACAGAGAATTGAACCAATACACCAGATTTCACGCATATAGTAGCCAACAAAAAAGGACGCTGGAACTTGTCTTCACCTGTCAAGCATCCCCCGGAAAACTTGAACCACAATGAGTACAAACTCAGATATTTAAACGGGCCTAATCATGTGAAGCATTAACATATGAAAAAAAATATCATTTCAATGGTGTGAAATCAAGTTCTATATTAAATCACCGAATAGACCTAAAAATTTGAGCTATTTAGGTTAAGGTAAATTAATTCTTTATATATTATCCACATATTGTTTTGCAATGAGTTTTTCATTGAGTGTTGTTTTACTTTTTAGTATGTTAGATGAGGAATGTAATAGTCAAAATGGAAGTTTGATATTTACCTTTGAATTGAGCACTATACCAAGTTCTACTGCGCTCATAAATACGAGCTGAAGAAAATGTTTAGTGTTAAATCACCAATAGATCTTAAAGTTTAGCTTGTTGGATTGAGATAAATTCAACCTTTTATGTATATTCTTAATAACTCTCTCATGGGTTCATATATTAATAAATGAGGAGGAAATGTTATCACAAGGTTGAAACTCGAGAATCTCATGCTTTGATACCATATTAAATCACCCATACTTTGAAAATAGCAATTATAGAGATAACATAAACACAAGTTCAAGCTAATCTTATATTTTCTTGCAAATCTTATTTAGAAAGTTGAGTTAGTTTAGTTAGTTCATTTTAGGAGAACAAACTTGTTCTCTTACATCTTGAATCAGCTTTGTAATGTTGAGATGAGAAGAGCCACCTTTTCCCACAGCTCGTTTTGCCATTTCTGCAAGTTATTTCACTCTCCCTCCTCTCTATTTTGTTTCTTCTCTTTCTTCATCCATCAACTTTTCCAAAGCTTCCTTAACTTCTTCCTTCTTCACCAGAACCCCAGTTTCCTCTTCCTCTCCCCAATTAATAGGCAGTTCCACCCACCCCAACTCTCACTGCAATTTTTAGAATATAAACAACAAATTTCTCGTTGAATTGTTGGTCAGCAAATAGCGGCCATGTAACCATTGGCACCCCTGTGCATATCGCTTCAAGGGTCGAATTCCATCCACAATGAGTCAAGAATCCTCCCACTGAAGAATGTGATAAAATCAAAACTTGTGGAGCCCAACCCTTTATCAGAAGCCCTCTTCCTTTTATCCTTTCTTCAAATCCATCTTCCTGAATCCATTTCTCCAATTCTTCATATTTGGGTCCTTTTCTTATGACCCAAATGAATGGTCTTTTCGTTGCTTCCAATCCGAATCCAAGCTCTATAAGCTGGCTTGGTATGAGATTGCAAATACTTCCAAAACATGCATATATAACAGTGTTTGGTTCCCATGAATCCAGCCATTTAAGACATTGATGCTCATTGATAAATGCTTTGTTACCTCTCTGAGCCTTGTCCGAATCATCATAGTTGCAGAGTGAAACCGGGCCGACAGAGTAGGCTCTGTCGCTTCTTATCGTCTTCAATTCTTTCGCATAATACGGCTCCAACTCCTAAAAACTTTTAACAATCAACCCAAAAGAATCCTTATCAGCTTGAACTATTTGATCTTGATAATGTTTAAACTTCGAAGGCATAGGTTTTGGAAACTAAGCTAAGGTAAACTCAATTGGGTCAGGGATACCAGGCAGCAGAAAATGGCCCGAATCTACGTTGACATCAAGGGGTTGAAAAACTTCAAATTTTCTAAAACAACATTGAAAAAACAATTGATTCCTTGAAAAGAGAATCTGGGAATGTTCAAGTTTTGAGCGATGGACAAAGTGTATGGGAGCATGCAATCGAAATGATGCGGCTTGGTTTTGGTGTGAGATTATCAAGAAGCTTTTGTGCGGGCTCCTGAAGAAGACTAGAGAGGGAGAAGAAGTCATAACCCAAACCCAATGAAGGAAGCAAGTCAACGTTTTCACATCCTTTTGGAAATCCAGAAGAAGAAGGATATTGGAGTTGAAGAAGATTGATATTATTGAAACGAGAAAGTGATGGTTGAAAGCGAGATGCGTTAAGAGGGGTTGTGACAATGGTGAGAAAAACACCATGATGGGATAAAATTTTAGGAATATCAATCATGGGAATCATGTGGCCTTTTGCCATTAGAGGAAACAGGATGAAATGGAGCTCTTGGTAATTGGAAGCCATGGATTTTTATTTTTTTTTCTCTCTCTTTCTGTTTGGGGATCAAAATAATGATGTAGTGTTTCAGTTTAAAGTCAGAACCACATAAGACTTTTTGCACTAAATTTTGGGAGGAAGAGACTCAATTTTTCAAGATTAAGACATTTGGAGCATCTCAGAAGCCTCCTAAATTTGAATTGTGTGTTGAGTTTATCTGATCAAGTTTCGTTTTCTGTTTTTTGGTTTTTTGTTTTTTGTTTTCTTTGCACACTTTTTCATTTTCTTATGTTGATGAGAAACTCAACTTTGACAATTATACTATGATAAAAAATTTGAATTATTGGTTGAAAGGGAGTGAGCTCCTTTTGATCGGTGGAACATATTCTAATATGCTATGTAACTCTTTTTTTTTCTTTTCCAATAAACTCATACACATAAAAGGGGATGTTAAAATTATCAAAATAATATGCCATTAATGTTAAAATGAATAAAAAATAATATCATATCGGATTTATATTTATTATTTCATAGAAATTTGAGAGTGAATATTAAAATGAGAGTCCAGTGAAATTTTATGAGTTAAAATGTTGAGTTTAAACACTTGGATTGTCTAATAGAGCTCGAGTACAAATCGTGTCTCTGAGGCTTCTTATTTTATTCGACCTCGGAGGATTCCATCCACATGGTTAGGATCGTGACATGACTCAAAACCATTTATGAAGGGAAACTAAGTTCCACAATCTATACATTGGTCTAATATTGTCCATTTTGAGCCTAGACCCGCATGATTTTACCTTTTAGTTTCACTCAAAAGGCCCCATATCAATGGATGTCCCTTCCCTTATATACCATGATCATTCCCTCTTAACTAATGTGAGATTTTGTTCGTACTTCAACAATTCTCACACTAGAGATTTTATGAGTTATGGCTCTTTAAAAAAGATTTTTGGATAGTTAAAAAGCATGGACAAGGCTATTAATTAGTGTGTGGGGGGGGGGTTTGTAAATTTCATTATATATATAATTCCTTTAAATTGCCCCCTCTTATAGGTAATTTTATTTTGAGATATTTATAGCAATAACCACTTTAATTATTAGCTCTTCTATTTTATATTTTCCCTGATAAATAAAAATAATATATATATATATATATATATATATATATATATATACTAAAAAAAAATTATTTCTTTTTAAATTAAACATCTAATTAGTAAAAGCGTTTGTTTCTTTTTCTTTGATATATCTACACATTTCATTTAAAATAAATATACTTATTATAATTAAGACTTACATTTATATTTGTTATTTGTTAATATCTATAATTGTTTTAATTTTTCACACATATAGTTAAACATAAAACAATTTGAAAACTATTTTTATTTTATTTTTTTAACTTATTAATTGTTTCATAAAAGTACTTAAATAACTCTATGATATATAATATAATTAGTTTAGATTGTGATTCTTGTTAGAGTTACTTTCAGGAATGGACAATTTAATGTTGTTTATTTTAGATAAACACAATCTTTAATATATACTAGATTATTGACACGTGCGGTGCACGTGAAAATTTAAATTTAGTATAATTTTTTATGAAATGAGATTTAAATAAGTTTTTTTAATTAAAAATCAATTTCCCAACTAAAAATATCTTAAGAAATCAATATATTTATAAAATTATAATATTCTAGATTTTTAAAAGTAGTTTTACAATACATATGTATTTTTCCTTTTAACAATAGTTAATTTTTTATTATAAAAAAAATTACAATAAAAGTACATTAATGTAAACTCTCTATCTATCTATCTATCTCCCTCTCTCTATATATAATATCTCATATTTAACTTTTTTACGTTATCTATTTCATGAGTATGCAAGTTTAATATTATAAAATATAAATAAAATTATAAATAATATAATAAAGTATTAATCAGGATTAAATTTCACAATAAATATAAAATAATAGTAATTGATTTGTTCAATTATTATTAGAAATGATACATATAAATATGAATTGTCAAAAGATCAAAACAAAAAGAAAACTCGAAGGTTGTTGTAGTTAGCCACTTGTAGCAAGGAGGTTCTTGTCATTGTATGTAACGTCCCGTTATTTTGAGGTACTTTTAGGGGCCGAGGCCGTGGTAGAGGTGGTGGTGTCGCGTGATCGCAGGACGACGACTTGATGGACTTGGACTTCTTTCTTTTGGAGCATTCTAGGGAATGCATGGAAATTTATTTTGATTAGAACCATGTTATTCATGTTTAGCACCTTCTTTCGAGCTCATGAGAGCATCTTATGATTTTGTTGGATTTGGTCCATTTTGAGACTTGAACTACTTAGGAGATGCGTATTTCCTTGTTTTTATTGCTTTTTCCGCTTGCAAACTATGTACACAGGCTTTGGCTAGTCCAAAATACAAACGGCACCATGCCGATTTTTCAAAAATATAAGCTTCTTCCGTTTTCTCCGATTTTAATGTACTTTTCAATTTCGAGTCGTTACAGTTGGTATCAGAGCGTAAGGGTTCTGTAGACCACATGCATCACATGTTTCTTTTCATGTTTTATTTTAAAGGCCTTCTCCAAGCATCGTCCGTGGTCAACGGCACCAGGTATTCCTTGAACTTCTTTCTTAAGTTTTGCTTTCTTTTTTTCTTAGTATTGGGAAGTTTTGAGGAGGGTTCTCCCTTGTTAAACGTTATCTATACCTGGTGATAGTGTACCACCTCGTGGGAGCCATTGAGTGGCGATGTTGATTTTACTGATAGGCTGGAATCTTAGTATGAGTACTAAGGTTAGAATTTACCCCTTTGGTTTTGAGAGTCGTGCACTCGTGTAGCATGTTGAGATGGAGTTGGTGTAAGGGAGTACTGAGACTCCGAGAGATTGATCGGTTGATCATCGTGTTTGATGGGAGGATGTTTGTGGAAATGGTTTAAAGTACTTGTGTTAGTGAAACACGTGACTAATGTTTATCGATAAATGGGCGTGATTGTGTCTATATCCCGGTAACAAGAGGGGATAAAGATCTCTACTTTCGGGTTTATGGATTTGTAGTTGTGGAAAGTAGGGTCGAATCCACAGGGAATGGTGAAATAAAATTGGGGGGGGGGGGTTTAAGTTTGTTGAGAAATTGAAGAAAACAATAAAATATTAAGAAAAACTCAATTAAGAAAAGGTTCCAACCAAATGTGTAATCATCGTTCAATTCAAGATATTTGATAATCAATTATCTAATAAAATCCTAAATCATTCTCTAAATTGGTTATGATTATTAAGAACGTCTTATTAATCTATCATTCCTTAGTTCATCGGTAATTAAGATACGATCATTAATTACTTCTCTAATCAAAGACAACCCTAGAGTACGACAACAGGATTTAATCATTGACAACAATAAGATAGAAGGACTACCAATTCTAGCCAACAAATGCGAAACATTTGATTTATTTAAACTAGATCATATATTTTCATAATATGAGATGAAAAGACTTATTAATCATTCATACTAATTGTCACCAAGATTAGAATGCATAAACAATTACGGATTTAAACACCTAAATGACAATTTACCAAATTGAAGAATGATCAAAGGATCCTATTTGAGCAATCAAACAATATAATAATGAATGAAGAATAGAAAATTTAGAAATAGAGAAAGATTAGAAAGAAAGATGAAGAACAAATCTCACAAATAAAAAGAATCAAACTTGATTAACCTTTGGTTGGAAAATAGATGTTTAGCTAGACATGGAGTTCATGGCTATCCCAGAAAAATCTAAGAAAAACGTTATGTCCCCTTCCCTAAAGGAAACATCTCAAAATAAATAGGGTTTGTAAACAAAGATAAGATAAAATCCTAAATTTTCGGACCAGTGCCACGACATTGATTTTTTTGTGCCGTGGCACTAGGCAAAAAAAATGAAAATACAGATTTCTACGTTTTTGATGCCATGGCACTGATTTTGGGTACCATGACACTGAGCTCTCTGGATTTTTGGCTTGCATTCGGACTTTTCCTTGCGGTCGCGACCACTAAAAACTGGTGCCATGGCACTGAAGCGTCAAGAAAGGTCCAAAATGTAATTATAAGCCCTTTTTCTTCCTTTCTTCTTCAATCTAGCACATAAACACAAATCAAAGATAATTAGTTAGTTTTTAGGCTATTTAATCATCAAAGTATGACAAAAATCTCAAGTTTATGTGCTAAATAATGACTTATTAGTAATCTTGATTTTCAAATCAATCTCCCTTGATTTAAGGATCCTTATTTTTATTTAAAAAAACTCATTTTTTTCAAAACCTGAACACTGAAGCTCAGATCGTGGATCTTGTCCCCTCCGTTTCCACCACCACCACCACCACCATCGCTATCATCATGTGGAGAAGCTCTCTGATTTTTTTCGTCAAAATTATGATCATCTTCTCCTTCTCCTATTCCCGTCTTTTCCTCGCTCCGTTTCCACAACTGGCGTCATTTGCCCATCCTTTTCATCCCTCGCCGTATCTCCGGTCTTTTCAAATAAAGATTTGAGAAATATCTTGAATCAAAAGTCCATCAAAATCATTGATTTGAAACCCATGAAAAAATAATTTAATCTTTCGATCCTATTCCCTAGGAATGTATTCATGTTCTCGTTCTCTTGGATGATATGAGTGATTCATGGGCTTTCTCCTTCCCGTTCTCGTTCTTGTTCCATGGCTGCTGCTATAGGTTTGATGATCTATAATACACTGTTTATTAAATATAAACATTTTCCTCCCAGTCTTCTTAGATTGTTTTCCAGATTTTATTTCTCATTCGTTTTCCTTTCAAAACACCCTTTTCATATTTAATTTGTGCCATGTATCAAATTTAAGTGCACATCAATAATGTTTACTATAAAAAAATTTACTTTCCAATTCTCTGGCGAAATCCCTTTCACCATATTTTGTAAAACAAGTTACTTTTAATCATATGTTTATTTTTATTCAATATTTATTTTAAATTTCAATTTACTTATCTTTCAAAATTGTTACCTCTTTCATTTTCAATTTGTGCCTTGTATTAATTTTAAGTACACATCAATAAATATTTACTAAAAATAAACACTTTTTATACATATCTGTCTATCACCGTTTTTCTCGTATTTTGTAGGATGACAAAGAAGAAAAGACATTCAAATTTTTCTGGAAGAAAGAAGTATTCAGAAGTTTGAAGATTTTTCTTGTATTTTTTGTTATAGTTTTATTTTTTGTTTAGATTTAATTTTTCCATTAATTTTGTAAAAGTTAAGGTATTTTGTATCTTTCCTTAAAACTTGCACAAATTAAGGAAAAATTAAATCAGGGGTATGTTTCGTATTTTCACTATGTAATTTAAATTTCTGTTGGTGGTTTAGGGTAGTTTTGAAATATATATATATATATATATATATATATATATATATATAAAGCTTTATTTTTCTGAAATAAACAATATTAAATTGTACTCCATTACTTAAATTAACTCTTAAATGATATATGTAGTTAATAAGATAGTTATTAGGAGAGATAGAATGGTAAGATGGTAAACTTGAAAGTTGGAAAGCGCCATATCACCACCATAAATGGTATTTCTTAGGTATTTTTGACATTGATTGTAATTTTCCATTTATTTTGAAATTGAGTGAATTAAAGTGGTTATATTGGTAATTAATTCAATTTATAATTATTAAAAACAACCACAACTATATTTATAAATATTATATTTTTTTTCATCTAAATTTGTAATCAACACTATTCAATTTAGGTCGTTTCATTCTAATAAAAATGGATAAAACTAAACTCCTCGTAGAAGAATATTTTTTTTCCGGCTAAAATCCAAAATAGAATGAGGGAAAGGTAAGTTTTGTCCACAAAAAATATCACATATCTATTAGAGATATTGTCTTTTCTAATAAGATCAGAATCATCTCTAATTTTAACCTTTGTGGGATTTTTTTTTGAGCTCGAATGAAGTAGGAGAGAATGTACAAAATTGAATTAAAATCAAAACATTAAAAGAAAAATATATATACGGAATATACCAACAAAACTTGAAATATTATACTGAAATGAAATGTAGTAATAAATCAAAGAGAGATAAATGAAAATGAAGGGGAGTGTTGGAAATTGGAAAGAAAAAAGGAAAAAAAATGAAAAAGAGATTATAAATTAGAGGGAAAATGAATTTCAAATTTTATAGAGTAAAAGAAAAAAGAAAAAAATAAAAATGATTTTTTTTTGGAAATTGGGAAAGAAAAAAAATTAGAAATATCATAAACTTACACAATATACGGAGAAGGTAAAATGATAATGAACAACAAAAAATAGTTATTTTGGTTACTTTTCAGAAAAATGGTTATTTAGGTGAAAACGCACCCCAAGTGGCTTTTATAATCTTTAACCCAAAAAATAATGAGATGGAAGGGCGAAAAAATAAAATAAAATACGAAACACATGTTAAAGGAATAGAGGCCATGTTTATCACGAGTTGAAACCAAAAAAGAATGAGATGAAGGAGCGAAAAGACAAGAAAAAAAACATACGAAACACATGTTAAAGAAATAGAGGAAGCCATGTTTATTAAGAGTTGAAAAATGTGTCATCTATATATATATATATATATATATGTATGTGTGTAGTGAAGAGTAGCCAGAAAGCCAAAGGCATTGAATCAATCTAAGAAGAAGTAAGGGTTAACCATGAAACTAGCCACATTAAAGTTGAAATAATAGTATATGGCCACTATTTTTAAAATTCAATTTTTTGGCCATTTTGAATTTAAAAAATCAATGAAAATACTGATATGCCCTTGCATTTGAACGGTGGCCATTTTAGTTACTTTCTTGTGCAAGATGTACGAGACCATTCATCATTGCGGAATGGGTACTTGTGTAAACTACCGTCAAAACGTCTAATAGTCATACAATAGCAATTTTATTTTTTTTAGAGGTTTTAATTAATGACCACCGTTCAAATCGACTTATTTCATCCCATTTCGCTCATTTCTCTTGCTCTCTCTAGTTTGTGAAGGTTGCAAAGCGAGGGTTTCAAGTTTCTCGCCACTTCCGAAGGTTGCGAAGCGAGTGTTTGATAAAATTGGCTACTTCCGAAGTTTACGAAGCAAGTGGCCACTTCCAAAGGTTGCGAAGCGAGGGTTTGAGATTTCAAGCCACTTCCGTTTAATGGTGAGTTCTTTTCTTTTCCAAATATTTGGGGCCCTATCTCATGACTGATAATTTGTTTTCTCCACTTTTTTCATCTATGGTTGAACGTATGTAGTAAATGGCCACATCTGGAAACAACAATGTCAATATAGAGGGAGATGAGATGCATGTTTCAAAGGTATAGAAGGGTCAAAATATATTTTTTTGATTAATTTTTAAGAAAAGTTGATTATTGGTCAATATATTTTCTTGATTCATGTTTGAGTAAACTCGTTTGGTATAGAATGCAAGAAAAAGTACTGGAAAAAGAGGGGGAAGTGGGACCAAAAAAAAAAAACAGCACGAGGAAGGATGCACGGACAGCTCATAAGGTTACTCTCTGATTCGTATAATTGATATAATATGTACTACATTGAGTGTTTTCTTGTATAATTCATATAATATGTACTACATTTATATGCACGGATAGATCAAATAGTACGGTGAATAAGGCGAATACTTAATGTACTACTCGTATAACTTGTTTTATCATCTAATAATCGTTGTATAAGTGGTACAGTGAATACTAAAACACAAAGCATGTTTTCTTTCTGATTTAATTGTATAACCTATTATTTTAGTGAAATGTAATAATTCAATTACAAAAGATGATTGTTTATTCATAAATAATATGTTCAACGGCGAGGGAAATCAACAAGACCACAAAAGCTGGGGATGTATGGTAAAGAGCCGTACACGTCTTCCCTTGCCCCTAAACCGAGAATTCCAAAAAGAGGAAGAAGAGCAGGGTCTGATGCAAAAACGAAAAAGACGAAACAATGAAAATTTCATAACTTTCTATTCGAATTTTATTTTCATGCACAAACTATCGAATATTGACTTTGATGATCTTATGCATTTTCGACGACTTTCTGTTTGAATTTTATTTAAATGTCGCGTGTTGACAATAATTGTTTGTGGTTTTCTGTTGCATTACATGATTAACGCGTATTTAAACTACCGTATCTGTTGTATGTATGCATTAAACCCTGATAGATATAGTATATCATGTCCAAAATGTGTGGTTTGTATATATAGTATATAAATTACAACAACTAACAGTATATTACAGTCTATAAATGTTATTTTAACAAAATAGCTGATTTCAGTATGCTTAACCATAAACCCGAGAAATATTTTCCCTTACAGGGTCAACGTGATGTTTTACGTTTCATAAGAACATTTATCAAAATAAATACTTCAAATTTACTATAATGCAACTAACTTCACCCCTATATTGATATTGTACTTACGGTATATGTAACGTAATTAAGTATAAACTGTATATTGCGTAGATATTGTATATATGGTAATGTAGTATATATGGTATAAGAACTTATGGTGTCTTATAAACATATTATGGAATACGTTACCTGACATACTCAGGAGTCTTATACCTGACATACTCTTTCAGAGTTTTCGCAGCATCAGTAACACTAGTCTGATCTACCACTGGAGCAGATGATCTAACAGGTGGTATAACCGGATCAACATGTCCTCCACCTCGTAACAGATCTCTAAAGAACTCCTCAAAAATGGTAATACTGCGACCATGACTAGATGGCTGATCTACTGGAGTCTCATCCTCTCGATACTCAGGTGGAGGAGGTGGCGGTGTAACTGCCCTAGCCCTACCTCTACCTCGTACCCCAGTCGGTACACTACTACGACCACGCCTAGGTGTCACTGTCCTCGGAGGCATACTGAAATCACATCAGAAAAGCCTTACATGAGAAACCAGGAAAGGAAAACTAAAGTACATACAAACTAATTAAAAGAGAGCGTTTTGAGGATACCTGGCGCCGTTGACTTCGAGCGATGTTTGGACAATATTAAAATATGAAAAACATGCGATGCATGTGGTCTTCAGAACCAAAGAGGCTCTGATACCAACTGTAATGACCCGCTTTCCGTTAAGTTCTTTAAATTCAAATGCACAGCGGAAGACTCGATTTTAAAGAAAAACGGCATGCGTTCGTTTGAAAATCGAATAACCAAAACCTGTTTATAACCCAAATTTCCAGAGAAAGCTATAAATCGGGAATGCGCATTCCAAAGTAAAGTTTAATCATAAAACATCAAAGTACTTTACACATACACCCTTCACGGGCTCAAAATGACACAAGTATGTAAAAAGTATATGATTACAAGCATTTATACTAATGCTTATCAAAAGTGTTTTAACATTGTCTTTACACCACCTCGACCAGTCAAGCGACACCATTTCCTCTCCCACGCTTCTTAGGACGGGGTTTACCTGAAAATATTGTAGTGTAGCACCATTAGCAAACAATGCTAGTGAGGGTAAAATGAAAGCAAGTAATCCTATGAACAAAATTTCATACCAGAAATCGTGTCCAAAGGCCTAGATGTTCATCACTACCCATAACCATACTTCCATATTTCCATACAAACATACGATAGTAACATGCTACCCGTAATCGTCATTCAATACAATAAGATAGAAACAAAGACTTAAAGTAAAGTACACTCATTACTAAGTCTTTCTACACAAATCTAAGGAATATGTAAATCTAATATTATCTATCTTTATTACCAAACAAGTTTCATCATAACGTACTATTGTATGGATCGTCATCAACATACCACGTACGGTCATACCATATTACCATCATCGCACCATGATACGTATGGATCGAAATCAACATACTATCATGTGCCGTAGTGCCATATTACCATCATTGCACCATGATACGTATGGATCGAAATCAACATACTATCATGTGCTGTAGTACCATCATCGTAACGTGCTCGTATGGAATCGAATCAACATACCACGTACGGTCGTACCAACATCACACCATGATACATATGGATCAAAATCACATGCTATCATGTGCTAGTTACAAACCATGCTACCAACATCACACCATGACTACGTATGGATCGAAATCACATACTATCATGTGCTAGTTACAAACCATGCTACCAACATCACACCATGACTACGTATGGATCGAAATCACATACTATCATGTGCTAGTTACAAACCATGCTACCAACATCACACCATGACTACGTATGGATCGAAATCACATCCTATCATGTGCTAGTTACAAACCATGCTACCAACATCACACCATGACTACGTATGGATCGAAATCACATACTACCATGTGTGAATCAATGTGCCCTAGGTCTCCAATAAATTAGCTAAACTCTAAAAATTCTACTAAGTTAAAAAGAAACCTAACTAGCTAGATTACACGAGTTATCACTCAAGTGCATCATCTAATTACTTTACTTCCAAATCCATCCAAGTAACTTTCAAATCCATCAAGGTAACTTCCAATTCCACTTTCATCTAACATCTCCAAATCACATTACCATACTTCCAAACCTCTCCAATGTTTCCTAATCGAACTATCCATAATTCCAAACTTTCTCCACACACACTTCCGAATTAAAGTCTCCAACCAAACTATAATCCTAAGAAGTTATCTCCCTCTTTACATCGATAAACAATTACATAATGAAACTAAATTCATAAAATCACTAACTTTCACATTAAACTCACCTTAGAAAGAAGACAAGTTCCGAATAATCCGAAGTTGCGAATTCACGAACAATTCACAATCCTACAATCGAATTAATCCTAAACAACATTAATTAACCGAAAAACAAACAAACAACAACTAAACACATAAAACCACGAAAATCCCGGATTTTACCCTTAAGGAGCTCTCGGCCAAGCTAGGGAAAAAGGGGTTCGGGTTTGGTTTTCCGGCTTTTATGCATTTTAGAGGTGTTTCGGGTTGGTTTCGGATACTTTGGAGGTTTGCAATTTCCGTGGGTAACCGTAAATTAGGGTTTTGCATATTAATCAATTTCCGGAAAATTAATTAAAAAGCAAAAACATAAAGAACCTAACATCCTAAACATAACCAAGTGATGGAAAATCATACGGGACGGGTTTCCAGCTCAAACTCGGTTTTAGGGTTTTAGGGGAACTTTCTAAAATTACTCACAATGGCTTTCCCGATTGAAATCAACAAGCTTTAATGAAAGAATTTGAAAATCCCAACTCAAATCTACCATTAAAACACTATTCACATCAAGGAAATGAAACTTCAACATACCTTTAAGCCTCGAGAAAATGAGCGAAAATAATGTACGGTAGATTGGAAATGATCTACGGGACGAAGGCTTTCCGATGGATGTAGTATCGAGACGATCCACTGAGAAATAAACGAAATCGAAATTTGGGGTTTTGGCCTAGAGGAGAGAAGGAGGGAAGAAGATGATCAAACTTTGCTTAGTTGCTAAGTTAAGGAGATATTTCAAAAGGAAAATACCTTGATATTTAGGGTTTTAGGAATTTACGGTTTTGCCCTTTTTGACCTTTTGCTTATAAAACGAAAACCGATCGTCTTAAATAAATCTAAAGGTGTTTAATAATTATTAATTGGCCCGTTAATAATTATTAAAGTCACCGAAACGAATTAAAACGATTAAAAGGAATTTCGGATGGAAATAACTAATAAAATTGAAATTACTAACTTTAACTAATTTTAAAAGCTTTAATTAAATAAATAAAATAAATAAAGTAAAAAAAAAAATTTACCTCTAAAAGTAACGGGACGTTACAGTTATACATCTCAATTTTTCAGAAAAAGCAGTAAACCTGGAATGCGTATTCCATAATATGATGAAATGCTAAAGGAACTTTAAAGTTCGAAAGAAAACATATACAAATGCTCCATCGAGCTCAAAATGAAACATAATAAAAGTAATGAAATGTTTAAGAGCATTCAAGAATGCTGCACCCAAAACCACATATGTTCTTGTCCATTCATTGTCTTGCTAGGTCACGTGGCGCCACCTCCTCTACCTCGTCCTCTACCACGAGTCTTACCTGAAAAATTGTAATTGTAGCATCATTAGCATAAAAATGCTAGTGAGAGTCAAATGAAAGCAAGTAATCCTATGAACAACATTTCATGTCAGAAATCGTGTTCAAAGGCCTAGATTTTACTTTACTACCCATTCCACTTTCCAAATATAGTCAACATACAATATATACTTTCTAAAAGTAACGATATCAATACTTAAAGTAAAAGTACCCGTTATTACTAAGTCTTACTATGCAAATCTAAAGATTATGTAAATTGCATTACTAACTGTCTTTCATCGTATCATAATACCGTATGGACCGAAGTCGACATACCACGTGCCATATCATAAATCATCGCACCATGATACCGTATGGAGCGTATCTGTAACGTCCCGTTATTTTGAAGTGAATTTTTAATTATTTATTTTATTTATTTATTTATTTAATGCTATTTATTTATTTATTTAATTCAATTTAAGTATTTAGTTTAATTATTATTTTGTAATTTCGATTTTAGTAGTTAATTTCGACCGAAATTCGTTTTAATGCTCTAAATTCGTTTCGGTGACATTAATAATTATTAATAGGCCAATTAATAATTATTAATCACCTTTAGATTTATTTAAGAGCATCGGGTTTCGATTTAGAAGTCAAAAGTCATAAAAGGACGCAACCGTCATTTCCAATTTCTTAAAATATCTAAATTCACTATTCATGTCTTCTTTAAATTCCAAGTTTGACTCATTGACCAAGAGCACTCCATTTTCTCTTCTTCTTTCTTTCTCTCCTTGCCGTGGGCTTCATCCACCATGGATGTGGTTCTTGTTTTCTTCGTTTCTCATTCATTTCTCGGCGGATCGTCGTGTTTTCGGTTGCGTTGGATTGGTAGGGACGAGGGCTACCTATCCAACCTAGCCTTTCGAAGTTTCTCGTTCCCTAAGGGAAGTCCCAAAAAGTAAGTTTTCAAAACTTTTTAGGCGGTTTTGTTCGTTTTTGATTATAAATGAGATTTGAAGTTGAAATCATGAATTTCTATCATGAAAAATGACGATTTTGAGCCCGGATTTTCGAAAAACACTATTCACCCGAAAACACTATTCACCCGAGACACTATTCATCCGAAATCACTATTCACCCGAAATTGCACTTTTGTTCGCATATTAGTTATGATTTGTAATATGTTGTACAATCGGTGAATTGTAGGTGCAATTGCTCGGTGGTTGTTTCGTGGAATTGAAGATTTGGAATTATTTGGCTAAGGTGAGAATAGTTAGTATTTAAAGTAACTATAGAAAGCGGACAAGTATGATGGTTTGAAGAGTTTGAAACTAAGATTAGAATCCGAACCTAAGATTAGAGGGTTGTGAGTTAGTGCCCTTAGGATTAAGAGTAATCCTTTAAGTGAGAACTTAGAAATTCCATCTTAGAAGATTCTAAGTTAGGTTCAATGTGAAACTAAGTTTGGATCATTGGAAGTTAAAGATCCAACTTGTAATTAAAACGGTTAATAGAACCTCAGATTATTTGGAAGTTTAGAATCCGGAGGGCATAGGTTAATCGTTTTAAGTTAAGTTTGTTGTAACGTCCCGTTACTTTTAGAGGTAAATTTTTTTTTTATTTTATTAATTTATTATTTTTATTTATTTAAAGCTTTTAAAATTAGTTAAAATTAGTAATTTCAGTTTTATTAGTTATTTCCGTCCGAAAATCCTTTTTATCGTTTTAATTCGTTTCGGTGACTCTAATAATTATTAACGGGCCAATTAATAATTATTAGACACCTTTAGATTTATTTAAGACCGTCGGTTTTCGTTTTATAAGCAAAAGGTCAAAAAGGGCAAAACCATAATTACCCAAACCCTAAAATATCTAGATATTTTTTTTTACTATCTTCTTTTAACTTAATCATTAAGCAAAAACCACACTTCATCTTCTTCATCCTTCTTCTCCAAGCCGTGGGCATCAATGGGGGATTGGGTGAGTTTTTCTTTTCTTTGTTTCTCATTCGTTTCTCGATGGATCGGCTTGATTTCGGTTGCGTTGGATTGGTAGGGACGAGGGCTACCTATCCAACCTACCTTTTCGAAGTTTCCCGTTCTCTAAGGGAAGTCCCAAAAAGTAAGTTTTCAAAACTTTTTATATGGTTTTGTTCGTTTTTTATTATAAATGAGTTTTGAAGTTGAAATCATGAATTTCTATCATGGAAATTGACGATTTTGAACCCGGATTTTCGAAAAACACTATTCACCCGAAAACACTATTCATCCGAAATCACTATTCACCCGAAATTGCACACTTGTTCGCATATTAGTTATGAGTTGTAATATGTTGTGCAATTGGTGAATTGTAGGTGCGATTGCTCCTGGTTGTTGTTTCGTGGAAAGTGGTGATTTGGAGTTATTTGGCTAAGGTGAGTTTAATATGATAGTTAGCAATTTTATGAATTTAGTTTCATTATGTAATTGTTTATCAATGTTAAGAGGGGGTTAACTTCTTAGAATTAAGTTTTGGGTGGAAACTTTAATTCGGAAGTGTGTGTGGAGAAAGTTGGACTTATGGTTAGTTCGATGATTAGAGATCATCGGGGAGGTTTGGAAGTATGGTAATGTGATTTGGAGATGTTAGATGAAAGTTGATTTGGAAGTTACTTGATTGATTTGGAAGTTACTTGATTGATTTGGATGTTACTTGGTTGATTTGGAAGTTACTTCGGTTGATTTAGAAGTTACTTTGATGGATTTGAAGTCATTTGGATGACTTTGGAAGTAAAGTAATTAGAAGATGCACTTGAGTGTTAACTCGTGTATTCTAGTTAGTTAGGTTTCTATTTAACTTAGTAGACTTCTTCGGAGTTTAGCTAACTTATTGGAGACCTAAGGCACAATGATTCACACATGATAGTATGTTGATTCGATCCATACGTATCATGGTGTGATGAATTTGTGGGAACTTTGAGCACTTAGTAACTAGCACATGATAGTATGTTGATTTCGATCCATACGTAGTCATGGTGTGATGTTGGTACTTTGGTTTGTAACTAGCACATGATAGTATGTCGATTTCGATCCATACATATCATGTTGTGAAATGGTGAAATTCCTGATATCTGAAATGGTGAAATTCCTGATATCTGAAATGGTGAAATTCCTGATATCTGAAATGGTGAAATTCCTGATATCTGAAATGGTGAAAGTCCTGATATCTGAAATGGTGAAAGTCCTGATATCTGAAATGGTGAAAGTTCTGATATCTGAAATGGTGAAAGTCCTGATATCTGAAATGGTGAAATTCCTGATACCTATGGTGAAATTCCTGATACCTATGGTGAAATTCCTGATACCTATGGTGAAATTCCTGATATCCGATGATTGAGATATGGTACATGGTAGTACGTGGATTCAGATCCGTATGTACCATGGTATTATGATCTATGATACGGCACATGATAGTATGTTGATTCGGATCCATACGTATCATGGTGCGATGGTTGTGACATGGTATGACCGTACGTGGTATGTTGATTTCGATCCATACAATAGCACGATACGATGAAACTTGATTGGTAATAAAGATAGTTAATGTTATTTTTACCTATTCTTTAGAAACGTGTAGTGAGACTTAGTTGTGAATGTTAATTTTACTTTAAGTCTTTATTTCCATCTCATGGTTTTGAATGACGAATACGGGTAGTATGATACTATCTTATGTTTACATGGAAATTGGAATGTGGTTATGGGTAATAATGAACATTTAGGCCTTTGGACACGATTTCTGGTATGAGATTTAGTTCATAGGATTACTTGCTTTCATTTTACTCTCACTAGCATTGTTTGCTAATGGTGCTACACCACAATATTTTCCAGGTGAACCCCGTCCTAAGAAGCAAGGTAGAGGAAATGGTGTCGCTTGACTGGCCGAGGTGGTGTAAGGACAATATTAAACACTTTTGAAGCATTAGTAGTAATGCTTGTAAATCATATACTTTTTACATACTTGTGTCATTTTGAGCCCGTGAAGGGTGTATGTGTAAAGTATTTTGATGTTTTTATGATTAAACTTTACTTTGGAATGTGCATTCCCGATTTATAGCTTTTTCTGGACTTTGGGTTGTAAAACAGGTTTTGGATATTCGACTTTTAAACGAACCCATGCCATTTTTCTTTAAAAATTAAGTCTTCCGCTGTGCATTTGAATTTAAAGAATTTAACGGAAAATCGGGTCGTTACATTTGTACTTTTATTATTTGATACCGGAGTTCGATCGATATATCGTTCATCCGAGATGCTTATCTACTTTTATCTTATGTCATTTACATTTTGTCCTTTACTTTACACCTTTACTTTATGCTTGTTTACGATTACTTTAATTCCGCACTTTACTTATTTACTTTTACAAGGATATGCAAGCATATGCATATCATATTGCATCATACCATTCTAGCAACATTCATGAAATCGCAACATTCATGAAAAAGAATGAAAGTGAAAAAGAATGAAAGTGAAAAAGAATGAAAGTGAAAAGAAAAGAAAGTGAATGAGAAAAGAAGGAAGATGGATGAACCCTACGTGGAGTTCACATCACCTTCAGAGAAAAGAAAGAATGTGAAAGAAAAGAAGTTAAATGGTAACCTATACGGGCTGTACGCATTACTTCTTCATGCATAGGGAGTTAAATGGTAACCTACTGGCTGTACGCATTACTTCCTCATGCATAAGGTTGAATGGTAATCCTACGGGATGTACTCATTACCTTCATTCACGCATAAAAAGGGCAATTGCGAAATCCTACGGGATGCTCTCATGCATTCATGGTTATGATAGATGCAAGAGAGAATTGAGAAGTTGTATGTTGTGCAAGTGTGTTTACTTTACTTATTTATATTATAATGATGTTAATGGATGAGTATTGGCTACGATTATTAGCAATATCATCCTTAAAAAGTATAAGTGAAATTGCCTAGAGTTTGAATGACTTTAGGAGTCATTTGTGTTATAAAAAGTAAAAGGATGAATAATTAGACTAAGTGTGTTAATTGTATCATTCATTGGAAAATATGAAATAAAATGACCTAGACTTTGGAGAATTCTAGGAAGGATTGTGTCGGATTAATTGGACACAAACCGAAATGCGAGTTTGAGGTCTATCTTTACTTTTTATGCTTATTATTCTCACCGGGCTTAAGTTGTTAGCTCATGATATTACAAACATTTCAGTAATGTTTGGGATCGTGGAAGAGGAGCAGGCGCGCTTGATCGAGAGGATGACAACTTGAGATGGACTAGGTTGTTGTAAATCCATGTACATGGTTGTCTTGTGAAATTTATATTACATTGTGATTTGTACTTTGTAATTAGCTCTTAAGAGCTTATTGTCGTTGTTTTATGATTGTGATCATTTTAAACTCCTGGATGGAACTTAATGTTCCTTGTGTTTTTAGATGTTTGAATTTAAGATGTAAACAGGTTATTGGCTAGCCTATTTTCAAACATAATCACGCCATTTTTTTTTTAAAATAAAAGACTTCCGCTGTTTTCTCTGATTTTAATTTATTTAAAATGACGAGTCGTCACAGTATCAACATACTATCATGTGCGGTATCACATATCATCGCACCATGATACTGTATGGAGCGTATCACATACTATCATGTGCCATATCACATATCCTCGCACCATGATACCGTATGGAGCGTATCCCATACTATCATGTGCCATATCACATAACCTCGCACCATGATACTGTATGGAGCGTATCAACATACTATCATGTGCCATATTACATAACCTCGCACCATGATACCGTATGGAGCGTATCACATACTATCATGTGCCATATCACATTGAAGGGATGATTTACTAAACTAGCGGAATTTTATTTAGTAAACTTATTAACATTTAATAACGGATCTATTAATATCATGCAATTTGTGAAAAACATGTAGATTCATGCTTTAAATTTCGAAAATTAAAACCGTTACTTACATTGAGTAATTAATGGAGAATCGGTTGGAGGTTTCTTTACAGCATCAAATCCTCAGCAACACCGGATCTTCTATGCTATATCCCGATCGATCAAACGAAACCCGATTGTGGGATCAAACTTAAGAAGTAATTGGGAAGAAGAAAAAAATATTTTTCCTCCCAATTTTGAATAGCAAAATCGGCAAAGGGAGAGAAAAGGAGGAAGAGAGAATTTTCAATTTCCAAAGAATTGAATTGTGTGATTTATGAATGACCCAACCCTCCTATTTATAGAAAAATAGGAATCCTAATCACATTAGGATTAATCTATAGAGATAAATACAAAAAGAAAAAAGATTATCTCTTTCCTTTATCTTGCTATTTCGAAAATGTCATAGATAAATAGGAGATTATTTTATTTTCTTTATTTTATTTATCATGGGTAAATAAATCTATGTAATTATTTTAGGATATAATTCAAATAATTATCTCCTACAAATTATCTCATATGGCCTAAATTAATAATAATTAATTAATAAATCAAATTTATTAAATTAATTATTTTGGGCCTATTTCAATTGGGTTCATTAATCCAATTGGGCTTGAAACTCTCTCTTAAATTAATAAGTCCAACTTAATTAATTTATTTACTAATTACCATTTAAATAAAATATTTTATTTAAACAATTAATAGTATTAATATTTTCTCCTGACTAAATATTATCAAATTATTATTAATTTCCATTTAAATAAACTCATTATTTAATTAATAACTTTATTGATAATATTTTATTATTAATTAATTAATTTTAATTATTAATTTTCGTTCAAATAAAATTAATTATTTAAACAATTAATAACTGTCAATTAATTTCAAATTATTAATTACCATTTAAATATACTCAATATTTAAATAATTAATAATTTCTAATTAATAATATTTCATTATTAATTTTCGTTTAAATAAACTCATTATTTAAACAAGTAATAATGTTTATATTAATTCTTGTTTAAATATACTCAATATTTAAACAATTAATATTGCCTATTTAAGTAATTCACTTTACTTAAACTTTCTATTTCTTCTACTTGATTTCGTGACTACGATATTTGGGGTAGCATAGGGACCTGATGGACCTATAGATCATGGGCTTAATAATTAGTCAATTAAGTGATTAACTCATAATCAGTTAATTACTTATTATCTAACTATGAATAATTCCACTATAGATTCATAGCTGAACTCCCCTCACTATAGATGAGTTATGTCCATTTAGTTTATCTTTATTTATATCCGTGATATATCCTTCACGTGGAACCCTCATAACTACAAGCAGGATAAATTTACCGTTTTGCCCCTGTAATTACCGCTTTATCCTTGTGTTCCCGCTGATTCTCCAATGAACTTTATCTTTAGTCGAACCAGGAGATAAGGTACTTCGTGATCAATAGAAGTCGTGGCGCCACTTGTTCATGTCTCGAATCGAGACATCAAGGGAGTTTCCAAAAGTTCCTAAAATGTTTAGGTATCGCACCGATACCGGTTAATTTATAGGAAAGTTATGAATTCCATCTCGTGAAAATGAGTTCCCAGCTACTTATCTAGTCATGTTCCAAAACAGAAGTGTATTGAGCGTTCTTACAGATCACTCTCAACCATGTGAATCAAAGAACATAACTCCACAAATAGGAGTCCGCATTTCACTCAGGATTGAGATCTATCACGGTTGATAAACTTAGTTTGATATTCGTTTATTTCTCGTAAACGGTACTAATGAGAAATTTGATCGAACATCGTGGTCCTGTCTTATACAATCAACATTGCATATGATACTTCCATTTCATGTCTCCCACATGAATGATCAGGATTCGATCATTTGTCTATAAACAAAATGCGAAGCTATCAACAGTGTTACCAGGATAAGGTTCCCAAACGTTATCCATTTACTGTAGACACTTTTAAGTTACTCATCTCGACTTTAATCCTCTTGTATGACTCACATACTAAGTCATGATTTCAAAGAGTAACTTAGGGTTTACTATTTGAATGTTTGATATAAATATATTTCCATATATTCCTAATATCGTTAATTGAATCAATCTAGATATTATAAAGAACTTATGTTTATTTATTTAATTTATTCGAAATAAATTATTATAATTAAATAATTACAAGTTTTAGGACACCATTCCTAACAATCTGTGACGACCCGTCACTTTTAAATAATTTAAATCAGAGAAAACAGCGGAAGTCTTTTATTTTAAGAAAATTTGGCGTGGTTATGTTTGAAAATTTGCTGGCCAAAAACCTGTTTACATCTTAATTTCAAAATCTAAAATACACAAGGAACATTAAGTTCCTATCCAGGAGTTCAAAATGATTAAAATCATAAATCAACGACAATAAGCTCTTATGAGCTAATTACAAAGTACAAATCATCAAAATGATATAAAGTTCACAAAACAACCATGTACATGGATTTTTACATAACACATAGTCCATCTCGAAAATCATCATCCTCTCGATCAAGCACGCACCAGCTCCTCTTCCACGATCCCAAACATTACCTGAAATGTTTGTAATATCATGAGCTAACAACTTAAGCCCAGTGAGAATAATAAGAATAAAAAAGTAAGAATAGACCTCAAATTCGTATTTCGATTTGTGTCCAATTAACTGACACAATCTTTCCTAGAATTCACCAAAGTCTAGGTAATTCTATTCCATATTTTCCAAAGTATAACACAATTAACTCCTAAAGTCATCCAGACTCTAGGTAAATTCATTTTATACTTTCTAAGGATGATATTGCTAGTAATCGTAGCCAATACTCATCCATTAACATTATTAGAACGTAAATAAGTAAAGTAAACACACTTTACACAACATACAACTTCTCAATTCTCTCTTGCATCAATCATAAACATGAATGCATGAGAGCATCCCGTAGGATTTCGCATTTGCCCTTTTTATGCGTGAATGAAGGTAATGAGTACATCTCGTAGGATACCATTCAACCTTATGCATGAGGAAGTAATGCGTACAGCCCGTAGGTTACCATTCAACTCCCTATGCATGAAGAAGTAATGCGTACGACCCGTAGGTTACCATTTAACTTCTTTTCTTTCACATTCTTTCTTTTCTCTGAAGGTGATGTGAACTCCACATAGGGTTCATCAATCTTCCTTCTTTTCTCATTCACTTTTCTTTCTTTTCACTTATTTTCTCTTTTCATTTGCTTTCTCTTTCACTTTCGTTTCTTTTTCATGAATGATGCGATAATGGTATGGTGCAAAATGATATGCATATGCTTCCATACCTTGTAAAGTAAATAAGTAAAATGCGGAATTAAAGTAATCGTAAGCAAGCATAACGTAAAGGTGTAAAGTAAAGGACAAAATGTAAATGACATAAGATAAAAGTAGATAAGTATCTCAGGCGAACAATATGTCGATCGAACTCCGGTATCAATAATAAAAGTAGAATCATTACTAATACGATTAACCTATACCTTCCAGGATCCTAAACTTCCAATAATCCGAGGTTTTATTAATCGTTCCAAATACAAGTTGAATCCTTTTAACTTCCAATAATCCAATCTTAGTTTCGAATCAAACCTAACTTAGAATCTTCTAAGATTCAAAGTCTTTCTCGAGAACTTCTAAGTTCTCACTTAAAGGATCAACTTCTAATCCTAAGGGCACTAACTCACAACCCTCTAATCTTATATTCGGATTCTAGTCTTAGTTTCAAACTTTACAAACCTTCACACTCATTTGCTTTCTATAGATACTTTAAATTCTAACTATTCTCACCTTAGCCAAATAATTCCAAATCTCCAATTTCCACGAAACAACCACCGAGCAATTGCACCTACAATTCACCGATTGTACAACATATTACAAATCATAACTAATATGCGAACAAATGTGCAATTTCGGGTGAATAGTGATTTCGGATGAATAGTGTCTCGGGTGAATAGTGTTTTTCGAAAATCCGGGCTCAAAATCGTCATTTTTCATGATAGAAATTCATGATTTCAACTTCAAATCTCATTTATAATCAAAAACGAACAAAACCACCTAAAAAGTTTTGAAAACTTACTTTTTGGGACTTCCCTTAGAGAACGGGAAACTTCGAAAAGGTAGGTTGGATAGGTAGCCCTCGTCCCTACCAATCCAACGCAACCGAAATCAAGCCGATCCATCGAGAAACGAATGAGAAACGAAGAAAATAAAAACTTCATCAATGGAGGAAGGAAAGCTACGGCAAGGAGAAGGAAAGGAGAAGAAAGATGAAGCCAAGTTGATGAATTTTTTATATTTAAAGAAATATATGAATAGTAATTTTAGATATTTTAAGAAATTGGAAATGACGGTTGCGTCCTTTTATGACTTTTGACTTCTAAATCGAAACCCGATGCTCTTAAATAAATCTAAAGGTGATTAATAATTATTAATTGGCCTATTAATAATTATTAATGTCACCGAAACGAATTTAGAGCATTAAAACGATTAAAACGAATTTCAGTCGAAATTAACTACTAAAATCGAAATTACAAAATAATAATTAAACTAAATACTTAAATTGAAATAAATAAATAAATAAATAACATTAAATAAATAAATAAATAAAATAAATAAATAAAAATTCACTTCAAAAATAACGGGACGTTACACAATCTCCCACTTGTCCTAGATCTTTGGAGATTTTACTTGTAATTCCAAAAGCCGGGATGACTATCAACTATTTAGCCATGGTAGTCATTTTAATACTTTATCGATAACGTTTTCATCTGTTTAGTATGTATTTCTTTTGTCGATGTTAGTTTCATTAAGTGTAATAGATTCCATATTTTATCGCCATAAAATAAACTCTATTAACTATTGATTTGAAACCATCATGTTCAACGACCTTTCATTTACTAACAACTTAGTAATCACGCAAATTTAGAGTTTAGTCAGTAAAAACTCATTTTACTTATACTTAACTCATTTGATGTTTAATTCGCAAAGGTCTTTTGTCAAGTTCTTACATGGAAGTGAATTCATGTTCGAATTTGAGCCCGTGCAACTCATAAAATCTCCCATTTTATCTATGTGCACTAACATACTATTTGTAAATTTTATTTTAGTCACATTGGTTCGAGGATTCTCGAAATTCTTAAGCTCCCACTACAAAGTAATTCTTCATTGCTTTCATTTGTTCAATGATTACAATTCTATACTTCTTATTATTTCCAAAATAATGTATAAGTATAAGTGATCCTTTTCAACTCAACTATTGAAAAATTCATGTCATTTTTATTTCACTTATTTTGAACTTTATTCATTGATTTTTGAAATCAATGAGTTTTACTTGGACTTCTAAAAGTTCCTTTGGTTCGTACTATGGCGCTCCCACTCAAATAAAGTTCTACAAGTAGTTTAACCATTTAAACTTTTAAATAACTACTTGTTTTATTGTGAAATAAAATCATTGTAATTCTTTTCTATCTTAAGTAAGGTTTAAAGCTTTCAGTATCACTGATTTACTGAACTTATCTTTAATAATTTGTGAATTCAATTATCCACTAATTATTGCATTTCAATTTCTTTTTTTTGTTTATTCCATATCAGTTAGTACTCCTTTAAAACATCCTTTTAAATAACTGAATATTTGGAATGTAAGAAATTGATTGTATGTTTATTTATCACTTAAGTTCTGTAACGTCCCGTTATTTTTGGAGTGAAATTTTGTTTTTATTTAATATTTCATTTATTTATTCACTTACTTTAATCAAAGTATTTAGTTTAATTTTAGAATTAGTAATTTCGAATTTAGTAGTTAATTTCGTTCGAAAGCTTTTTAATCGTTTTATTAGCTTAAATTAGATTTGGACGTATTAAAAATTATTAGCGGGCCCACTATTGATTGTTAAATACTTTTAAGATAGATTAGAAGTAGTTAAGTTGAATTGGAATTAGAAACGTGGAATAACGAGCACCCGGAACAAGCTTTCTTAAAGAAAATAAGAGGAGGGGCAATATCGTCTTTTACCAAAGTTTCTTTATATTTATCCACTTCATATTTTTCAAGGATAAGGATAAAGAAAAAAAAAGGAAAGATGAAAAATGATCCCCAAACCCGTAGCTAGAGAGGAGGAAAAGAGAAGAGAAAGAAATTGTTGCCCCAGGCTTCGTTTCTCGACCGTTTTCATCGTGCCTTAGCTCGTTGGAAAGCTCTCGAGACGATCTTTCTACCCATCTCATCAATCAGGCCAATCCATTAAAGATCCAGGAGATACAAGGTGAGGAAGAAATGGGTTTTTGTGTTTTCTTTATTTCCAATCTTGTATGTAAGCCTTGATTCGTTTTTCCCGGGTGTTGTTTGTGAATTCTAGTTAGGAAAAATCACTTTGGATGAGGTTGTTGTCTTGGACCTAAACCCGAGTCGAATCGAAAACCCGTCCCGTATGATTTTCTCTCACTTGGTGATGGTTGGGGTGTTTAGTTTGTTATTGTTTTGTATTTTACTTAATTTTTCGGGAATCAAGTATTGTGTAAAACCTTAAATCACGGTTACCCACTGATAATTTGAACCTACAAAGTACCTAAAACCAACCCGGAACACCTCTAAAATGCCTAAAAGTCGAAAAACCACCCGAACCTCATTTTCTCTCCTATGGCCGAGAGCACCATAAGGTTAAAAACTTGGGTTTAATCATTTTATGCGTTTAGATGTCGATGGTTCAATTTTTGGTTAATTAATGTTTATTGGATGTAACTTATTTGTAGGTTGGTAATTGCTCGCGTGGGATCTACCTCGACACTTTGGAAGTTCGGTTTCAATTCTAAGGTGAGTTTAAAATGGAAGTTAGTAATTTTATGAATTATGTTTCATTACGATATTGTTTATCGAGGTTAAGAGGGGAACCAACTTCCGGAAGTTATACTTGGTTGGTGACTTTAAACTCGGATGTGAGTGGAGTGGCTTTGGTGTTCTTATGAATTTGGAAGTAAAAGAGGAGTTATGAGTGATTTGGAAGTCTAGTAAGATGAATTGAAGAGTTTAGATAAATTGAAGAGTTTAGATGAAAGTGAAAGTTTAAGGTACTTTGAGAAGTTTAGATCAAAGTAGCGTAGATGTTATTCTCAAAAGTACGAAAGGTTATAAAGATTCTGAGACAAAGTTGGGAATTGAATTTACTTTGGGTAGTTTTGACCAAAGTAAAGCAAAGGAAATGTTTGGAAGTTAACTCATGGTTTATGGTAATGGTTTGGAAAGTATTCTTGTGATTTGAGGTGATTTATTGTCATTCGTGACATGATGATGTTAAACCTCGTTTTGTTTATTGGGAGTTATAAGACTTTGTGGAATTATGGCATCAGTGATGATAATGGTTAATGTTTTATGAACTTATTACCTTGTGTGAGTGATAAGGATTGTTTTATATTATGGTAATAATGTGGAGTATGAAAGTTCATATGATAATAAGGAATGATGTTGATTATGTTAGTACTGGGAAGTATGGAATCATGATAATAGTACGATTGATGTACTCAGGACTTTTGGTAAGAGGCAACACTTTAAGTACAAAAGATAAGCATGTCATTGAGTGTAATTGTAGTATGATTGTATTGTTTGTTAGTTGTTTGTGTTGTGATGCTCAAGTAATGAACCGATTTATAGATACTATGATCGCTGTGGTAAGGTTGGCATTTGAAGATTTGAGCGTGTATGGATGCGTTATTATTGTTATCATTATTATAGCACTATACACGCTGTGGTAAGGTTGGCATTCGAAGATTTGAGCGTGTATGGATGCGTTATTATTGTTATCATTATTATAGCACTATACACGCTGTGGTAAGGTTGGCATTCGAAGATTTGAGCGTGTATGGATGCGTTATTATTGTTATCATTATTATAGCACTATACACGCTGTGGTAAGGTTGGCATTCGAAGATTTGAGCGTGTATGGATGCGTTATTATTGTTATCATTATTATAGTACTACACATGCGACGATATGTGATACGGCACATGATAGTATGTGATACGCTCTATACGGTATCATGGTGCGACGTTATGTGATACGGCACATGATAGTATGTGATACGCTCCATACGGTATCATGGTGCGAGGATATGTGATATGGCACGTGATAGTATGTGATACGCTCCATACGGTATCATGGTGCGAGGATATGTGATATGGCACGTGATAGTATGTGATACGCTCCATACGGTATCATGGTGCGATGATATGTGTTATGGCACATGATAGTATGTGATACGCTCCATACGGTATCATGGTGCGATGATTTGTTATATGGTGAAATTCCTGATATCTATTTGGTGAAATTCCTGATATCTATATGGTGAAATTCCTGAGACCTATATGGTGAAATTCCTGATATCTATATGGTGAAATTTCTGATATCTATATGGTGAAATTCCTGAGACCTATATGGTGAAATTCCTGATATCTATATGGTGAAATTCCTGATATTTATATGGTGAAATTTCTGATACCTATATAGTGAAATTCCTGATATCCGATGTGATGAGAGTTACGATGGTATGTTGACTTCGATCCATACGGTATTATGATACGATGAAAGATAGTTAGTAATGTAATTACATAATCTTTAGACTTGTATAGTAAGACTTAGTAATAACAGGTACTTTTACTTTAAGTCTTGATATCGTTACTTTTAGAAAGTATATTATGTATGTTGATTATAATTGGACTTTGGAAGTGTAGAATGGTTAGCAAAGAGAAAGTTAGGCCTTTGGACACAATTTCTCGTATGGAATTTAGTCCATGGGATTACTGGCTTTCATTTTATTCTCACTAGCATTTTTATGCTAATGTTGCTACTTTTACATTTTTTTAGGTACTTCTTGACATAGTAGATGTGGTAGAGGAGGTGGTCTTGTTTGACTTCTCGAGGCAATGAAAGAACAAGAACAGGAACGCTTTTGAATAGAATCTTGGAATGCTTTGTTTATACCTTCTACTTTTCATATTTTGTGATTTTGAGCTCGGTAGAGAAATTGTCTAAAATTGTAAATGTCTTATGGTTTTAAAGTTCTTTTCGAAGTTACTTTTAAGCTGGAATGCGCATTCCACAAATTTTATTGCTTTCTCTGAATTGGGTCATTGTAAACAGGTTTTGGTTTATCCTAGTTTTAAATGAACCTGTGACGACCCGTCACTTTTAAATAAATTAAATCAGAGAAAACAGCGGAAGTCTTTTATTTTAAGAAAAATTGGCGTGGTGATGTTTGAAAAGTGGCTAGCCAAAAACCTGTTACATTTTAAATTCACAATTTTTAATACACAAGGAACTTAAAGTTCCTATCCAGGAGTTCAAAGTTTATAATCATAAAAGTAAAGACATAAAGCTCTTATGAGCTATATACAAATAAAAAAATCCAACAAAATGTATAAAATTCACAAAACCAAAGTCCATGGACATTACATAAACCTAGTCCATCTCAAAGTCGTCATCCTCTCGATCAAGCGCGCACTGCCTCCTTTTCCACGATCCCAAACATTTCCTGAAATGTTTGTAATATCATGAGCTAACAACTTAAGCCCAGTGAGAATAATAAGAATAAAAAGTAAAGATAGACCTCAAACTCGCATTTCGATTTGTGTCCAATTAATCTGACACAACTCACTCCTAAAGTCCTCCAAACTCTAGGTAATTTCATTCTAAACTTTCTAAAGGATGATATTGCTAACACTAGTAGTCAATCCTCATCCATCAACATTATTATGACATAAGTAATAAAAGTAAATAAACTTTGCATCATATTAAACATCTCAATTTTCTCTTTCATCGATCATATGTATGAATGCATGAGAGCATCCCGTAGGACTTCGCATTTGCCCTTTTGTGCATGAATGAAGGTAATGCGGACATCCCGTAGGCTCCCATTTAACCTTATGCATGAGGAAGTAATGCGTACATCCCGTAGGCTACCATTTAACTCCCAATGCATGAAGAAGTAATGCGTACATCCCGTAGGCTACCATTTAACTTCTTTTCTTTCACATTCTTTCTTTTCTCTGAAGGTGATGTGAACTCCACGTAGGGTTCATCAATCTTCCTTCTTTTCTCATTCACTTTCTTTTCTTTTCACTTTCATTTCTTTTTCACTTTCATTTCTTTTTCACTTTCGTTTCTTTTTCACTTTCATTCTTTTTCATGAATGTTGCGAGAATGGTATGATGCAATATGATATGCATATGCTTGCATATCCTTGTAAAAGTAAATAAGTAAAGTGCGGAATTAAAGTAGTCGATACACAAATAAAGAAAAGGCATAAAGTAAAAGTATAAAGTAAAAGACAAAAAGTAAATGACATAAAGTAGAAGTAGGCAAGCATCTCGGATGAACGATATATCGATCGAACTCCGGTATCAATAAGAGTAGAATTATAAAATAAACGATTAACCTAAACCTTCAAGGATTCTAAACTTCCAATAATCCGAGGTTCTATTAACCGTTCTAAAAACAAGCTGGATCTTTTAACTTCCAATGATCCAACCTAAGCTTCGAATCGAATCTAACTTAGAATCTTCTAAGATTCAATACTTTCCTTGAGAACTTCTAAGTTCTCACTTAAAGGATTAACTCTTAATCCTAAGGGCACTAACTCACAACCCTCTAATCTTAGGTTCGGATTCAAATCTTAGTTTCAAACTCTACAAACCTTCACACTCATTTGCTTTCTATAGATACTTTAAATTCTAACTATTCTCACCTTTAATAAAAGATGACTTTGCTCCTAAGTCCAGAAGGAGCGATCACGCAAGCGGATCAAAAACACCTACAATCGAATTATATCACACAATCAATAACTTTACCAACTATCAATCAAACATCAGTTAAACATACAAAGCGACGAAAAACCCAACAACTTCCCACTTGGGGCCCACGGCCCTATCATCAAAAATAGGCTTTGGGTTTGATTTTCCGGCTTTTAGACAATTCAAAAGTGTTTCGAGTTGGTTTTAAGCAAATTCGATATTCCCGATTTCAATGGGTATCGATAATTAAGGTTTTTGAACATTAATCCCTTTCCCAAATCGAATTTAAATAAACATTCATTCATTAATTTCTAACCCATTTTCAAACCCAAAATGGTAAATTTCAAACGGAAGGGTTTAATGTGAAACTCGATTTTAGGGTTTAGGAAAATCAAATAATAGTTAGCCAATAGTTTTTCCATCAACATTCAACAACAAAATTGGAAAGGGATGGAGGTTTTGGCCAAGAACTCAAAGCTTGAAACAATTTCCATGGAAATACTATGAGAATTCAAAATCTAGGGCTTACCTTAGAGAGTTGGAAACGTTCCAAGAGTGGAATGGGTAGAAAGGTCTCGGCGAGAGCTTTCCAACGCATCCGAAATTACGCAAAACGGCCAAGAAACGAAGCCGGGGCGACCGTTTCTTCTTCTCTTTTCCTCCTCTATTTGCTCGGGTTTGGAGAAGAAATGGATGAAGATTTGGTCAATTTGAGTCAATGGTCATTTAAAGAAGATGAGCAAATAGTAATTAGATATTTAGGAAGTTGGAAATTACGATTTTACCCTTTTATGACTTTTAACTTATAAAACGAATCCCGAACATCTCAAACTATACCAATGGTGATTAATAATTATTAATTGGCCCGTTAATAATTATTAATACCATTAAAACATATTTAAATAAATAAAGCCATTAAAATGACTTAAAATGAAATAAACTAATAAATTCTAATTTAATGATAAATAAATGAACTTTAATTACTTAAATTAAAATAAAATAAATAAAAGTTTTTTTTTTTTTTAATCACAAAATAACGGGACGTTACGTGAACCCATGCCAATTTTCTTTAAAACCAAGTCTTCCACTGTGCATTTGAATTTAAAGAATTTTATGGTATCGGGTCGTTACAAGTTCTAACATCCCGAATGTTCAAGCTTTAGTGATATTTAAGTCTAGTTATCTTTGATAAATCAAGGATATTCGATTTTACTTATCCCATAAGTTCGTGGATTAATATGGTTATCATCTCAAATTCCTTGAGAACCATCTTTAAGAGATTAATCCCTCTAACTTATTTAAGTAATTTTAGACTTAAGCATTTAAACATTTTAAAACCTTATAACTCATTTAGATATACCGGAGTTTAGAATTTGGATTTGGAATTTATTTGTTTTATACTAAGTATTTTGAATAACCATCCAATCACACTTTGGAACTTTGTAATATAATTGTAAAGGAATATCTACCTAAATAACTCTTATTTAAAATATTCCCAATCTTGGTTCATACGAAATGAGAACCAATAGTTATTACATAATTCAAAATAAAAAAACAAATTGATAACTAAACTAAATTAGAAACCTATGGTTTTGGGAAGAAGAATATTTTCTTCCCTTTTAGACTATTGTAAAATCGGTTACGAGCAAATTAGGAAGAAAAAGTTTTCAATTTCGAAAATTGAAATTAGAAGCTTTTGAATGAACAACCAAGACGTTTGTATTTATACGCAAAACAGTTTTCCAATCGAATTAGGAAATACTATCAAAATAAATACAAGATAAATGCCAAGAATAAAATCAAATTTTATTCCTTATTTATCTTACGTGCCGATTTTATGTGCATAAAATCAATAAGAAAAACTAATTTTTTCTTTGTTTAATTTGTCATTGGTTAAACATTCTTTTATATATTTATTTTAGACAAAATAATTCAACAATTATTTCCTAAAATATCATATATGTGTCGATTTTGGTATATAAATTATTCAAATAATTTGAACCAAAATCCATTGAATTCATTAATTCAATTATAGATTCTTCCTTATTAATAAATCTTATTCATTAACTCTTGATATTTATTTCAATAAATCAATTATTCAAATAAAATATCATATTCGATTTTGTATATTATTAATAAATATTTATTATTTTCTATTTAAATAATCGACATTATTTAAATTAATAATAAATATGTTATTTACTATTATCCTTTTAAATAATCACTATTATTGAAAATTAATAATAAATGTTAATTATTAATTTCCATTCGAAAAACACATTACCTAAATAATTAATAATTATTTATCAATAATATTTTATTATTAATTACCATTTAAATAAACACATTATTTAAATAATTAATAACAATGATATTAATTTCCATTTAAATAAACTCATTATTTAAATAATTAATATTGTCAGTTTATTTAAGTAAACTGCTTTACTTAAATTATTCATTTCCTTTTTCTAGGAAACATAGTTCTCATCGTTCAGTTTGTTCTTTCCAAGTATAGTGACTAAAACAGATGCTATATTACTGAAATTTAAATAAATTTTATCTTAATAATCTAACATGCATTCAACATTCAAATACTCAAAGTTTTGACATATAATTAAATATGATGCATGAATGCGAACATATTAATGAACAGAAAAGCCCTAAAACATGTTACTATGTCACGATATTTTAATGATACCGGTGAAGTGCCGTCGAATGATAGGTCAGTTACCATCATTAAAACGAGATGCCACTCGAACAATTGACAACTCCAGAATAACTCATATTCCTATGTCATTGTTTACCGTGTGTTTGGTCAAGAATTTTGATAACAAACTTTAACAAATTTCTTTTTAAGTGTGACCCACTAATTTAGTCTTTTAAATAAAAATTGAAGAGTGTCTACGAAGTGTAGATTCAGTCTTCAACTCGATTTAAAATTCTTTATCCCTTTCGGGAGACCCAACTTGATATTGATTTATACAATAAACCTTCCTATGGGAATGAACACCTGCAGCAGTGTTACAGAGGCCATGTATAAATCTCACGTTTCGAGCCCATTAGTGGAGACCATAGGATACATTGACATGTTTCCTTCTCCCACTTAATATTTTAAGTTAGGGTTTCATTGAAGGGATGATTTACTAAACTAGCGGAATTTTATTTAGTAAACTAATTAACATTTAATTACGGATCTATTAATATCATGCAATTCGTGAAAAAACATGTAGATTCATGCTTTAAATTTCGAAAATTAAAATCAAAACTTACATTGAGTAATAAATGGAGAATCGGTTGGAGGTTTCTTTACAGCATCAAATCCTCAGCAACACCGGATCTTCTACGCTATATCCCGATCGATCAAACGAAACCCGATTGTGGGATCGAACTTTAGAAGAAATTGGGAAGAAGAAAAATATTTTCTTCCTAATTTTGAATAGGGAAAATCGGCACTCAAGGGGGGAGAGGAGGAAGAGAGAATTCCGAATTTCTAAGGAATTTAATTGTATGATTTATGAATGACCCAACCCTCCTATTTATAGAAAAATAGGAATCCTAATCACATTAGGATTAATCTATAGAGATAAATACAAAAAAAAATAAAACATTATCTCTTTCCTTTATCTTGCAATTTCGAAAATGCCATAGATAAATAGGAGATTATTTTATTTTCTTTATTTTATTTATCTTGGGTAAATAAATCTATGTAATTATTTTAGGATATAATTCAAGCAATTATCTCTCCCAAAATACATGTATAGCCGAAAATTGGCTTTAATAATTAATAAATAATTCTAATTTATTTAATTAATTATTTTGGGTAAATTCCAATTGGGTTCATTAATCCAATTGGGCTTGAAATTCTCTCTTAAATTAATAAGTCCAACTTAATTAATTTATTTATTAATTACCATTTAAATAAAATATTTTATTTAAACAATTAATATTTTCTCCCGACTAAATATTATCAAATTTATATTTAATTATTAATTTCCATTTAAATAATTTTCATTATTTAAATAATTAATAATAAATATTATAATTATTAATTTCCATTAAATAAACTCATTATTTAATTAATAATTTTATTGACAATATTTTATTATTAATTAATTAATTTTAATTATTAATTTCCGTTCAAATAAAATTAATTATTTAAACAATTAATAATTGTTAATTAATTTCAAATTATTAATTATCATTTAAATATACTCAATATTCAAATAATTAATAATATCTAATTAATAATATTTCATTATTAATTTCCTGTTTAAATAAACTCATTATTTAAACAATTAATAATGTTTATATTAATTACCGTTTAAATATACTCAATATTTAAACAATTAATATTGCCTATTTTAAGTAATTCACTTTACTTAAAATTTTCATTTCTTCTACTTGATTTCGCGACTACGATATTTGGGCTAGCATAGGGACCCGATGGACCTATAGATCATGGGCTTAATAATTAGTCAATTAATTGATTAACTCATAATCAGTTAATTACTTATTATCTAACTATGAATAATTCCACTATAGATTCATAGCTGAACTCCTCTCACTATAGATGAGTTATGTCCATTTAGTTTATCTTTATTTATATCTGTGATATAATCCTTCACGTGGAACCCTCATAATTACAGGCGGATAAATTTACCGTTTTGCCCCTGTAATTACCGCTTTTATCCTTGTGTTCCAGCTGATTCTCCAATGAACATTATCTTTAGTCGAACTAGAGATAATATACTTTTGTGATCAATAGAAGTCATGGCGCCACTTGTTCATGTCTCGAATCAATACATCAAGGGAGTTTCCTAAAGTTCCTAAAATATTTAGGTATCGCACTGATACCGTTAATTTATAGGAAAGTTATGAATTCCATCTCGTGAAAATGAGTTCCCAGCTACTTATCTAGTCATGTTCCCAAAACAGGAGTGTATTGAGCGTTCTTACAGATCGCTCTCAACTATGTGAATCAAAGAACATAACTCCACAAATAGGAGTCCGCATTTCACTCAGGATTGAGATCTATCACGGTTGATAAACTTAGTTTGATATTCGATCATTTCTCGTAAACGGTACTAAGGAGAAATTTGATCAAACATCGTGGTCCTATCTTATACAATCAACATTGTATATGATACTTCCATTTCATGTCTCCCACATGAATGATCAGGATTTTATCATTTGTCTATAAACAAAATGCGAAGCTATCGACAGTGTTACCAGGATAAGGTTCCCAAACGTTATCCATTTATTGTAGACACGTTTAAGTTACTCATCTTGACTTTAATCCTCTCGTATGACTCACATACTAAGTCGTGATTTCATAAGAGTAACTTAGGGTTTACTATTTGAATGTTTGATATTTATATATTTCCATATATTCCTAATATCATTAATTGAATCAATCTAGATAATTTAAAGAACTTATGTTTATTTATTCAATTTATTCTTAATAAATTATTATTATTAAATAATTACAAGTTCTAGGACACCATTCCTAACAATAACTTAGACTAATTCAGGCTAATTCATTAATCCAAGTTTTAATTAACCTAATCAACTTTAACTCTTAAATTGGTTAGATTAATTTTATAAAAGTGATTGTTCAAGTTTTCCTAATTAAAACTAATCACATTATGCGCCGTCTTAACAATTTCGATTTATTAATTTGAACTTTTCTCCCAGATCGCTCCCAGTTAGAGGCGCTCCGTGTTAGGGGAACTTTATGAAACCTCATCGCTTGGGCAGAGCTTTCTCGCCAGAGATCCATTCAATTCAATTAATCTCAATTATTAATTTTTAATTAACCCTTAATTAAAAGTTTCTATTTGTTTATCTTATATGGATTTTGGCCCAATTGTTTAAACAATAATTCCATATTACAAATAATTCATTTAGTTTCTATTCAACTTTTAAACTAGATTTAACTTTTGAATTTTAACTAAATAAGCATGCTTTTAATTCTAAAAACAATTAGAATAAAATACATAATTTTTTGATAATAACACTTTATAAAATAAAATTATGGCATGCTTCACATACATTAGCATATAATAACACATATTATATCATGATGCATGTATGTATAATTAATTAAAATCATACAACCTATGGTGGGATTTTCTACATGACATACTCTTATGCATGAACATTATTTAAAACAATTATATCATACATATAAACAATTTAAATAATAAATAGCTAAATTGACCGGTATTCTTGGCACTATTTCTAAAACAGAAAAATTAAATTACAACTTAATTTAAATCTTCCATTGTAGAACTTGAGGCTTCAACTTTCTCTCTCCTCCATGGTGTAGGCGTGGAATAGGGTATTTATGGAGGTAATATTATCTCCCATAATATTTCCATAAATACTTGTTTTAAAATAATTATCTTTTAATTATATGGAAAAAAATAAAGAAAATATTTTCCATATAATCTTATATCAATTTCTAATTCATAATTTAAGATAGGGAGATAATCTTAAAAAGATTTTATCCTTATCTTAAATATTTAAAATTTTAAATTGAGATAACAAAATAATTATGATAAAATATCTTACCATATCTCATCTTTTCTCTCTCCTTGGGCGTGGACCTCATGGAATGGTGGGGAAAAAATTTTCTTCTCTTCCTTCCTTGATGTAGCCGATTTTTGCCTTCTTTGGTATGGGAAAATTACAAATTTTTCCTATACCCTATAATTAGGGTTTACAAATTTTCTACTAAAATTTAAAATCCTAAGTGCCTCAAGAATACCTAAACAGTAAATTAGCAAACCTCCACAATTTATATAGCACAATTTATATAAACATACATAAAACAACTTTTTATGCAACCCACCAAAATTTTCGAAAAATCACAAATTTTGCATGATTATTAAAGACTAGCTCTGATACCAATTGAAGGGATGATTTACTAAACTAGCGGAATTTTATTTAGTAAACTTATTAACATTTAATAACAGATCTATTAATATCATGCAATTTGTGAAAAACATGTAGTTTCATGCTTTAAATTTCGAAAATTAAAACCGTTACTTACATTGAGTAATTAATGGAGAATCGGTTGGAGGTTTCTTTACAGCATCAAATCCTCAGCAACACCGGATCTTCTATGCTATATCCCGATCGATCAAATGAAACCCGATTGTGGGATCAAACTTAAGAAGTAATTGGGAAGAAGAAAAAAATATTTTTCCTCCCAATTTTGAATAGCAAAATCGGCAAAGGGAGAGAAAAGGAGGAAGAGAGAATTTTCAATTTCCAAAGAATTGAATTGTGTGATTTATGAATGACCCAACCCTCCTATTTATAGAAAAATAGGAATCCTAAAACAGAAGTGTATTGAGCTTTCTTACAGATCGCTCTCAACCATGTGAATCAAAGAACATAACTCCACAAATAGGAGTCCGCATTTCACTCAGGATTGAGATCTATCACGGTTGATAAACTTAGTTTGATATTTGATTATTTCTCGTAAACGGTACTAATGAGAAATTTGATCGAACATCGTGGTCCTGTCTTATACAATCAACATTGCATATGATACTTCCATTTCATGTCTCCCACATGAATGATCAGGATTTGATCATTTGTCTATAAACAAAATGCGAAGCTATCAACAGTGTTACCAGGATAAGGTTCCCAAACGTTATCCATTTACTGTAGACACTTTTAAGTTACTCATCTCGACTTTAATTCTCTCGTATGACTCACATACTAAGTCATGATTTCAAAGAGTAACTTAGGGTTTACTATTTGAATGTTTGATATTAATATATTTCTATATATTCCTAATATCGTCAATTGAATCAATCTAGATATTATAAAGAACTTATGTTTATTTATTTAATTTATTCGAAATAAATTATTATAATTAAATAATTACAAGTTCTAGGACACCATTCCTAACACACATAACTTCGCACCATGATACCGTATGGAGCATATCACATACTATCATGTGCCATATCACGGACACCGTATAGAATCCATCAAGCTCCCTAGTAAGATAGATAAAGTTCCATAAACTACTAAAGAACATAAACCGCTTGAATTTCACGAGTCAATACTCAAGTGTAATTTCTAGCTACTTTGACTCCCAAATCACTTAAAGTTCTTTATTCGTCCACTTTCATCTAAAATCTCCAAATCATCTATTAAGACTTCCAAACCACTCATAAATCCTCTTCTTCTTCCAAAACCATAAGTACACCAAAACCACTCCACTCACATCCGAGTTAAAGTCTCCAACCAAGTATAACTTCCGGAAGTTAGTTCCCCTCTTAACCTCGATAAACAATAACGTAATAAAACATAATTCATAAAATTACTAACTTCCATTTTAAACTCACCTTAGGTGTGAAATCTAAGCTTCCAAGGTGCCGGAGTCAAAGTCACACAATCGATCACCAACCTACATATCAAATACACCTAACAACCATTAATTATCCGAAAATCGAGCAAACGACATCTAAACGTATAAAACGATGAAAACCCTGGATTTAAACCCTACGGGACCCACTGCCAAACAAGGGAGAGAGGGCTCAGGTTCGGTTTTCCGGCTTTTATGCACTTTAGAGGCGTTTCGGGTTGATTAAGGATACTTTGAAAGTCGAGATATCAATGGGTCACCATATTTTAGGGTTTTACATAATAATCGATTTCCGAAAAATTAAGTAAAACGTGAAATCATAGTAAACTAAACACCCTAATCTTAGTCAAGTGAGAGAAATTAACACGAGATGGGTTTTCAACTCAAACTTGATTTTAGGGTTTAGGAAAGTTTCTAAAATTGCATAAAACGACTTCCTCGATTGAAATCTTCAAGCTTCGGTGTGTGAATTTGAAGATTTCAACTCAAAACCTCCATTAAAATACTATTCACATCAAATTTTAGAGGCTTTTTCATACCTTAAGGCCTTGAGAAACGAGCGAAAACCTCGATTGCTAGGTTAGAAATGATCTTCGAGATGAGAGCTTTTCAAGGGTACTGGAATTACGGCGATCTACCGAGCAAATAAGAAAAGCCAATAAGATGGGGTGGGGAGATGAGGGTCTCGGCCCAAGCAAGAAGGAGGAAGGAAGAAATGAAGTATTTGACCAATAGTTGACTATTTAAAAAGATGAAGATGAATAGTAATTTGTGATATTTTTAACAAATTGAAAAATGACGTATACGTCCCTTTTAAGTGATTCGATTAAAATACGAAACCCGATGATCTTAAAATAATCTAAAGATGATTAATAATTATTAATTGGCCCGTTAATAATTATTAATGTCATCGAAACTAATTTAAAGTAGTAAAAGGTTTGAAAAGGCTTTCGAACGAAAATAACTACTAAAATCGAAATTACTAAGTTTAAACTAACTTAAATACTTTATTTAAAATAAAAAAAAATTATCTCCAAAAGTAACGGGACGTTACATCTCGTTTCTGGTAATTCTGGTATCGTCGGTAAAATGAAAATATTCGGTACGTGTAGTATACGTGCAACACGTTGAGTGGCCCTACCACCATCCGATTTAACACAAACTGAATCAACCTCCATCGCGATAAACCCCACCATTAGCAACAGGTTCCATATTTAATACATCCAAACACGAACTGAAGGTAGTGTTCTCGGAAGTAATACCTTCTTCTACTTCCATATTGCTGCCATGATGCTCAACAATAACAGAACAGGAAAAAGGTTTAATCTAAGGCAATCCAACATATAACCGAAATTTTTCGAATCATCCAACGGCACGTATTTTGCCATGTTACAATCTGAGACCAACTCAATAAACATACGAAACACGTCAACGTCTTGAAGTATGGTTTACATTGAACAATTAACTTTTACTAAATGCATATATCGGCAATAAGAATTTGAAATTAAATAAAAATTTGCTACATGCCATCTAAAATGATTACAAAACATTTTACTTTAATGAAAATATCATTTTACTTGAATGAAAAGTAAATACCGCTCAAAATGAACCATAAAACATTTTACTAGATATTTTGTGTAAAGCATCCTTTGTAAGCTTCTCACTATTCCTAGAAATACGTAAAGAAAATGGATCACGAGTACCAATTAGGCATATTCCAGACTTCGGGTATTGTGGCCACATCACAATCCCACAAAATAATCATTACAATTATATATATATATATATATATAGTATTGGCTAGGTAAAAGTAATATAGGTGGCCATTTTCCTTAATATCTTGTGTAAAAATGATAGAAATAGGGAAGGGTAAAACTGGTATGAATAAAAATGAAAAAGTACAATTTTGGCTACTTTAATGAAAATATCATGATAGTGGTTATATTATGAAATGAGATCCCAAAATGTGGCTATTCTCATTATTATCTCAAGAAGTAAAGTAGCCAACAAACCAAGCCATGGTTTCCAATCCTCACTTTGTGTTGTTTCCATTAATGGCTCAAGGCCACATTATCCCTATGGTTGATTTTGGGCGTCTTTTGTTTCGGCGCGGAGTTATCGTGGCGATTATCACAACTCACCACAATGCTTAACGTTTTGAATCCATTTTAGCTTGAGATAGAGATTCATTCGGGCTTCAAATCAGCTTCCTTGTTCTTGATTTCCCATGGAAAGAAGCTGGTTTACCTCAAGGTCATGGAAAGCCTTGACTTGCTTCCTTGCACTAGTTTGAGCCATCAATTTCTTCGCCGCTACCGGTTTACTAGGAGACCCAACAGAGAAAGTGTTTGAAGAGTTAGATCCACGGCCATGTTGAATTTTTCGATGTTTCTATTGCCTTCACTATTCACATTGCCCGTAAATTCAACATTCCCAGGATCTCTTTCAGGTATTCAATTGTTTTATCGGTTTACTAATTTCGAAATTTAAACTACCCAAGGATATCGAATCCGAACACGAATACTTTTCGGTTCCGAATCTTCCTCACCTGATTACGATTACCAAGGGTCGGATGCCACAACCGTTTCAAGAAAATCTAAAACATTATGAGGATGAAGTGATAGAAGTCAAAATTGGATCATATGGAGTTGTATTCAATACTTTTGAGGAGTTGGAGTCTGAATATGTGAATGAGCTTAAAAAGATGAGAAGAAAATAAAGTGTGGTGCGTTGGCCCTGGTTCACTCTGTAATTCAAATGATTTAGACAAGACTAAAAGGGGGGAAAACTGGCAATCGATGAGCATCTCTGCTTGAAATGGGTTGATTCCAAACAAAAAAGGTCTGTAATCTATGTTTCCTTTGGAAGCCTTTGCAATCTTACACCAAGTCAGCTGAAAGAGTTGGCCTTGGGGTTAGAGTTGTCCAAAAGTCCTTTCATTTGGGTAATAAGGAAATATGAAAGATTTGGAGAATTGGAAGAGTGGATTTCAGAGAGTGGGTTTGAGGAAAGGGTTAAAGAAAGAGGGATTCTATTAAGTGATTGGTCTTCTCAAGTATTAATCTTATCACATCCTGCTGTTGGTGGTTTTCTTGCCCATTGTGGAGGAAATGGAATTCAGGTAATTGTAATCTATGCTCATTTGATAACCATTTCGTTTTCTGTTTTTTGGTTTTAATTTTTTAAAAACAGAATCGTTTGATAAAAAAATAGGGTACCCCGCCTCATTTACACCCCTAGTTTTTTTCCATAATTTTATACTTATAAGTGAGGATGTAGGAATAGTTAAGTTTCATCCATATTAAAAACTAAAATAAAATGTATTATAAAAAAAACTAAAATAAAATGTATTATAAAAAAAACTAAAATAAAATGGGTTATCAAATGGGATCTAAAATTTCTGCAGTCTTGTTGTTGTTATTGCTGTTGAAAATCTCATATCGGAAAGATGAAGAGAACTCCCAAGATTTATAAGATACATAGGCTACTCCTCTCATTGCCAATTGGTTTTGAGATGGAACCTTATGATAACAAGAATATGAACTGATTAATTCGCATTGTTTTTCTTTTATCTTTTTCTCTCTAATTTTGGTTTTGAATCTCTATGTGATTGTGATAGGAAGGGATATGTTCAGGAATTCCCATGATTACTTGGCCATTATTTGCAGACCAATTTATAAACAAGAAACTGGTTGTGGAAGTGTTGAAAGTTGGGTGAAGGTTGGGGTAGAAGTTCCTGTAATTTGGGGAGAGGAAGATAAAATTGGGGTTTTGGTGAAAAAAGAACAAGTTAAGGAAGCCATTGAAAAGTTGATGGATGAGGAAGGAGAAGAAGCTGAAGAGAGAAGAAAACGAGCGAAAGAGTTTGTAGAAATGGCAAACAATGCTGTAGAAGAAGGCGGATCCTCACATATCAATATTACTAGCTTTATCAATGATATGAAAGCTATGGATGAAGAGAAACTCAAAATTATTGTGTGACATTGGTGAGAATAAGAGCTTAGCAATATCAACCATGGGAATCATGGTTTTTGGTTTTTGGTTTTCTTTGCACACGTTTTCATTTTCTTAGGTTGAGGAGAAACTCAAAATTTTGAATTATTGGTTGAAAGGGAGTGAGCTCCTTTTGATCATCGATGGAACATATTCTATTATGCTACGTAACTCTTTTTTTTTTTCCAATATACTCATGCACATAAAAGGGGATGTTAAAATTAGGGGGGAAAATCAATTTACACCCCCCTAACTTTATATGGAGAATCAATTTAAACCTTAAAATTTTAACATAATCAATTTACACCCTGAACTTTAATAAATAAATAAATTTATACCCTTTGTTAGTAAAATTACTATTATTTTTGGAAATTTTTAGTCAGAAGTAAGCGTTTTTATATCTAAATAAGGTTATTTTTTTGAAAATTGATTTTATATTTATGTTAAATATTTTTTATGACTAAATTTGACCATTTTGGTGTCGGGTTTGAATATTTTTGTAATATTTAATTTGGTTACTAGGATTTGAGTTTTTTCATAGTTGAATTTGGGCTTTTTTATGATTAGGTTATAGACTTTTTGTTATTTTTATCTTTTGATGATTTAGTAATTGAATTTTGATTTATTTTATAGATTTATTATTATGTGGGTTTAAATTGATTCACTTGAAAAAGTTTAGGGTATAAATTGATTCAATTGAAAGTTTAGGGTTTAAATTTACGCACCATGTTTCAGGGGGTGTAAATTGATTTTTTTTCCCTAAAAATATCAAAATAATATACCATTAATGTTAAAATTAATCAAATAATATCATATCATATTATTTTATGATATCGCGTGTATTACAGAATATACATGTAGTAAAGCAATATAGTAAACTCAAGAAGAACACATGGTTATGTATATCACGTATATTACAAAATATATATTTAAACAGATCATAAAAAAGTGTATATTACGTATATTAAGTAAAACAGAAGCAGAACGAGCAACAAAAATAGTTATGTATATTATGTATATTACAAAAAAGTTACATTTAGAGAAAAACCACCTTGAAAGATAAAAAAAACGTATATTGCGTATATTACATGTACAGCGGAAAACGCTATTAAAAAATTACGTATATTACATAAAACAACAAATGACATAAATGAGAAAAAAAAATATAAAAAACTAAAAAAAAAATACCTTTCGTCAAATCCATACTATTTTTGTTTTAGATCTTCGAGATTCAGAACAAAAAACGGTGAAAAATAGTTATGAAAAAAACAAGAATTAGAAGAAATTAAGGAGAGAGATAGTAAATTAAAAAAGTGTAGCAAATTTATGAGATGAACATTTCTATAAGATAAAAACGTTGAATTTTTTAACAAGAATGAGATAACCAAGGGAGGTTTGAAAGAAAATGATAGATAATGGATAAAGAAATGAGGGAGAGAGGGAAGAAGAAATGAGAGAAAAATGAAAAAAATGAGGGGGAGGAAGAGAATCTAATATATAAAAGAAAGGGGGGGGATGAGAGGGAAAATATTTTTAAAAATAATTATGAAAAGTAGAGAGAGTTATGTTAATATTAAAAACAAAACAAAAGGAAGAGATGGTAAAGGAAGGAGGAGAGAGTAGAGAGAGGATGATTTAACATTAAGAATGTTTATGTCTTTTTACATTTAGATGTGGCTATTAAATGATATCTCTAATATATAAAAGGTGGGAACTTTTAGAAACATTTTTAGATATTTTTACCCTCTCAATTTTAAAAATCACAAACATATCCCACCTCATTAAGTCTTAAATATCATTTTATACTCATTAATATATAATAATAATTCATAATTACATTTAATATATATTAGATAGTATCTTTTTCTTTTTTTAATCAACAGTTAAAATTTCATTGGAAACTTTTTAAATATTAAAATACATTTAATTAATGTTATAAAAAAAATACATTTAATTAATTTTGTTAGTGGTAACCGTCATAAAAAGCCTTGATTTTTATGTTCCTATAATTCAATAAAAAAAAATTTCTTTGTTTTAATAAAACCATTTCTTTGATTACAAAAAAATAATAAAATAAATTTAAAAAAAATTATTTCTTATTTTATTTAAATAAAAATAAATATAGAAATTAAAATTAAAATATTAATTGTAACAGTATTATGTCTTCTTTTTTTAAGGGAAATTTCATTGGGTAGGAGATTTTTATACAATGTTTGTAAGAATAACAACTCTAAAAAATATGTGTAAATATAGTAATTTACTACATTAATGTGTGTATCAGTGATAAATTTAGTGTAAAAATATGTAATTTATTATTTATGATCAAAATTTGCTATATTTACAAAGATTTTTAAGAGTTGCTATTTTTATAAATATTAATAATTTTTTTTGCTAGATTTGCAATTGCTCATTTCTTTCAAATTACTAGCTTTTATTTCAAGTGAAGTGACTAAGTATTCCCTTGAATAAAAGGTTCAAACCACGAGAAGGAATTCAATTGAATTTACTTCATTTCACTAAATGTGTCATCATCAAATCTATTGATTTTCTAAATAATTGTGTCAATTATAGATTGAATGACTTATCGGTTTGATAATCTATGGTTTCAAATCAGCATTTGCTTACTATAAAACCCATCTCATGAATTCAATAGACCAAACATATTTAGCCTTTGCATATGCATGTTGCTTGAAAAAAATATTTTCATTTTTTTTCTATATTAAATTTGACTATATTGAATGAAGTTGTTGCTGTTCTTGACGAATGTTTGATATCCCTTCGTTGGATTTCTTTGGGCGAGGTGGAGCATTCTTAAGAGTTGATCAGAACGAGATCTTTCAATCACCGTTATTGTCAAAAATGCATCTATTTATCTGTCGTTAATTAAGAGATATTGTAAGCGTTTTGTAGTTCTGGATTTGAATATGTAAATATAGAATGTGATAACATAAGTTTTTTTTATTTGTGATATTACATCTGATTTGGAGAGTTTTCTTTTTTCATAGATATTACATCTAGTTTGAGAGGGATGGAGAGAATTATGAATTTCAATATATAAAAATAACATTTTTGATGAAAAGTTAAAGACCAAACATATACATAAATTTAACTACAATTAAAATTTAAATAGATAACTAATCTAATTTAAGTTTCTTTAACATACTATTAAAAAAATTCTTTAACATGAAAATATAAAAACAATAAATAATAGTTGTTTCTTTATATTTTGGAGAAGTAAAAAATTAGTTACATTTGTTTTAAACATATCATGAAGGATGATCAAAATAATCTAAATTGGGGTTCTTTTAATATAAAAAATAACATGTGATACACCATTAATAAATAAATTAAAAAATAATAATACATCTATTTAGAAACTTATTAAATCGAAAATTGTTAGAAACTTATTAAATTTTATATAATTTTTATTCATTGAGAGAGATTTTTAATAATTATTTTTTAAATAAACATTAATCTATTTTTTTTATCATAAATCTAAAATGTGTACTATAAGTTATATCATTTTATTTATGAATATTCGATAAAATATATTATCATATATTTTAAAAAATTAAATTAATTTAAGATTGTTTACGTGCATCGCACATGGTAAAGAACTAATTTTTAAAAGGGTGGTTATAGGGAAAAAAAGAGGGAAGGAAAAGTGGCTATTTGCCCCTATTATCTATGCATGTGGCTAGGTCAAGTCTCTTGGAGTTTGGAATATCATGCAATATTTAGAACACATGGGTTAAAATCTTTAAAATAGCCACAAAGGTTGCACCTGCATCCATGTCATTTTTTAACATTAATTAGCAAGAGAAATGCTCCACACCAGCGTTAAAATCCGTTTTCAAAATCAAAATTAGAGAATCTTTCTTCGAAACTCAACAAAGTCAAAAACAGAAGAAAATAATTATATTAATTAAAAAGTTTATAAAATAAATATATAAGTTTTGATTCTTGATACACAATATTAAAAAAAACACATTAATCACAAGTTCAGTCTTTGATTTGATGAGGTCTCGTGGAATGGAGCTTGAGATTTGTATAATCTTAGCGGTGTGCCCACACCTTGAATATCTCTAAATTAGAGGGGGGAAATATGATGGATAATAAATAGAGAAATTATATTAGGTATTAGATTTGAGTAAAAATGTGAAAGTGGCCACAATAGAGGTTCTCTTTTCCCTAATAGCCATAGTTTTATTATGTTTTTCTTTTAACCATCAATATGTGGTCATTTTCTTAATATACCCGTTGTACCCCTGATGTGAAGCGCACGTGGTCCTTATTTTCTCTTATACCAGCTCCACCCGATTCCCAAGGATAGCTAATGATTAGAAGTCTGTTGGCCTACGTTCCTTCCCTTGAAAGCTTCATTCTTTCTCCCCTTTTTTTAAAAAAAAAAATTCCCCTCTCAAATTTGTGGATGGTAGGCATATAGGTTTAGCTTCCAATGGAAGTTTCTTTTTGTTATCTACATACACCCATGTATAAACGTAACAGATGAAGGGAGGTGTTTTCCTGGTGTGTTTTTGAAATTTCTAGTTTTTTAGTTGATAATGGAGTATTAAATGTGGAGACAAAGAGAAACGGTACGTGGAATACGGAAAGCAAGTATGCGTCCTATGTAGCTCAGATTATATCATTTCCATTGATGGAGGTATTCAATGAATTCAAAGACTTTGTTATTTCTGCCCTTGATCTCACCGTACATATGAAGATGTTTATCGAAGTAGTTACGGGGGAAAACGTTTCCAAGTATCTTCCTTTGATTAATGACGATGATTGCAAGTTCTTTTACAATCTCTCCAACCTAGACAGCGTGAAATGTTCCGTAGTGATTGAAGCTATTGACTTGCCTGTGGAATATGATAGTGAGGATTCTGCATTTGATAGTCCGGTTGAAGATGAAAGGCTTGAGGTTTTAAATGGAGTTTCAGATGTCAATCGGAAATCTTGATGTAATATACTTGATGACTCTGGTATACAAAGTGTACCCGATTCTTTGGTGGACGAACTAATTTCACATTCTGTACAGAACACGTTGGATGCTACGCACAATAGTGGTAATGGTGATGACACATGTACGAAATCACAGATTGACGAGAAAATGGGCGTGGAAGATGATCATGAGGTCGTTGACGCGCAGATTGATATAGACACTATACATGATATACAGGAAGACAAGGATGATGATCATCTTTCATCACCTCAACCACGATCTCCATATTGTCATGGAGTTTATAGTTTTGATGGAGTTAGGTACATTGATAGACTTGATATAAGAGATTACCAAGTACATTTTATGTTCTCGTTGATGACGTCTATGGAAGCAAGAAGTTGTTTATGAATGCTTTGAAGGTGTTAGCTATCAAGAACCACTTCTATTTCAAGGTAATTCGCTCTAATCAGAGACGTGTGTACGTTGCATGTCACAAGGATGGTTGTGAGTGGCATGCGCATTGTTCAAGGTTTGGAGATTCTCAAGCTTTTAAAGTCCATGCATTGAATAATGTTCACACATGCCCTGTCAACTATGTTTCATTTGCCCACCCCCAGGCAACGCGAGATCATTGCGAATTTATCAAGGAACTTTATCCACCAATTAAGGGAAAGTTGTTATGACCATATGAGATAAAGGAGATTATAAGGGCTGATCATGGGGTAAACGTTAGTTATGGGAAGGCACCAAGGCACATGAGTTAGCATTGATATACTTTCGGGGTAGTCCAGAAGCTTCTTTCCATAACTTAATGAAATTTCTTTTTGTCGTCAAAGAGAGGAACCCTGGTATGGTGTTACTTTTATTTTTTCCATTTACGATCTGCATTATATGCCATATGTATACTATACACAATATACGTTTTATATCTCATCACCACAATATACAGCATGTAAAAAATGATACTATACACACTATACCTTTTTATTTTATTTTGCAGGCACGGTTATATTCATTGTTCATCGAGAGGAATTTAGGTTCAAGTACATGTTTATTACGTTGAAGACGTCCATTGATGGTTTCAGGTTTTGCACACCAGTAATATCCGTTGACGAGACCTTCCTTAGAGGAAAATATGGTGGCACTATGTTAGCTGCAGTGTGTATGGATGCGAACAACCACATCTTTCCGATTTGTATGGCTGTAATTGATGCTGAGAATGACGCTGCGTGGGAATGATTTTTCACCAAACTGAAGGTTGTGATTGGGAATGACTTACCCGATGTTGCGATTATTTCAGACCGACATCATAGCATCAAGAAGGCTATTAGTAAAGTAATGCCTGAAGCGAAATATGGGTATTGCATGTATCACATGTCGAATAACTTGAAAAGCCGATTCAAAAAGAAGGGTAAGGTATTTATGCGCCCTGCCGGCATATACACTTCGTGAGTTTGAATTCCATTACAATCAGTTGTACAACATCTGCCCCTCTTCGCAAAAGTATTTGGATGATGCGGGGTCATCTTTGTGGGCTCGTTCACTGTTTCCTGGATCTCGATTTTTTATTATGACAACTAACATATTCGAAAGCTTCAATTCCATTATGTCACCATTCCGTGATTATCCTTTAGTTGCGTTTATAGAAGAGTACATCATAAAATTGCAGTCTTAGTTCCTTGCCCGCTGAAATTCTATCAGTAAGAATCAAAACATATTCGCTGATGTTCCACACGTGGTACTGCAGAAGCGCATCCAAGCTGGGCGATGCATGAAGGTAAGCTCACGTAGTATATTCTGTATAGTATGTATATATTATACTCCAGCATTTTTAATTTTGGCATGCGCATTTTAACCTATTTTATAGGTGAATGCATCTGATTCTTCCAAAATGATGACATCGATGTTCAGTGTAGGATGTGTTCATGCGGGAAATGGCAACAACAATTGATCCCATGTGCCCATGCATGTGCTTCTTTGAATTTTTTGCGCATCCCCATTGGAACTTATGTTCATGACTTCTACCTGACGACTGTTGTTGTTCGTACATATGCAGGTTCAATTAACCCTCTAGGTAGGTTTGGGCAATAGGATGCACCGAATCATCTTGTGTTCCTCCATTTGCTTCCCCCCCATTCAAACGGCAGGCAGGTAGACCGCGCATGGTGAGGATCCCCTCTGTTGTCAAGTATTGTAACGACCCGACTCCAAAGAGACTAGCCGCGAGTACTCTCAGCGGAAGCTCGGGGAAATAAGAAATTTAAATGTCATTTAAAACGACTCGTAACGGAAAAACAACAATTTCTACGGAAAATTTGCGTGGGTCCATTTAAAAATCGAATAAACCAAAACCTGTTATACATCAATTTCCCAAAACAGAAAAACGGTAAATAAAGATTCAAAAGTGTAACAATTTGAAACAATTTTATACAAGGACTATAAACAACGACATTCAACTAATAATTACATAAGACACTTCTTATGCAATCCACACGACTCGAGCTCGAGGATCGACGTCAACTAATCCATTTCCAAGACCGGCATCCAATCTCCAACGCATACCAGCTTCCTCTCCACGACCCCGACCACAACAAATCCTGAAAGGTGATATAAAGCACCTCTGAGTTTGATAACTTAGTGGAAATAAAAAGAAAGAAAGAAAATTTACGTAAGAATTCCATTGTCCGAAAAGAGTTCAAACACTTGAGTCTCTCGTTCCTCATCCAAGTCTTTTGCCTTCACTAAAGAAACTATCTCGTATAGCTCATCTCGTACCCAAACTAAGCTTCTCACACTCTCAGTCTAGTCAAACGGTACACATCTAAGTTAACCCCTACACCATTATAAGCTAAAACAACAACCGAGCTTACCTTTCGAGCCTTAACTAAAACTACACTTCTTACTGTTCCATGCCATGTAGTTTTCCTATCTCAATACTAAAAGCCCAATCGAACCCTTGGTAACTGTTAACTCAACTCACGTACTCGCTCTTTCCCAAACCTAAAGACAAACAATAGTTCACGGCATCTCAAAAACTTACTCCAATGATCAAAATACAACAATAAATCCCTCTACAATTTTATTACATAGAGATTCACACCGCTGACCATTCACGATTAAGAACTTAACATACAAGGAACAATTATGGTAGGCATAACTAATCTCGGCCTTAACTACCACATCATATTCAACTACATAATTTACCTCACTGCATATTACAATGCCTCAATTATTGCACGTTAATCTTCATCGCAATAATATTATTCAAAGTGTTATCAATCTCTAGCAAACCGAGTATCAGTTAGTACTTTCTTTTCCATACATCTTACCTATTTGCCAAATGTCTCGGAGGCTACCTCAAAATGAGCTAAAGGCATAATGAATTGGGTGTATGTATAATGGCTAAAATGCATAATTATGTATGCTAAACAAAGTAACATAAACAATGAAATTGTATGATGAAGATGTCACAAACTTGTATTCAATGGAATTAACCAAGTATGAATGCATAAGAATGTTTAAACATGTATGTTTATTCAAAACTAAACATCATTTCAAGCACATGGTCAAGTCGTGTCCACTTTGTTCAATTCGTACCAATTTTCCCATTTCACATACTCACGTCTTACAACGCATTTCTCAAAACCGTCTCAACAATCACTTGAGCCATAGCTCCTTTACACTTCCAGGTTGTCAGAATAGCCACTCTAGCATCCGGGCCATCCGCCACACAGCGCCTCGGAGCTACACAATATCCGCCACGGTAACCACGTGTAACGTCCAACATCCACTCACCATTACACGGGTTACGACCCCATGGCCATGCATCAATCCCATGAGATGCATGAATGAAGTGAAATGAAATGAAATGTACTAATCATGCTTTCTTATAATTCTCATCGAAAAATAGTCCTCGGCATAACGAGCACAAATAGGTCAATTCCTCCAATAAACATATGACTCAATCATACCACATGACTTCCTCAAAGTATACATTAAGCACAAAATCACACCTCAAGCATTATATCTTAACACCTCGTCTACGTACTATTCACCGAGCAATAACCGAAAGCATATCGAGTTTAAATGAAAATATCCCCATTTCAAGATATGACTCGATCTTTGACTTGAAATGCAAACATTAGCAAGCAATCATGATAGACTAGGTAAATAAATATGTAAAGAGCAAATCGGTTTAAGTAAACTCCCTCATTATTAACTCTTAATAGCGAGCCAAGTTTAATTCTCGTCCTTTGCTACCTTCTCATACTCCGATCTCCTTTAAAGTCACAAACCAAAGTGTCTCCAAACCAGCCAGGACCAATGCTAAAACAATTCCACAACAACCCTCCAAGAATTGCAAACAACATCGCCGTCACCATTCCGATTCTTTATATTTTCACTTTTCAAGTCAAAACAAGGCTTGACCTTGGCTTTTCTTTCCCCATCAATCACAAACATTTAAAATCTAACTTTAAGCTTAAAATATCATAAATAATTCAATAAGAACAATAAACCAAACCCCGGAATCCGGTTTGCTACAAAAGTCTCTAAACTAGCCAAAATGAAGAGTGGTGCTTTTGGCCTTTTGGGTGCTTTTTGAGAAAACATTGGTTGGAGTTCCTAACTTGATTTTCTTACATAAAATATGTATTTAGACTCCCAACTATACCAGAAATGAAGGATGTTAAGAGAAATCTAAAATAACCTCAAAGCTAAGAACAAATAGAAAGCTTCAAATGATCACCTAAGGAGGTTTTGAGCTTGGGTATTATACATGACTTCCTATGTTTGAATTTAATCTCACCTTTCGGTTTACTAGTCTTTACCATAAGCTTAAAGGTCTAAGTGTTGCCCTTTCGAATTACAACTTACAAGTCTAAAGATCTTGTCTCATAACCATGTTATTCAAGAAAAATAAACATCTAATCATGTCTTTACTTAACCCGCTCTTATTTTTCTTACTTAACCCGCTCTTGTTTTACTCTTACTACCAAAGTTTAAACACTACCACACTTATCAATTCATCATATAAAAATCAAACATAATTATACTTTTGTCCCTTTTTATTCCCACCTTGTGATACAAAGTGTCTAGCTTTCACAACTTGGAATTGTTTGATCCCTTACCTACACAAAATAACATTTATATACAACACCTTATTTTCAATTCATTAAATATTTACAACATATTAAATAACATTTATATTAAAACTACCCAAAACAGCCTTACATGAATAATTAACCTTTATTACTAATCATACTTTGTTTTTTGACATTATAACATCATCCCAGGACCTCGAAAATAGCCCCTCATCCCGAAAATATAAAAACGGCTCCTAAAATTCATTAATAAAACAAAGGGGAAAGGGTTCTCGGTCACAAAGGGGTGTCTTTCCCAATTTCTTTTGTGTAAATTGACTCCATGCTACACTTTCAATTGACTTAAATAGTAAAAACAACCCATTTCAATTTGAGAGAACCCTTAGGTAAACTTTTAGTTTTCAATTCTCCTTTCAATTTATTAAAATCCTAAACCTTAACTTATGGTAATTTAAATTCAAGGTCTCAAAATGCATAAGTTTAAAGGGGTTTTAACAAATTGTTTACTAGCCAAGAAACCCCAAACTTTCAATCACGTTTTTCTCAAATTTCCCAAAAACCTAGATTTAGAAAACTTACCAAAACTTGAGGTAAACAATAAGGATTGCTCTTGATTCTTCTAGAAATAGACTCTTCATGAAAATCCAATAAGGTTTGAGTTTGATTTGAGTAAAATTGAGCAAAAATTGAAAAAGCCCAATGAATTCCTTTTCCAAGCATGGTGTTCGGCTAAGGAAGAAGGGAAGAAGATGGTGGTAGCAGATTTTTTTATTTTTAATTGTGAAAGAAAATGAATTACAAGCCTTTTAATAGGTTTCAACTAATTGCAAACATGACCATTAACTTTTTAGTTTAATAAAGTATACCCCATGTTTTCCTAACTTGTCCTCTTAATTACTTTTGTTATTAAATTAGCCCCACCTCATCTTAACCATGGTTAAGCTTTTAAGCAAACTCAATTTAACACATTAACCATGGTTAATTACTTGCCTAACCATGGTTAACTCTATTGACCAAGGTTGATAAAATTTAAAACAAGTTTTAAACTTCTATTGAAACAGAAATTCTCATTATAGTTGAATTTACAATTTCCTCAAATTAAAATATTTGAGTTTTAACAATGTATATATAGTTTTTTTTTTTTTTTTCAAAACCCGGGCCATTACAAGTATAAACCGTTGCTAAGATGTGGCTGATGTAATGTGAATGGACACAAGAGGGATGTTTGTCGTACAAATATGATTGAAGCTAGTTCAAGTAGAACGAAAAGGGCAAAGTGATGATGGTTTGCCAAACTGATTGCAAAGTAGCTACTTGTATTCCTTTTTGGGTTAGTTAATATTGTCTCTCATAGGAAACATCATTTTGATCATCATTCATGCGAACTATGCTTATTATTTTTTAACAACCTTTTGGAGATGATTAAAGTCATGTTTTTAAATGTGCGAAAGTAGTCTTTTGTGTATTTTTGTCCTCATGAATACCATGACGATGTGACTGATGTATTGTGAATGGACACAAGAGGGACTATTGTCGTCACAATCTGATTGAAGCCAATTCAAGTAGAACGAAAAGGGCAAAGCGACGAGATGGTTTTCCAAATTGATTGCAAAGTAGATAACTGTATTCCTTTTTGGGTTAGTTAATATTGTCTCCCCTAGGAAACATCATTTTCATCATCATTCATGCGAATTATGCTTAATATTTTTTAACCACCTGTTGGAGATGATCAAAGTGATGTTCTTAGATGTGTGGAAGTAGCCTTTTGTGTATTTTTGTCCTCATGAATACCATGAGCACCATGTAGTAAATATGTTGTATTTCAGCATATATTTCTCTTTGCCTTTTATTTGAGTCTCGTGCTTATTGTACGTGAAACACTATTTTATATACTATACACACTATACGAACGTAATTAGACTATATGACATACAACACGCAAGACAACGTATAATATATATATTATCCACAGCACAACCAACACTATACAGTTTATACGTGAACTAAGTTTGAATGCATTTTGCAAATAAGTCTTCCTACTTATTTGATTTATATGTATAGTTTGTACATTACTATGATCAATATATACAATACATATAATATGTATAGTATGTAACTACAGGCTCAATATTCTATGAACTAAACTAGATCCATTTCAGACTATACTTTATACACGATACAGTTTATACGCGAACTACGATTGTACTATATACACTATACATACTATACGCACATACGTTTGAAGGAATTTTGCAAAAAAACCTCTATCTTTGCAAAGGATTTAGGTTATAGCTGCAGCGTAATATGTATAGTTTGTACATTACTATGATCAATATATATAATACATATAATATGTATAGAATGTATTATATATATTATATGTATAATACATATATTACATACTATACATATATATAACTACAAGGCTCAATATTCTATCAACTAAACTAGATCCGTTTAAGATTATAGTATGTATTATATATAGTACAGTACATACTATACATACTATGATTAATATGTATAGTATGTATTATATATAGTACAGTTCATACTATACATACTATGATCAATATGTATAGTATGTAATATATGTATTCTATATATAATATATATAATATTTACTATACATATAATACATACTATAATCTTAAATGTATCTAGTTTAGTTGATAGAATATTGAGCCTGTAGTTATATACTTTATAGACTATACAGATCATACGTGAGCTAAGTTTGAATGCATTCTGTAAATAAGTCTTCCTACTTATTTGATTCATATGTATAGTTTGTACATTACTATGATCAATATATATAATACATATAGTATGTATAGTATGTAACTACAATCTCAATATTCTATCAGGCCAACCTAGATCCATTTAAGATTATACTTTATACACAATACAGTTTATATGCGAATTAAGATTATACTATATACACTATACATACTATATGCACCTACGTTTGAAGGCATTTTGCAAAAAAACCTCTACCTTTTGCACAGGATTTAGGTTATAGCTGCAGCGTAATGGAAAATGGGGAAGGGAGGGAGTTCGTTATAATGTTGACCTCGTATAGTATGTAAAAAGGACAATAGATATGTATATTTATGATAATGATATGTACTATTGAGAGAAAGAGAATAGCCTTGTGAAATAAGTCAGGTATGTATAGAAGGAACAATACGTACATTACTTAAATACTTAGCAGTTCATACGACAAAATACACATCTTTTGAGTGACATTCCATTGTTACTAAGTATACACATGTTACAGCCCAAAAGGTACTACATACTTAAGAGTTTTTCATCACACATTAAAATTCATTGTCAATCCAAACAACATGAACTGAATTTTATACTTCGAGGGCGTGTGGCTGGGATGGTGGACGAACGATGGTGGAACCATACCCTACCACCTACTTACCTCCATGAACACCCTGAAGCTCATTTATTGTCGCTGTCAACTGGATTTCGAAACCCGGTGTGTTGCTTTGGGATGGTTCCCCACCCTCACTAACATCCTCTTCATTTGGGCCCTCCGCAACCTTGGTTTTCTTCTTCGGTTTTCGTGCCCACCCATTTCTAGTTCGTTGTGTGTGCTTCCTCTTTGTTGCTTTTTTTGCATCAGACCCGGTCGAACCAAAGGCATCAGTATACGGTTCTTTAAAGAACTGACCCAGGTTCCTAGCTCGCGTCAGCCTCTGCAATGTAAGAATACAAAAGACGTAAAAAAATATGTGATACTATACTGTATATACATCCAGTAATATATCTTCAGGCTTACGTCAACACCCTTTTCAAAATCAGTCTGTACCGGCACCATTTTTGGGTCATTTTGAACGTCATTTTGCTGAAAGTTTGTGTGAAACACAAATTAATGCATGAGTGTTTTCAAATTACATTTTACATTGGATTTTAAAACACGTGTATTTTTCATTCCATTAAGCTATTCGGATACTAATTGTACTTTTTACTCTCGATGTCCGCAAGTTTGATGCCTGGATATTAGCCGCCCCCTCGACCCCGTAGGTGCCTGAAAATTTGTGTCACCTCATTGATTCCTGGTGAGCAACTTATTTGATGCACTATAAGACAAAATGAATCCCTGGACTTTAAAAGTATCTCTAGTCCCTCTCAGCATCATCATAAACCAGATCAGATTGCACTAGATCCTCTCCCACGACCCCGAGCATTCCCCTGAAAATGTTTATAATATCATGAGCTAACAACAAGCCCAATGAAAATAAACATAAAATAGAGTAACAATAGACTCCAAACCCGCATCTGGATTTGTGTCCAAGAACTTACTTACTCTTTGTTATCCATCCATTCAAAGAGATTTATATCAAGTATTCCACTTTTACTTACCAAGTTTCCCAAATGATCGAGGATCTAACTTCCAAGCATTTAAGAGGATGTGTTTCATAACACACATAATATTGTAATTCATTCTCTTTAATACCTTATACTACACATAAGGTTTACATTCAAATGTTAATCTCTAATTTCAAGATCTTCCAAATAAATGAGAATCTAGTTCTCTCATATATAACATAATAACTATACAAGGTTCAATACACCCTTGTATTCTCTCATTTTACAATTCAATTTCATTCCTCTTTCCTATAGCCCTCGGCTATACATCATATTTCATTCTTTTTCTCTATGGAAAAGTATGATATACATAATGTTTCAATTCTTTTCTCTATAGCAACTCAGGCTATCAAAAGTTTACTTTCCTTTTTCTTTAATAAATAATACTCAACTCACTCGATCTTAACATATTCAAATAGATAATTCATGATTAATGATGATAATGTTAGCACACGCAGTCTCAACATTATTCATTAACTCGCCCAGCTATTGTAAAGGGCACACAACCTTTATATTAATATAACCATCACATGCGAATAATGACAGGTAATGAAAGCTCCTGCAGGACTAAGCATTCACCTCATTATCTCGCTTTCCAAAATAAAATATACAAAGTCCTTTCAATAATATATTTCCATCTCTAGTGAATAATGACAGTAATGAAAGCTCCCATAGGACTATGCATTCACCTCATTATACTCACTTTCTAAAATAAAATATACGATTTTCTTTCAATAATATCTCCCCACCTCTAGTGAATAATGACAGGTAATGAAAGCTCCCGTAGGACTAAGCATTCACCTCATTAACTCACCCACCGATATAGGTCATGAACTCCCATAGGCTAAGTCATACACTGTATCCCCGTATATGTATCATAGTGATTATGGATAATACTAGATAATGTGAATTCGCATAGTTCCATCATTATCTCATTATTCATCTCCTCCGATCATGCAAAGTCCCGTAGTCCTTTAGCATTCCTCATGATACATATCCATAAACATAAAACGAATAACACTAGACAATGCAAGCACACTCAGTCTGTGCATTACCTCATTATTCCTCCCAATTTCAATTATGCAACATGATATGATATGAATATGCTTTCAAGTGCAAGTTAAAATAAATATAAACATTCAAAGTAATCGAAAGGCATAAAGATAAATGGATCACATAACACTCTTATACATAAAATAAGAAATTAGGAATTTCTGATAAGAAAACAATAAATAAATCAAGCCAAACGGCCTTCAGTTAAACTTGAATTACTAACATTATCATAAAGTCCCCAATTCAAATGATTCTATTTCTTCCAATAAGTATTCGAAGTTCCATAATCAAGTTTCTTATTCATTCAATTATACTCGAAACCTTCAACTTCCGATAATCATTCTTAAGCTTCGGAACTAATCTAAACTTAGAACTTCCAAGAGTTAAACGTTTCCCTCGAGAAATCCATAAGTTCTCTCACTCAATTAGAACTACATCCAAGCCTAGCATGTTAGTTCACTTTCTTTTATCCTTTTGATTCAAACCTTAATCTCAACTTTCGATCCTACAAATCGTTCAACTTATTCGGTTTCTAAAGCTACTTTAAATTCTATTTATTCTCACCTCGAATGCTCCCATGACAACTAAGTTCCCACGAACCAACAAATGAGCAATCGCACCTACAATTCATCAATCGATCAACATATTACAACTCATATCTAATATGAGAAAAAATATGATTTTCAGGTGAACAGTGTTTTTGGGTGAATAGTGTTTTTTTGAAAATCTAGGCTCAAAATCGTCAAATTCCTTGATAGAAATACGTGATTTCAACTTCAAAACTCATTTATAAACAAAAAAAAAAAGAAATCCATGTAAATTTTTTTGAAAACTTACTTTTTAGGGCTTCCCTTAGAGAACGAGAAACATCAAAAAGCTAGGTTGGATAGGTAGCCCTCGTCCCGAGCAATCCAACGCAACTGACATCATCGAAAATGGTTGAGAAACGAAGAAAACCCAATAATTTTCTTCTCATCAATGGCTCCCACGTCCATGGCAAAGAAGGAGAAGAAGAGATAGGATTCTTGGTCAATTTTGGTCAAATTTGAGATTTTAAAGAGAGATGAATAGTGTTTGGATCTTTTTAAGAAATCGGAAATTATGGTTACGTCCCTTTAATGACTTTTAACTCATAAATCGAAACCCGAAGTTCAAACTAGTCAAATGGTGATTAATAATTATTAATTGGCCCGTTAATAATTATTAATACGACCAAAACTAATTTAAGCTAAAAAGCGAGCGATTAAAAGAATTTACGAATGAAATTAACTCATAAATTCTAAGTTATAAATTCTAATTAAATCTAAAATTTAAATTAAGTGCTTTATCTAAAATAATAATAATTAAAATAAATAAAAATAAATAAATAAAAATTTTCTTGTAAAATAACGGGACGTTACACGTACCAACTCAACATCTTGCATGACATGCTTCAAAACGTCAGTGACAACATCATGCTTGCTCGCCGTCTTGTGAACATAACTCGTCGTTATGGATTGGAGGATCCTCTGCCATCTTGCGCAATAATTCTTAATGTATTAGTACTTTTCTAAGTGTCACAATAAGCACAAGTAGTCGTATATACATACAAGTTTAACATCTTGTGCCAAATTTTCCATAACGTTGGTGGCAACTTCGTCAATTGGATCAAAAGCACCTTCGTCTTCCCTTAAATCCTCCACTTCTATGTCCTTTTTGTCTGCTTCATTCTCCCCGACCACATCTTCCAGCACAGTATTATTATGACTGACATTCACATCAAATTGCGAATCAAATCTCTGAAATTTAATAATATAAGTCAGTTCCACAGGTATAACCCATTTTACACTTGTATAGCGCATACAGTATGTTCACAATGCAGAGCATCCAAAGTATTCTAATCATGTATAGCATGTATAAAACATTTAACAGAGTATAGCACGTAGAGTATGATTAACAATAAAAAATTTACGTCTTCATTTTTGCCATGCCCATCTTTACTATTTCTACCTGTTTCTGTTTCACCATCACCCATTGTCCTCTGCTACCAAATTTGGAAGTTCAAACATGATATGGTAGTGTCTTATACGGAATATTAAAATATCACCTGGAATGTTATCAAAATTCGTTGGCAATTTGCCTTCTTTCCATCATTGTCATTAACAACATTCCTTCTCTCTTTTTCATCAGTTAGATGTCTCATGTAGACAATGTCTTCTATCAAGTCAACCTTTGTTGCTAATGAAGCCAGTACGGCTGATATTTCATCAAGCTTCTTACTCAGGTTTGCGTACCCACTTATTTATGAGTCTTATCACTATCAGACTCTGTTTCCTAATCCGCGTCGAAGCTGCCCGATAAGTTCATCTTTGGTACATGAACCTCCTCTTGCACGCTTTTGCCCTTCCTCTTCCTAATTTGCTGAAACTCAGTCAGGTAGTAGTATTTTTCAGGATTTTCTACTTGCTGCATTTCCTAAACGACAATCTGTGCACGAAGTTACCAAAACACAATAAGCACAGCGCGTAAATAGTATAGTGAGTACAGTACAAAGTATTTTGTATATTGAGTACAATAGAGAGTTACCAAAATCATATAGGACATTACACATGCATACCTGGTCAATGAACACATCTTTATCAAGTTCCTTACATGTACCATGCCTCATAACATCCCACGCTAACAATCTGGGCTCATCATGACTGATTCGCCATGCATACTTTTCTCCAATACTTAACGCTGGAATTCGTTCGAAAGCCTAATATATGAGTGCATAAGCACACCCACAGACACCCATGCACAATGAGCTGCTTCCTATTGCTCGTGTCACACTTTGACGTAACATATCGTTTGATATCCTTCCCCACAGGTATGTTTCGAACGAATCATTGTCTTCAACTAGCCTAAAGTGTAGATCACTTATCGTGTTTTTGTGTTGATTTGCAATGACTATACTCTCTAGCATAGTCAATTTTTCAACCTTAATCGACATCTTGTCATTTTGAAAATCGTAGTCATCTATCTCTTCAAGTAACGCTTTCAGGTTGTGTACTGTGTGTGTCTTGAAGAACTTTTTCTCAATGGAGCTAGTTAGCAGCTTGTCTAAGTTTGTGAATTTAATGTCATCACATATCATTCCAGTGATTGTTGTAAAATCCTCAAGGGTGAAGTCAACCGTGTACCCACATATATTAAAAGTGAGCAGCGACTTATCGTCGTTGTGCACCCTTCGGCAGATTATCTGGAGCAGTAGTTGAGTGGGGAAGTTTTCTGTTGAATCTCCCGAAATTCCAGGAGGAAAGATTTTTTCATAATCCGTTTTTGCTTCTCTGTCATTTTCTTGTGCAGAACCCCGAGCACCTTTGTCTTAGAGTACACATTGACCTTTTGATCCTTTTACCATACATGTCTTGGTTGAATCAAGCAAGGCCCCTGTTAATACACTATACATGTTATACACATCATACTATACATTCATCCACACACAGTATAGTTTGTATAGCTCGAAATAAACACATACCAATAGTTCAATTCTGTAACATCCCGCTATTTTGAGGTGAATTTTTTTTATTATTATTTTATTTTATTTTATTTATTATTGAATTAAAGTATTAAAGTTAATTTTAGAATTAGTCATTTAGATTTAAATAGTTAATTTCGTTCGAAAACCTTTATAACTGTTTAATTAGCCTAAACGAGTTTCGATGGTATTAATAATTATTAATAGTCCAATTAATAATTATTAATCACCATTGGGCTAGTTTAAGTGGTTCGGGTTTCGTTTTAAAAGCTTAAGGCAAGAAAAGGACGTATGCGTCATTTCTGAAATTCTTAATATCTAAACACTATTCATCCATCTCCTTTATTAAGCCAAAATTAGACAAAAACATCACATTTTTCTCTTCATTTTTTCCCCAAACCCGTAGCTTAGAGAGAAAAAAAGGAGGAGAGAAAGAAATTGTCACCTCGGCTTCGTTTCTCGACCGTTTTCATCGTGCCTTAGCTCGTTGGAAAGCTCTCGAGACGTACTTTCTACTCATCCCATCAATCGAGGTTTTCATCCATTCTCTCAAGGCTTTAAGGTATGTTTAAGTTCAAAACCTAAAGCTTCAAATAGTGTTTTAATGGTGATTTTGGTTTTAATCTTCCAATTCTTGCTTGGGAACTCGGAGATTTAGATCGAGGGAGTTGTTTTATGCATATTTAGAAATTTCCCTAAACCCTAGAATCGGGTTTGAGCCAAAAACCATTTCCTTGAGTTTTTCTCATTTTTCATGATGGTTAGGGTTTTGAATTTGATATGTTTTATGATTTTACTAAATTTTTCGGGATTGAACTTTTGACCTAAACCCTAAATCATGTTTACCCATTGATATTACCAACCTCCAAAGTGCCCAAAACCAACTCGAAACCCTTTTAAAGTGCTTAAAAATCCGGAAAACCAACTTCCCCTTGAACTTCCCTAGGGCCGTGGGCTTCATGGGTGAATTCCCGGGTTGTTTTGTCTTTTATTTCACTATCGTAACGATCGTGGTTCAATTCGTTAAATTAATATACTTTAGGTGTATTTAATTATAGGTTTTGTGCATCGATCGTGATTTTGGTCAACCGGCAATTAGGAGTTGACTTCATCATTAAGGTGAGTTTAAAATGGTTGTGATTACTCTTATGCTTTCAAATTACTTGACGATTTTGTCCGATCGAAGTTAGGGTTATTAGATTTTAGAACTTTTCCAAGAATGCTTATAATTGGGAGTTAAGGAAAGTGCATAAGGAAAGAATTAGTTAAGTTTGTGTGATTTAAAGTGAGATGTATTTTGGTGGATTAAGTTATATTCTCGAGGAGAATTAGATTCCGGAAATTGGAGAAGAGTATTAGATACTCCGATGAATTGAGTGGCCATAAGATAGTTAAAAAGGAATTTGGAGAGAATTCTCCTATTGGGTGACAATGTAGTCACATTGGCTTTCGGGTCATACTATGGTTCGTATTGGGTGACAATGTAGTCACATTGGCTTTCGGGTCATACTATGATTTGTATTGGGTGACAATGTAGTCACATTGGCTTTCGGGTCATACTATGGTTCGTATTGGGTGACAATGTAGTCACAATGGCTTTCGGGTCATACTATGGTTCGTATTGGGTGACAATGTGGTCACAATGGCTTTCGGGTCATACTATGGTTCGTATTGGGTGACAATGTGGTCACAATGGCTTTCGGGTCATACTATGGCTCGTATTGGGTCACAATGTGGTCACAATGGCTTTAGGGTCATACTATGGTTCGTATATGGTGACAATGTGGTCACAATGGCTTTAAGGTCATATTATGGTTGTGTATGGTGACAATGTGGTCACAAATGGGAAATTTACTTTGTTATTTACTTTGTTATGCACTAGTACTTTATTTTACAAGCTTGAATGTTTACTCTTTCGAAATTTCGATATGGTAGAATGGGATTGATTTCTTATGGAAAGTACTTGGGAATATTGAATGGGTAGTGAAAGAGCACATTAGGATTTTTGGACACATTTTTCGATATGGGATTTGGTCCATAGAAGTGCTTGCATCCATCTTATTCTCACTAGCATTTTTATGCTAATGTTGCTACACTTAAACTTTTTTAGGTAATACTCTTGGTAGAGGGCGAGGTCGTGGAGGTGGTGTTGTTTGATCGCGAGCAGATGGCTTTGTGGACACGGACATATATGTATAATTTGGGGGCATTTCATGAATGCTAGTTGAGACATTATATGTTATTGTCTTTAAACTTATATTTTGTGGCTCACGAGAGCCTAAGAACTATTGTATATATTTTTCGAGTTTATTTTCTCTGATTTGGGTATAATCTGGAGTAGGAATTTCTGTTGTTTTAAATTCTCTGATTTGAGCCCATGTAAACAGGTTTAGGGAGTTCGTATTTTAAACGGATCCACGCCAAATTTTTATAAAATCTAGTCTTCCGCTGTTTGTTTATGATTTAAAGATTTGAGAAAATTCGAGTCTTTACAAGTTCAGTCAGTATAACACATATAGAAATCATGCAATGTATAGTATATATAGTAGATATAGTCTAAATTAATTCCCACTCACTTTCTATAGTTAAAACAATACATATTCTTTTTGTAAAGCTAGTACAGCTTCAGAAAAGTAAAAACGAAGTGGTAGAAATAACATATTTGTGGCTTCAAATTACATAGTTTGTATAGCAGATACATTAATCATATTAATAAGCTAGTTTATGCAAACCTCACCCCTACACGAATATGCATGGTTTTCTACACCCACCTCTGTCTTCTTTTTGTTTGGCCTAGATGAAGAAGCTGGAGTTTTCATCTTATCTTTCGGTACATCCTTGCTTGTGACTTGTTCAGGTGTCTACATGCACAATCGTAATATTGTTACAGACCTTGGCTTGAAATTTCTTTTTTTTTTTAAATTGAAACATTACTAAATACTTTCTCCTCACTATCGCCTGATCCTTTTAGACTGCTATACTCATGTACATCCTTTGATTCTTCTTTGTCTGGATGAACGAGGAGTTTCTCCCTCTTCGCTGATCCTCGAGTTTCAACCATATCTGACATGTTAAACAACAAATTTCTTGGGTTTCAAGAGATGAATAAGAAATGTTTCAAAAAAATTTTAAATCAGATAAAAATACCTGTGTTTTTGGAGAATTTATGTAGTTGAAATCCTTCTCCAATGGCGGTTTCCAAAGGTTACAATGCGAGGAATGGGGGGAGAGGAAAAAATGTGGCGGATTCTAGAAGATTTGGAGAAAATGAGGGGAGAAAAAAAATGAATCGTGCGATGGAAGCCTTAATGCAAGATTTTTTTTTAATCATGATAACCGAAAAGACAACTCTTATATAGTGTGCATGTCGACACTGCCCTTATGTCTCTTCGCATTATACGTGTATAAAAACTTGATGGTATTTACGTAAAACTACTCTAAAAGGAAGGAAGAGGATGGCTACCAACGTGAAAAAAGATGAACGTGGCTATTTTGACATTTAAGGCCCATTAATTGGCTATTCTTATTTTTAACCCATTAGATTTTGATACAATATTTATAAATATATCATTATTTAAAATTATTTGTAAATATAGCAAATTTTACTATAGTAATTAGTGATTAACAATAATTAATGTGTGTATCAGTGATAAGTTTAGTGTGAAAATATGTAATTTAATGTTTATCACTAATTCACTCGATCAAAATTTATTATATTTATAAATATTTTTTAGAGCTTCTATTTTTACAAATATTATTAAAAAAAATTGATTATATTAATATTTTCTATAATCGACTCGATATAAAATAGCTTTTATACATCGGTAAAACATGAGAAATAAGAGACACCCTCGTCACTATATCTAAAAAAAGAATTTTATGATAGAAATACACTACCTAGCAAAATTGTGCTATATAATTATTCATATAGAATTTTTTTTAAAATATTTACCAATAAAGTATATTACTTTTAATTTATTAATTTATTGAACTAAATTATTGAACAAATTCAATAAAGAAATAATAAAAGATTTCTTATTTTAATTAAAAAATCCTTATTTTATTTTAATAAAAAAATATTACACCATTATAGTTTATCTGATCTATAAAAATACAATTATATCCCTTTGCTTATTAGTTTTAATTAAATTGACACACATATGTATTATCTTTCTGTTGCATGTTCTAAATTTTTTATAGTTAATAATATGAAGTTTTTTAGTTATTTTTAATGGAATTGGAAAACGTGACAAACATAGAAGAGCTAATTTCACTAATAATTAAAAAAAAAGGGATATATCAAATATACCTGACATTTTTATTAAATATCAATAGTACCCAAAACCGCCACCAGGTGAAATTAAATTACATTGTGAAAAGACAAAATATACCATCAATTTAATTTCTCCTTACTTTGTGCAAAATTTAGAGAAATTTATAAAAATCCCTTAAATTTTACAAAATTAATGGAAAAATCAAATCTAAACAAAAATAAAATAATAACAAAAGATAAAAGAAAAAATCTCCAAACTTCTGACTTATTCTTCCAGGAAAACTCGAACATCTTTCTTGTTCCTCCTCCTACAAAATATAGAGATAAAAAGTAAACAGTTTATTGATGTGCACTTAAAATTGATACCGGACACAAATTGAGGAAACAATTTTGAAAAGATATGTACATAGGATTTTAAAATAAATATTGAATAAAAATAAACATTTGATTAAAAAAAACTTATTCTACAAAATACAGAGAAAACGAGTTCGCCGGAGAATTGAAAGGTAAATTTTTTTATAAACCGTTTACTTTTAATAAACATTTATTGATGCGTACTTAAAATTGAAAGAAGACACAAAATTGAATATGAAAAAGAGGTCACAATTTCTATACATATGTAAGTAGAAAATTAAAATAAACATTGAATAAAAATAAATATTTGATTAAAAGTACCTCGTTCTACAATCGAATCCCAAATTCAATTCCCATATCCAACGATAATATTGTTACCCAAATCACGGTAGTGACACGACAGGCGAGCTCCGATGTTGGTTTTCTGCTGAATCGAAGCGTTAATTTCACAAATTCTCGTCGTATATCCTGAAAGACGAATTACAATTAAAGCAATTAAGTGAATCATTTGGTTTCGAAGAGAAATTTCAAGATCGATCTCGATGAAAGAATTGGCCGCCTTAAATACAGAGAATTCCGATTCCGATTCAGATTCTCCGAAACTATCGACTTCAAAATTCTTCAATGCATTTGAATTGATATCGTCTGGATTCGATTTATCTAATTTGTTCGAAGATGAAAGAAAGAAAAGATCAATGTTCACGTCGAGATGTTCGGTATCTGTGATAATGGAGAAGATCACGACGGCGGCGAAGAGAAAAGTTGATATGAAGATAATTCCAAGAAACAAACACAATCCTGACTCTGAAATTCAAGAAAACTACCTCGCAGGTTGATCTCCAAAAGAAATGGTAACTGATTCAGAAGAATCTCCATCATTCTTCTTCACAAAGGTCCACGATGATTTAAGATCTTCATCCGACTCGTTAGTAGAGGAAGCCATGAAGATTAGGGTTTCAAAAAATGAAATTTTAAAAGAGAAAAGTGAAATTCAGATAGAAAATTTAATGAGGGAAGGGAATTAATTAAAAGATATAATAGGTTTTCCTTAAATAAAGATTCATCAAATCAATTAAGATTGATTTGAATTCAGAATAAATAAATAAAAAATAATAAATTAAATGATATGTAATTAATTAGATATAATTATTAGGATAGATAAAAGGGTAAAATAGACAACATTAAAAATAAAAACCACCAAATCACCACAAAATATGGTGTTTTATGGGTAAAAATGATAAAAGATCATAACAGCCAACGTTATTGTAATTGGGTAAATTAAAGTGGTTGTTGCTATAATTAATTCGACATAGAATGTGTCCTAATTTCTATAAAATTAATTGGCTTAGTGATATATTTTAAAATTTTACAAATTATTTGAGGTTGAAAATCATTTTTAAAGCTACCGAATTTGTGATTTGCTCATATAAAAGAAAACAAAAAGACATGACTTAAAGTGTGACCCTTTTAGGAAAAAAAATGACTTAGGGTGGTTGACATCTACTCCCTTCTCATCAAATATATCATATTTTTACTGTATTAATCAGTGATTATGTAACAACCCAAAATTCTCAAAAACATGGACATTCACATAATAACAGCGGAAGCTAAAATCAAACCAAAAAACTCTTCTCATTTAAATCAAATTAAAACTTGTTCACAATCGATCGATCTTATTTCAAAATACCGAGATCAAATAAAAACGTCATTCTAGAAATCCTCTATTATTCTCAATATTTAAACACAAAGTAAATGTTTAAAAGAACAAAAAACCAAATAAAAGAAATCATCCCAAATAAACTAAAGAGAAGAATTAATTATTGCCGGCATGTAAATCCTCTCCAACCGAGCCACAGATCACGAAGCATCGTCAGTTACCCGTTTTCTTCTTCTTTTTACCTGGAAAAAAATGTGTAGCATCATGAGGCTACGCCCAACGAGTAGAAAATATTGAAAGAAAAGTAATGTCATGAGAAGCTTTTCTAAATCCTTTAAGTCCATAACGTTCTCACATCTTAAAACAAATTCTCTCAACTTAAATAATATCGATTTTTACACAATGCCTTAACTCAACTAATGTTCGTAAACAAAAGTGAGTTTCTCACTCAAAGGCATCAAACCCGTGTTTCCATGTTTCAACCTTTTGAGATATTCTTCTTATGTGTTGTAACAACCAAAATTCCCAAAACATGGAAATTACAATAATAAACAGCCCTAAATTCCCAAAAACATGGATCCCCTAAACCTGAACTCGGTTCCATCCTGGACCCTTAAACTTCACTTCCCTCCTATGACAGTCTATCATAGCAAAGTTGACTTTTAACCAATCCATTCCCAAAATCAAATCAAAGTCATCCATAGGCAAAACAGTAAAAGTGGCAGGCACACACTTTCCTAATATGCAAAGTTCAACAGTTTCTACCTTCCTATCTACATTCACAGTCAATCCTACTGGAGTAGATACAGATAAAATATACTCTAATGGAAAAGTGTCTAAACCAGCATGCTCAACAAATGCAGCAGATATGAATGAATGGCTAGCTCCAGAATCAAATAAAACAAAGACATTATGGCCAAAAAGAGATAAGATACCTGTCACCACATTTCCTGCCGCCTCATCCTCTTCCTTGTTTGTAGTAAACAGTTTACCCTGCTGTACATTCTGCCTAGGTTGGTTCTTTTCAACTGGCCTACCTGTTTCTTCTTAAACTCAGTAGAAATGTGACCCTCCTGCTGGCAAATAAAACACTTGCGTGGCAAAGTACAATTGCCCCAATGTATTTTGCTACAGTTTCTGCATTCAAGTTTCTGTTTCTGCTGACTCCTCCCTAAAACTGTCTGTTGTTCTGATTGAACTGTCGATTTTGTTGAAACTGATTTTTACTAGTCCCCTGATTACCCTATTTCTGACTCTGCTCAGCTTCAACTTTCCTTTTCTGACCCACAGCTGGTTCAACAGTTTCTTTCACAACTGCTTTACCCCTACTTTTAGATCGAGGTCAATTGCCTTCTTCAAGGCTGAAGCATAATCCACTGGTTCAATGACCTTAATCTGTCATCTCAGATCATCATCTAACGCCATCATAAACCTCTGCATCCTCAATTCAGGTGTAGCAACCTAATATTGAGCAAACTTTGCTAGTCTATCGAACTCCCTCTCAAAATCTAACATAGATTTCCCATTCTGTCTCAAAGATAGGAACTCAACTTCCTTTGCATTTCTGACTCACTACGAGTAGTACTTGCCATTGAACAGCTCAGTGAATTTCTCCCAGGTCACATTATCTCCTAAAGTTTGGCTAGCTGTCTCCCACCAATATAATGCATCATCCACAAGACCATAGGTGCTACAATGCACCTTTAGGTGGTTAGGACAGTTCACAAATCTCAAAGCTCGCTGAACCCGAGACATCCATTTTTCTGCGTCATCCGGATAAACTGATTTTCCATCATACTCTCCCGGAGCATACTTTCTGTACTCCCTCATAAATCTAGCCTCCTCAGTTGTTCCGCCTGATCTGTTCATCGCTCTTTGCATTTCCTCGTACTCAGCCTGACGAACAAACACTCCCTAGACAGCTGGGGGTGCTGGTGCAACTGGTGGAATGGGTGGTTCTTCATTTTCAGTAGGATCCACAACATCCTCAAAAGATCCATCCTCCTCATGATCCACTAAAGGCGTCATGTATGAGTTCACCTCATTTGATGACTCGCATCACTCTCATAGTCGGGGTCAGCTCCACGGCCTAACACTCAACCTCTACCTCCTCGACCACGACCGTGTCCCCTTCCACGTCCACGCATGACTAATGGAGGCATTCTGAAAATCAAATAACACGAATAAGATTTAACGATAACACATCGTAATTGTATCTTATATAAACAACTTAAAGCAACTTAGACACTCTCATTTAGTGGCAATACTTTTTAATAAAAACAAGATACCTGGCACTGACGAGTTCGTGGAGTGGTGGTTGGTTTGAATTTACTGGTCTTCATAACCATAAGGGCTTTGATACAACCTGTAACAACCCCAAATTCCCAAAACATAGAAATTGCAATAATAAACAGCGAAAGCTAAAATTTAAACCAAAGGCTCTTCTCATATAAAAATTCATAGCAAAATTCATTCACAATCGATCGATCTTATTTGTTTATAATACAAAAATCAATTAAAAACATCAATTTAAAATTCTCAACCATTCTCAACATTTTAAACATAAGCAAATGTTAAAATGAACAAATATTCACATAACAAAGTCCAACCCAAATAAACTAAGGAGAAGAAATAAATAATGTCGGGATGTAAATCCTCCCAACCGATCCATCGATCACGAAACATCATCGATTGCCGCCTTTCTTCTTCTTTTTACATGAAAAAAAATGTGTGGCATCATGAGGCTACGCCCAATGAGTAGAAATGTTTAAAGAAAAGTAATGTCATGTGATGTTTTTCTAAACCCTTTAAGTCCATATCGATATCACATCACCCAACAAGTTCTCTCAACTTAAATGATATCGATTTTCTACACAATTCCTTTATCAACTAATGTTTGAAAACAAAAGTGAGTTTCTCGCCCAAAAGCATCAAACCCGTGTTTCCACAATTCAACCTTTTGAGGTATTCTTCTTATTCATCCTCAAATACATACGCGAACCTACTTTGTATATTCTTTCCCATTGATCAAATGGAATGAACCTGCCCCACTAAGTGAAATTATGTCATGCGCATAACAATAATTTTCCCCTTAACAAGATATTCTTCATTAAGTATGGCCCTACTTAATGCGAACCTCCAACCATATTGTTTAAGGCACCAAAACAGGATGATTTACCTAAAAGCATCACTACCAGGAATGCTTGACAAGCCTAAATTCGGTTTCTAGCCTAGAAATATCGTTTCCACCCAAAGCTGACTTTTACATGGCTTAACTTGGAATTTTTAATTTCTGGAAATTGGGCACTTTCCTAACCTTAGGATGATCTAAAATCACCCAAAATCCCAAGTTTATCTCACAAATCGATCACCCAAAGAAATTCCACTAAAAAGAGCAAAACTATCCAAAACTAGTGTAGTTTTGCTCTAATTTCAGACACTACGGTGGGCTAAAGTTTCTAGATAAAATTTGGCGGCATAACGCCTATATTATCACTCCAAAAAAATTAAATATTACCTAAAAATGAACCAAATCACAACCAGAGTCTAATTAACGATTCAAGAAAAATTCCTAAGCTAATTTCCTCCTATTGGGCACTAATCATGGAACTTTTCTCTTAAAAACCAGCAAGCTTTAAGGGCCTTAGAACTCACTTAAAGTGACCTTAAACATCATATAATAGTCCACATTTATCTCCAAATTAGTAGCATAACATTAAGAGGCAAAAACATCCAACAAATATGCCTTAATTTCAATTTTTAAACACTTAACATGTAAAATTTCTGCAACTTATAAAACAGCCTCATATCCTTCTTAAATATGCTTAGAACATCATCTTTATACCCAAAAACTTATAATAACAACTTATAAAAGAAAAGAACAACAAAGCATGAAAATAATTAACCTTAAACATATCTACTCACCTTTAAAGCTTAATATTTCAAGAACAAAGTCTTCCTTTCCAAGGACTTCAAGAACCTGAAAACGTCATCTAAAATATTCAAAGTCTATTCTAACATATCTAAAAACATAAATCAAATGACAAGGATCGAAACCATGGGCTACTACTACAGTTATAATAGCAGCGGCACGTCCACGGGGCGTCTTCTGGCATCTCGTTTTGCTAGAAATCGGATCGTTAGGGCCACTTTCAGTTTTTGAAAAGATTAGGTTTTTCGAGAATTCAAGAAATACGGAGTCTAATTGGGAAGAAGAGAAAATGATTCAAGAACTTGACCAAGGGTTTCATAAAAGAATGTATTTAGAACTGAAATCTGAAATTCAAAGGGAGAATTTCACTTTACCTCTTCTTGAAAATTTAGAAGTTCGTTCCCACAGATTCCAATTTTCCTCCAAATCAAAGACCACCAAGATCAAACCTAAAAATACGAAGAACGGAAGAAAAATGATCAACAACACGCCCAAAGGCCCTTGAAGGGTGGTGGCAAGGAGGAAGAAGGAGAAGAAAAGATGGAGAAAATCCTACCTTTTTCTCTATAGAATTTCATGTTCTGAAGAGTTCCTTTCCCGTTCCCCTCTTCCTTTTTCTTTTTCCTTTAAGACCAAATAAAAATTAATATTTAAAATAATTAAATTCCCAAAAATTAGAATTTAATTATTAAATACAAATTCTTTAATTCTCTAAATTAAATATTAAAATAAACAATATTTAATTAAAGAGAATTCTTACCGAGATTAATGGGTCGTTACATGTGTTCTCAAAACACTTAAGCGAAACTACTTTGTATATTCTTTCCCATTGATCAAATGGAATGAACCTGCCCCGCTAAGTGAAATTACGTCTATACAACAATAATTTTCAACTTAACGACATATTCTTCATTAAGTATGGCCCTACTTAATGCGAACCTCCAACCATGTTGTTTAAGGCACCAAAACAACATGATTTACCTAAAAGCATAACTACCAGAATGCTTAACAAGCCTAAGTCCAGTATCTAGCCTAGAAATAACGTTTCTACCCCAAATTGACATTTACGTGGCTTAAACTTGGAAATAATAATTTCTAGAAATTAGGCACTTTCCTAACCTTAGGATGATCTAAAATCACCCAAAATCTCAAGTTTATCTCATAAAACGATCACCCAAAGAATTTCCACTAAAAAGAGCAAAACTAGTATAAACTAGTGTAGTTTTACTCTAAATTCGGACACTAGGATGAACTAAAATTTCTAAATGAAAATCGGTGGCATAACGCCTATTTTATCATTTCCAAAAACATTTTACATCACCTGCAAATAATCCAGAACCCAACAAAATTCTAATTTGGCGTAGGCTAGTTTTCTTCCTATTGGGCACTAAGCATGCAATTTTTCTCATAACAATCAGTAGCTTTAAGGGACTTCAAAACTCACATAAAATAGTCTTAAGCCTCATAAAATAGTCCAGAATTAACTCCAAATAAGTTGCATATCATAAAGAGGCAAAACATCCAATTAACATGCCTTAATTCCAATTTTAAACACTTTACAATTCAAATTTCTGCAACTTTATAAAACAGCCCCATAATCTTATTAAACATGCTTAGGACATCTTCTTAATGCCCAAAAAATTTCTAATAACAACTTATAAAAGAAAAAAAAACAAAGCATGATACTAATTAACCTTAAACATATTCTACTCACCTTTCAAGCTTAAATAAAATTCAAGAACAAGTCTTCCTTTCCAAGGATTTCAAGCACCTAAAAATTTAGCTAAAACTATTCAAAACCTTTCCTAAAAACATACCTAATCATAATATACATAATAGGGATCAAAACAAGATGGAGAACGACACGAGCACTGATGGCTATTGAAACCAGCAAAAATAAAATAAACTTGCTTTGATGATTAACTCGTAGTAAATGGAAGCAAGGTCAAACCCATAGAGACCGGTAAACTAATTAAATGTTATCAAAAAGGGTTGTTTTGAGATTTTGAAATAATAAAAGACAAAAAATAATTAAAAGATGTAAATTGATTTGAGAAGGTTTCCAACTAAAGACGTAATCTCTGTTTTAGTTTACTTAATTTGATCATTGATAAAAGCATAAATTCTAATTCAACTCTAAATTGTTTGGAAGTTGCCGGAACAACAAGTGTCCTTTCTTAGATTCTCGATAGCCAAGATACGATCTAATGACTGCTTCCTTAATTAACGGATAACCCTAGAATACGATAATAGAATTTAACCCATTAACAGCATTAAGAAGAGAATGACCCAACTGCTAACTAACAAACAGGGTACGACCGATTCATTTAAGTTAGGTCACAATTTCTCATAACATAAACTGAAAAGTGTCCTAATCAATTCATGCTATTTGTCACAAGGATTAGAACAATCAAACAATTATGGATTTAAATGTTCTAATTGACTAATTATCAAACTAACATGTGAACAAAGGATCCTATTTGAACAAACATCAATTTGATAATAGATATGCAAAGAGAAATCACAAATAAGGAGAATTCAAAAAATCAATTAAGAACAATCTCACGAATTAAAATAAACCAAATTTCGATTTACTCTCTAGTTGGAACGAAGAGTTTAGCTAGACATAATTACAAAGAAAATAACTAAGAAAAGTTCTAAAAAGTGAAAAAGAGGCTACCCTAAAAACTAATGAAAACTAATACTTATAAGCAGATTATCGCTCTCGTCGCCTCAGCCATGAAGACCTCATCGCCGCAGCGATGGTGGAGATTTCACGAAGTAGATATGCAAATAATGCTTCTGTCGCCGCTGCGATGGAGTGCTCGTCGTCGTGGCGACATGCCAAAATATCAAAAAATATCTCCTTTCAAGCTTTTTGCAATTTGGTTTATTCTTAACCACTTGAAATTACCCGTTAAAAAGAAAACCAAATAAATCTATTCAAAAACTCTCAGAACTAAGCATTTTAGGGGATAAAACATTTAAATTAAGAACATAAAAATCAAGTTATCAAATACCCCCAAACTTAGACTATTGCTAGTCCTTTAACAAATCTATAATTAAGCACAAATCCTAAACTCCGGCTACAGGTACAAAACTTAGAAGTCATAAAATAATCAAACATGTTCTCGAGTAAGACTCAGACATTCAAAGTTTCAAACGAAATCCCAAGTGTTTGTGTGCAACTCAACCTTGTTCATTCTCAAAAACATTTAAAAAAAAAAAATTTGAGACCAATTATATCACCAACCATAAAAAGAGTAGAAACATGGACACACTTTCTAAAATCAAAGCAAAAAGGAGAAGAAACCTTCACAGGATAATCACTCTAACATCTCAAAGTGTTTTAGGGAAATAATTGATATCACTCAAATCAATGCATGGAAAATGTTTTTCCATAGGCTTGCAAATATATGAAATCAAGACCGTTAATACAAGAAATTGAAAAAAAAAAAGAATCCAAGGGTCTTTAAAGGTTGCAATGGGGCTTAGGTGAATGGGTAGATGGAAGACATTTAGACTAAAAAAATGAGAGATTACTATGAGCATAAACCATAAATTCAATCAAAACTCAACATTTTCTTGAAGAACAAATTCTCAAATATCAAAATCAAATTTCTTCACATCTTTCTTTTCTCAACTTTCTTCAACATTCTACTTTTTTTTCGGATTTTCAATAACAAACCTTTTCTTTTCTCCACATTTTTTTTAGAATATAACACAAACTCATCTCCTTTATCGACTTTTTCAAAGAGACATAAATCTTTCTAAATCATGGTAATCTCTCAATTTGGGTGAAAAAGAAAACAAAACGAAAGGGAAAACTGCTAATTAATATATGGCTAATAATCAAAGAAAAGGCTAAGGCTCAAAATTGGCATCTAATAAATTAAGTTCGGTAGGCCTTTAGAAAGTTAAAAGTGGTTTCCCTAGTTTGCCCTTATAGATTTCTAGCATTTAAAATCAAACAAAAAACTCTCGAAATACATAACAAAGCAAGTTCTAGAAATCATTAGCCATGCATGACATTCACTCCGCAAAGAAAATTAGAGCATAAAATATGAATTTTGCTCTTAGGCTCTAAAGCTCACGAAAAGGCTAAATGTGACTCAACTAGTTTACTTTTCAACCAGTCAGAATGTATAGAAACTACTCGAGCCATAAAAGGTGCAATATTAAAAATATGTTTCGAAAGCCATTTGAATCTCAAATTGAAAGAAGATCCAAGAGTGCACTAAAAGGAGGGGATTTAGGCAAGAAACAAATAAAATCATGAATCTCACAAGTGAATAAGCCTTAATCTTAAACATCTTCTAATCTTTTACATAATCAATAAGAAAAATCATCATTAGCCATCATCGTTTTTTTTGTTTATTTATTTTTTTAGAGTAAAACCAAACAACTAAATAAATGCAAAAAGAAAATGAAGAAAAACTAGAAGAAAAATAAAATAAACGAAAAGTTATACTACCTAGCTATAGAACTGCCCACTCCCAAACTTAAATTGCGCATTACCCTCAAGGAGCAAAGAAAAATAAAAGGAGGGGTAGAAAGACTTCCCTGGATGATCATTCATCGTCCTTCTCTTCATGCGAAACCTCATCAGTCCTCGACGAAGAAGCGTCGTGCAAGTTGTAGTTAGGGGGATTGGGGAAAAGCACCCGTTCTGCCCGCAAACGATCGGTGATGATGTCAAGTTGTTGAGCGTTGGCTATATCGTATTAGTAACGGTAGTCTCTATCCATGTTGTATTCAAGGCGGAAATTTGTGAATGTTCATGAAGGGATGGCCTAGAAGTGGTGGCACGTGGTGGTCTAACTGGTGGTGTGGATGTCTGTGTACCTTCATCAACCTCTTTAAAGTTCAAGATACCTTGAGTGTCTAAGAGTGATGCAGGATGTTAAATTTCCTCAGTTGGGAGCCACTTAACTCTGGCATTCTTACAAAGCGCAGTAATGAGGAATGGGAAACCAAGGCCACCTTTTTTCCGTCGAGCAACATCAAGAATGCGAGATTGAATAACCTTACCCACATCGATCGACTTTCTAGACATTATAGTAAACAGAAGGATGGCCTTATCGGTGTTGATTGTGCTATAATGATTGACGTGAATGAGTTTATGACCAATGACTTTGTAAAAGACTTTGGCCTCTTTAGACATGGTTGTGGTTTTGAAAGATGTAGGGTGGTCAGTGGCGGTTTTAATCCAATAAATGTCGGGAGGAGCGAGAAAACGGATGACCTCCTCATGTTCTCTACCGGGGATGTACTGAGAATACTCATCATTATCAATGTTAGGCAATTAGTAATAATGATTGATGGTATTTCTATCGAATGGCACCATTTTTCCCCTAACAAAAGCCCGGTACCCATTATGTTCAAGGGCGTTAGCATAGAATTCCCGTACAATGGGAACGACACAAGGCTCGGGAGGGGTTAGAAAAGCGGACCAACCTCGACTAACAACTTTGTGGTGAGAGGATGGAAAATGGGTGGAATCAAATTCAAATCCTCTCTCTTTGGCCGGTTTTCTCTTAATCAAGCTTTCTTGATGACATTTAAACGCTTCCAAGCTAACAAATATTTGGTTGTCAGATTGAGGTTGGGAGGTGGATGAACTAGCCCTAGAAAGTTTTGGAGGTGCCATTGATGCTAAGTGGTGAATATGAAAGTAAAATTAAACCCAATTGAATAAAAAACGTTCTTGAGGAACAATTGAAGTAAAAATCCACCAATTTGAAGCTTTGAAAAACAAATCTAAAGTCATATCCACAGTGAACCGGGTGAGAGGAAAAGAAAAATACTGACTTCGTGATTTAGAGATTTGAGTGAAAGGGAGGCGGCAGATTCCGGCGAGATGGGCGATTTCAGGCGAGATCTTGGATCCAAAGTGTGATTTCCTACATAAAAAATAAAAAGAAAACGTTAGATTTAAGAAATATGGAAGAAAATAGAAGAAATATTCCAAGAAGTCATGAACCTTGAATGTAAGTAGAGAGATTGAAGGTTAGGGTTTGTTGTTGGTAGAGAGAAAAGAGATGAGGAAGAAGAAGAAGAAGAAGAAGAGAGTGAGAGATAAGTGAGATTTTTTTTTCCAGGGCCCATCACCGCAGTAGCAACGAGCGGAATGCACGAAGAATTCTGCTTATCTTCCCATTTTTAAAATTTTTTTTTAAACTCGTTGCTTCGACGATGACTCCTATCGCCGCAGCGTCCACTCTCGGGTTTTTTCGCCTGAGAGTGGTTTTCGCTGCAGGACGCGGCGATGGGTTGCTCGTCAATGTGTAGAGGAGACAATTTTTTTTAATATATATATATTTTCTAGAAGCACGTAAAACTAAACTTGAAAAAATTAGAATAGAAGAAAGGAAAGTAAAGTGTAGAAATTTAGAAGGTCGGGTTGTCTCCCGACGAGCGCTTTTCTTTAACGTCTTTGAGCTAGACAGGTGCACTCCCGAGACGATTAAGGCGGGGTGACTAAAATCCAACTATCAACTTTGTATGCTTGGAAACCTTCATAAAAAGGTTTTAAGCGATGCCCATTGACTTTAAATGACGTTCCAGATTCTAAGCATTGAATTTCTACTACACCATGAGCAAAAATATTAGTAATGACAAAAGAGCCTATCCAACGAGACCGTAATTTTCCTGGAAATAATTTTAATTTAGAATGGAAAAGTAAGACTTTCTGGCCAATATCAAATACTTTCCTGGAAATCATTTTATCATGGAAAAGCTTTGTCTTTTCTTTCTAAATATTTGAACTCTCGTAGGCATCATTACGAATCTCTTCTAGTTCTTGCAATTGCAACTTCTTGTTCTCCCCAGCCTCATCTATCTTTATATTGTATTGCTTGATGGCCCAGTATGCCCTATGTTCTAGCTCAACAAGAAGATGACAAGGTTTACCATAAATCAAACGAAAAGAAGACATACCAATTGGAGCTTTATATGCAGTACGGTAAACCCAAAGTGCATCATCAAGTCGTAGACTCCATTCTTTTCTATTGGGATTCACCATTTTCTCGAGTATTGACTTGATTTCCCTATTTGATATCTCAGCTTGACAGTTTGTTTGAGGGTGATACGCGGTGGAAACTTTATGCGTGACGTTGAATTTCTTCAGCAAAGATTCCATCACTTTATTGCAGAAGTGAGATCCACGATCACTAATGATAGCTCTCGATATGCCGAACTTAGAAAAAAATATGTGATTTTACAAAATTCACAACAGTTTTAGCATCATCAAGTCGGGTTGCCTTGGCCTCCACCCATTTAGAAACATAATCAACTGCGAGAATGATATAAACATTGTTATTTGTAGAAGGGAAGGGACCCATAAAATCGATGCCCCAAACATCAAAAATTTCACAAACAAGGATAGGCGTAAGGGGCATTTGATTACGTTGTCCTACGCTTCTGATCCTTTGGCACTTCTCACATGCTTTACAAAACATATAAGAATCACGAAAAATATTAGGCCAAAACAATCCACATTCTAGTACCTTATGAGCTGTTCTCCTTTAACCGAAGTGTCATCCACAAGCAAAAGAGTGACAAAAAAGTTAGAATAGAAGAGATTTCACCTGAAGGGACACATCTTCAAATAATCCGATCTGAACAATGTTTCCATAAGTATGGATCATCCCAAACAAAGTACTTGGCATCAATTTTAATCTTGTCTTTCTGGGCTTTGGATAACTGTGGAGAAAATTTCTTAGAAACAAGAAAATTGAAGATATCAGCATACCATGGATGTTCTTCTTGAATAGAGAGGAGGTGCTCATTCGGGAAGTTATCTTGCAATGGTGCCGGTTCTTCCCATGTGATCAATTGATTGAGATGATCGGCAACCAAGTTCTCTGATCATCAATTGACTGAGATGATCGGGAACATAAAAGTCTAGGCTTGGCATCCTTCTTTGATAACAAATACTTCAAAGCTGCATGATCAGAATAAACAATCAACTTAGTGCATAGTAAATAGGAACAAAATTTTTCTAAAGCAAAAACAACAGCTAGAAGTTCTTTTTCAGTAGTAGAATAGTTGCATTGAGCACTATCTAGTGTTCTTGAGGCATAAGAGATGACGTGAGGAGCCCTTCCAACTCGTTGTCTAAGAATAATACCAACGGCATAATTGCTTGCATCACACATAATTTTGAATGGTAGATCCCAGTTAGGAGGTTGGATGACTGAAGCTGTGGTCAATGCCTCTTTCAAATTATCAAATGCATCCTTGCATGCTTGATCAAATAGGAAGTCTATCTCTTTTTGAAGCATTTTGCAAAGTGGTTGGGCGGTCTTTGAGAAGTCCTTGATGAATCGCCTATAAAAACCTGCATGACCAAGAAAAGAACGAATTACCCACACACTTGTGGGATAAGACAAGGTTTTAATGACATCAATCTTAGATTTGTCCACTTCAATTCCTTTGGATGAAATAATATGACCTAAGATAATGCCTTGATCAACCATAAAGTGACACTTCTCATAATTCATGACAAGATTCGTTTGGACACATCTTTCTAAGACACCTTGGATAGGTTAGTTAGACATTCTGTATAAGAATTCCCATAAACTGTAAAATCATCCATAAATACCTCAATGATGTCTTCAACATAATCGGAGAATATACTCACTATACACCTTTGGAATGTAGCGGGAACATTGCAAAGTCCAAACGGCATTCGTCGATAAGCAAAGGTACCAAATGGGCACGTGAAGGTTGTCTTCTGTTGATCTTCTGGAGCAACTGGAATTTGATGAAAACCTAAATAACCATCAAGACAATAATAATGAGTGTTACTAGCTACACGTTCAAGCATTTGATCAATAAAAAGAAGGGGAAAATGATCTTTTCAAGTTGAAGAATTCAACTTCCTATAATCAATACAAACCCTCCAACCATTTTGAACTCAAGTAGGTACTTTTTAACCATCTTGATTTTCAATAACGGTTATTGTAACGTCCCGTTACTTTTAGAGATAAATTTTTTTTTTATTTTATTAATTTATTATTTTTATTTATTTAAAGCTTTTAAAATTAGTTAAAATTAGTAATTTCAGTTTTATTAGTTAATTCCGTCCGAAAATCCTTTTTATCGTTTTAATTCGTTTCGGTGACTCTAATAATTATTAACGGGCCAATTAATAATTATTAGACATCTTTAGATTTATTTAAGACCGTCGGTTTTCGTTTTATAAGCAAAAGGTCGAAAAGGGCAAAACCGTAATTACCCAAACCCTAAAATATCTAGATATTTTCTCTTCATCTTCTTAAAACTATCTTTGACCAAAAAAATCAACATTTTTCTTCTTTCATTCCCTTCCTTGGCCGTAGCCTTCATCCACCATGGATGAAGGATTTCTTTTCTTCGTTTCTCATTCGTTTCTCGATGGATCGGCTTGATTTTGGTTACGTTGGATTGCTCGGGTTGAGGGCTTTCTATCCCACCTACCCTTGTGCCGTTTCCCGTTCTCTAAGCGAAACCTTAAAAAGTAAGTTTTCAAAACTTTTTATATGGTTTTGTTCGTTTTTTATTGTAAATGAGTTTTGATGTTGAAATCATGAATGGTTATCATGGAATTTGACGATTTTGAACCCGGATTTTCGAAAAACACTATTCACGTGAAAACACTATTCATCCGAAATCACTATTCATCCGAAAATGCAAACTTGTTCTCATATTAGATATGAGTTGTATTATGTTGTGCAATTGGTGAATTGTAGGTTTGTAATTGTCGTGTGGATTCGACTTCGATTCTTGGATACTCGACTTAAAACCTAAGGTGAGTTTAAAAGGGAAGTTAGTACTTTTATGAATTTAGTTTCATTATGTAATTGTTTATCGATGTAAAGAGGGAGATAACTTCTTAGGATTATAGTTTGGTTAGAGACTTTAATTCGGAAGTGTGTGTGGAGAAAGTTGGACTTATGGTTAGTTCGATGATTAGAGATCATCGGAGTGGTTTTGAAAGTTACTTTGATGGTTTTGAAGTCACTTGGATGACTTTGGAAGTAAAGTAATTAGAAGGTGCACTTGAGTGTTAACTCGTGTTTTCTAGTTAGTTAGGTTTCTATTTAACTTAGTAGACTTCTTCGGAGTTTAGCTAACTTATTGGAGACCTAGGGCACAATGATTCACACATGATAGTATGTTGATTTGATCCATACGTATCATGGTGTGATGAATTTGTGGGAACTTTGAGCACTTAGTAACTAGCACATGATAGTATGTTGATTTCGATCCATACGTAGTCATGGTGTGATGTTGGTACTTTGGTTTGTAACTAGCACATGATAGTATGTCGATTTCGATCCATACATATCATGTTGCGATATGGTGAAATTCCTGATACCTATGGTGAAATTCCTGATACCTATGGTGAAATTCCTGATATCCGGTATGGTGAAATTCCTGATACCTATGGTGAAATTCCTGATATCCGGTATGGTGAAATTCCTGATACCTATGGTGAAATTCCTGATATCCGGTATGGTGAAATTCCTGATACCTATGGTGAAATTCCTGATATCCGGTATGGTGAAACTCCTGATATGCGATGGTTGTGATATGGTAATACTGTACGGGCTTAGTATGCGATATTTATCCATATGGGATACCCGGTACGATGGTTGTGATATGGTAATACCGTACGGGCTTAGTATGCGATATTTATCCATATGGTATACCCGGTACGATGGTTGTGATATGGTACATGGTAGTACGTGGATTCGGATCCGTACGTACCATGGTATTATGATCTATGATACGGCACATGATAGTATGTTGATTCGGATCCATACGTATCATGGTGCGATGGTTGTGACATGGTATGACCGTACGTGGTATGTTGATTTCGATCCATACAATAGCACGATACGATGAAACTTGTTTGGTAATAAAGATAGTTAATGTTATTTTTACCTATTCTTTAGAAACGTGTAGTGAGACTTAGTTGTGAATGCTAATTTTACTTTAAGTCTTTATTTCTATCTCTTGGTTTTGAATGACAAATACGGGTAGTATGATACTATCATATGTATACATGGAAATTGGAATGTGGTTATGGGTAATAATGAACATTTAGGCCTTTGGACACGATTTCTGGTATGAGATTTAGTTCATAGGATTACTTGCTTTCATTTTACTCTCACTAGCATTGTTTGCTAATGGTGCTACACCACAATATTTTCAGGTGAACCCCGTCCTAAGAAGCAAGGTAGAGGAAATGGTGTCGCTTGACTGGCCGAGGTGGTGTAAGGACAATATTAAACACTTTTGAAGCATTAGTAGTAAAGCTTGTAAATCATATACCTTTTACATACTTGTGTCATTTTGAGCCCGTGAAGGGTGTATGTGTAAAGTATTTTGATGTTTTTATGATTAAACTTTACTTTGGAATGTGCATTCCCGATTTATAGCTTTCTCTGGACTTTGGGTTGTAAAACAGGTTTTGGTTATTCGACTTTTAAACGAACCCATGCCGTTTTTCTTTAAAAATTAAGTCTTCCGCTGTGCATTTAAATTTAAAGAATTTAACGGAAAATCGGGTCGTTACAGTTATACCTGTTTTCTTGGGCACAACTTGAATTGGACTCACCCACTTACTATTAGAAATATGATAGATCATACCAGCATCAAAGAGCTTGAGGATCTATTTTTTCACAACCTCCATCATTGGCGGATTTAACCGGCGTTGTGCTTGCCTAGAAGGTTTGGAATCATCTTCCATCAGTATCTTATGCGTGCATCATGTAGAAGGACTTATCCCTTTAATATCAACTGCGGTCTAACCAATTGCTTCTTTGTAACGTCGAAGTATCCGGATTAATCTTTCTTCTTCCAAACGAGATAATTTATTAGAAATTATCACGGGAAGAGTTTCTCCATCTCCCAAGTGCTACTTGAGATGATTTGGCAATGGTTTTAGCTCTAAAGTGGGTGCCTACACAATGGAAGAGAGAAATGTTGTGTGAGAAACAAGTAGGGTAGAATTATACCTACGAGGTTCCAAAGATTTGAGTTCAAGAATGGATTCTTGTAATTCAGGCCCGATTTCTTCTTCATTAGCTTTGTTTTCCAAATCAGTAAGAGTGAAGTTCTCACTCAATGCTAATTTCAGTTTATCATCATCAATTAAATCAAAGAATTACTGTGCTAAAGAATCAATAACATCTATAGAGAAAACAAAAGATACATCATTAGGATATTTCATGGCATCATAAATATTGAATTTAATAATATCACGATCAAATTCCATTGTAAGTGTACCATCATGCATGTCAATTTTCATTCTAGATGTTTTTAAGAATGGACGTCCTAGCAACATTAATGACGAATTTTGTGGATATTCATCTCCCATATCAAGCACATAAAAATCAGCGGGAACACTAAACCATTAACTTGAACAAAAACATCTTCTAAAACCCCATCAGGATATACATTAGATCTATCTGCTAATTGAAGTATCACACCAGTTTCTTTTAATTCACCCATGTTCAACAATTTATAAATAGAAAGAGACATGATATTAATTGAAGCTCCTAGATCTAACATAGCTTTTTTGAACTTTAAAATTCCTATCGTACAAGGAATAGAAAACATACCTGGATCTTTGCATTTTAGAGGTAACTTTTTTTGGAGCACAACTGAAACATTCTAGCCCATATTCACCTTTTCATTACCTTTCAACTTCTTCTTATTTATGCACAAATCTTTGAGAAACTTAGCATATCGAGGTATTTGCTTAATTGCATCAAGTAAAGGAATGTTTACCTCAAATTTTCTAAATATTTCAAGGATCCCTTTTTCTTCTTCCATCTTTTTAGAGTTGATCAATCTAGTTGGGAAAGGAGGAGGAGTTATCAATACCTCTGGTTGGAGTTTTTCAGGTTCTTCGGTTTGATAAGTTTGTGGAGGAATCAAGATTTCCTTTTTAGATTCTTCCCTTACAACATGTGATATGAATTATGTAGCCATGCATTTAAGGATTTCAAGCTTAAAGAGTACATGGATTGATGACAACTCAAGTTGCATTAAATGCACTCAAGATGTATTTATGACAACTCAAGCATCAAGTGTAGTAGCATTGATGACAACTCTAGATGCATTTATGACAATTCAAAGCTTCATTCAAGGGAACTCAAAGCAATATCAAGACAAGCTTTTATGAAGTTTTAAAAGCTTAATTTAGAGTTCAAATATCAGTTTCAATTGTAATAGTTGTATTTTAAGTTACAAATTAAATGGTGGCAGATGTAACTTAAGTTTTTGCTTTAAATTCGTATGTTTCATGCTAGGGACTTAATTGGGCTGTTATGGGAGCATTATGAACGAAATTGCATTGTATTTTAAGCCTATAAATAGGCCATGTATCAGCCAATGTAAGGAAGACTTGTAAGACTTGACAGATTCAAAAGATTGAATGAAATGTAGCATTTTTATGCACATTGAGAGCCTTGCGCCTCACCCTTTGTAATCTTGCTTTAGATTACATGTTTAGAAACATTCAAGAGGGGAGTGATCAACCAACTTGTGGAGTGTTTCGAGTCATGAGATGATGGAACGTAAAAGTTTGTCCGTTTCATGATTTTTAGATCACATAGGGCAATCTGTTTCTAGCCTTTCCTTATGGTTGAAATCGAATAGTTAGGGAGGGTTTGAATTCATGCTTCAAGGGTTCATGCTAAGTATAATAGCATAGGGTGTTTGAACTTGACATTTGAGTTTGCCTTATCAACATGCTTACACTCCTTCATTGAGTTTTCACTACAAAAAAAAAGTCAATTTGCGACCAGTTATTTGCGACCAACTGGTCGTTTTTATTGTAGAATGCGACCAAAAAAGCGACCAACATGGTGGAGGCAAAAAATCTGGTCGGTCCTGAATTTGTGCGACTGTATAGTCACAAAAATACGACCAGGCATGTTTGGTAGCAAAAAAGTCAACATTTTGAAAAAACGGCCAGATGGTCGCTTAAAAAAGTGACCATCTGGTTGTAATTTAAGTTGAAGACAAGTGACCAGTTGGTCACATACAACAGTGACCACGTGGTCGTTTTTATAAGCGACCAAATGGCCACTTTTGGACTCAGACAAAATGTGACCAGATGGTCGTTTGTTTAGGGATAAAATATGACCATCTGGTCGTAATGTAACTTGAAAAAAAGTGACCAGTTGGTCACATGAAGCAGTGACCACGTGGTCTTTTATAAGCGACCAAGTGGTCACTTTTGTACTCAGACAAAATGCGACCAGATGGTCGTTTATCTTATGATAAATGCGACTATCTGGTCGTATTTAATAAATATTTTATTTATTGATTTAAATTATAATAATTAAAATTTAATATTAATTAAATTAATTAGTTAATTAATTATTATTTATTTATTTAATTAGTATTAAAATTTAATAACAAAAAATTGGAATGAAAATAAAATATATATAAATCAAATATTCATGATACGAACCCTCAAGCGTTGACGGATTCAAGAACCGGATGATGGACCCTTGAACGAAAAAGCTTGAAAACCCTTAACAATTTGAATCAACCTTTAGGCGAGGTTGGGAAGATGATGACCTAATCGATCAATCCCCTAATTCAAGAATATGTTTCTTTAATTAAGGTTGAGGCACTCCACAAGAACAATGATCAATTGGATTAGAATGACTCTAAACATGCAATTCAAGAACATGAATTACAAAGAGGTTTTTCAAAGCAAAAGCTTAAACCAAAACAAAAGGATTTTCATTCATTGATATTCTGATTTTAAAGCTTACAAAAGAGGCTTTAAATAGCCTAATAAACCCTAGCTTGGTCGAAAATATGAAGGGAAATAAAGACCTAATAATAAAAAGGTAAAAAACTAGACTTTCCTAATTCAAATTAGGAAAGTTTTCCTAATCTTTTAAACTTGGTCTCCAAGTTTGCAAAACTAAGGAAACAAAGTCAAATCTTCTCTATTACATCAATAATAATAATAATAAATAAAACTAAAGTAATAAAACTCAAATAAAATACTAAAATTCGAAATTGGATGAAAATAGACAAAACTACAAGTGTCAGTCGTCGTTTTTAATGTCATTTTCACTCGTTTGAATGTTTTCATGCGCGATTTTCTTTGGAGCTCTTTGAAACAAATATCCCATGAGTTTAATAGTGTTTTAAACTCATTTTCTTCATTAGTCAAGTATGTAACCCAATATCCTTGCAAATGCCCAAGAAAGTCAATCTTCACTCTTTTAGTCTTCGGATTCTTGATCTTTTCTTGATTGAAATCTTGGACTTCAATATTGTCAATTCGTTGACATTTAGGGCTGGGATGATTCATATCATTCTCTCCAACTTCAAAAAGATTCGTCCTCGAATCTAAAGGTTTGATCATGGTTGAGTCTCCCTTGAAAAGTTCGCCCATTGTTAAAGCATTTGTGGCACCATTATTGGCATTGATTTCCTGCAAAAAATCATAAACAAAATCTTGCAAAGGGTTTAGGTTGAAACTTCCCATATGATACTCGAGTGCAAAGAGGGGTGGTGTGGCCAATAATTTCCTTTTCCTCTCAATTCTTCTAACGAGAGCTTGCTTTTCTTGCTCTAATTTTCTCAACTCTTCTTGCTTCTTTATTTTCTCCTTTTCTTCTCGATCTAATCTCTCTTTCTTGTGACTCACTCATGTCACTCATTTCTTTTTGAGCACTCATCTCTCTTTCTTTTTGCTCACTTATTTCAATAATTTCTTTTTCACACTTTTCTTTTTGAAAACTCATCTCTCTTTCTTTTGGCTCACTCTCTTTTTGACAATTCTCATTCTTTTCAAATGTAGAACACTTTTTTAACTCACATGCATCATAAGTTTCCCTCATATGAATATTTGATTGGAAGTGGTCTTGTATAGAAAATGTTACCTTTTTCTTAATCAAGCCATTGCCAGCCACATCCTTCCTCTTTAATGCACTCTTTAATTGATTTTCTTGAGAAGGAATCAGATTTGAAAGATGTTTAGTAGAATACCTTTTTGCAGCCCTTCTTTCAAGTCTCTTTTCCACCGTAATTGCATAGTAAACCACGTGTTCCAATTCTACATATGTTTTTCCTTTGACACAATAAGCAATCTCCTCCTTTAAACCCTTTAAGAACCGTGTCATTGTAGACTCATTATCTTCAAAAAAGACAGCCCTTGCCATGAGAACTTCAAACTCCTCGTGATAAGCTTCAACACTCCTTTCACCTGGTGTAAGATCTAGAAATTCTTTCACAATAGCTCTATGACTTTGGCTCGGCACAAACCTCTTCCTCATGTGATATTTAAGTTCATACCAAGTATCAATATGTGGTTGTCAATCTCTCCTTAGTTTTTCCTTCAATTGAGACCACCAAACATAAGCATAATTAGTGAATTTTGCACTAGCAAGAAATACCTTTCTTTCCTCACTATAGTTGTTGTAATCAAAGATATGCTCAATTTGACTTTCCCATTGCAAGTACTCTTCTGGATCTACACTCCCATGAAAGTATATAAGTTGAGCTTATGTGCTCCAAAGCTCCTATGCACCATCCTTTCATAATAAGCCTCTCCATTTTCCCTCCAAGTATGCTCTACATCTCAACATCCATTGCTCCTCCTTTCATCATATTTTCCATGATACATTGTTGCAAGTAAACAAGTTAGTAATGTAAAAAATAGGACCTTTCAAATCACTCCCTAAGTGTTTACACTCAAAGATGTTATTTCACTCGTGTTTGCACTCAAAACAGATTCTAGACCCTAAATATAACCTTGAACTTTTAGCACACTTTAGCAACTATCAAGCAACAAAGATACTAATGAAATTTGTAAAAAGTAACAATCAAGAAATAAGAAACAATCAGCTTGGGTGGCTAGAGAAATAAAAGGACAGATTTATCAAATGGTGTATTTTGTAACAAGGAAAGAATAAGAAAGAAAACAAGCAAGAATAAACTTTCCTAAAAGAGAAAAATTCGAAATTAGACTTCCCTAAAGCACTTTGGATCAGAAAATAATACTTTCCTAAAGCAAAAGATGCATATATTCAAATATGGGCAGATTTGAAACTTTCCAAAAACAGTTTTGGGCTATTTATGGTAACTTCTAGCTTTTAAGGAAAAAAACAATTTTGACTAAATTTTCATGCAATTTTCCGATTCAAGAAGAAACTTTGATGAGTTTAAGATGAACTCTTCAAGAAAAATACGAACACAAACCACTTTTTCAAGAAACTTCAACAAATCAAGCAAGAACACTTTTTTTTTTAATTTTCTGGACAATCCAAAAGTCTGCGAAGATCTATTTTTTTCTCAATCTTCCACTTTTTGTTTGACAAAATTTTCTGAATAACAAATAATCACAACTCAAAGATAAACACTTTTGTAGTTTATGACTTTCTAAGATTCGGATTGAAACTATACGCAAAAGAACAAAAACAGTAGCTAAAGAAGGAAATTCTGGAACAGTTTTTTTTTTTTTTGTGTTTTTTTTTTGGGAATTTTCGATGAACGAAGAACAAGACAAGGAAAAATAAAATAACAAGAAAGCAAGTAAGATAGAAATCTTCCCTTGAGCCTAATCTCTGATACCAAATGATACGAACCCTCAAGCGTTGACGGATTCAAGAACCGGATGATGGACCCTTGAACGGAAAAGCTTGAAAACCCTTAACAATTTGAATCAACCTTTAGGCGAGGTTGGGAAGATGATGACCTAATCGATCAATCCCCTAATTCAAGAATATGTTTCTTTAATTAAGGTTGAGGCACTCCACAAGAACAATGATCAATTGGACTTGAATGACTCTAAACATGCAATTCAAGAACATGAATTACAAAGAGGTTTTTCAAAGCAAAAGCTTAAACCAAAACAAAAGGATTTTCATTCATTGATATTCTGATTGTAAAGCTTAAAAAAGAGGCTTTAAATAGCCTAATAAACCCTAGCTTGGTCGAAAATATGAAGGGAAATAAAGACCTAATAATAAAAAGGTAAAAAACTAGACTTTCCTAATTCAAATTAGGAAAGTTTTCCTAATCTTTTAAACTTGGTCTCCAAGTTTGCAAAACTAAGGAAACAAAGTCAAATCTTCCCTATTACATCAATAATAATAATAATAAATAAAACTAAAGTAATAAAACTCAAATAAAATACTAAAATTCGAAATTGGATGAAAATAGACAAAACTACAAGTGTCAGTCGCCGTTTTTGATGTCATTTTCACTCGTTTGAATGTTTTCTTGCGCGATTTTCTTTGGAGCTCTTTGAAACAAATATCCCATGAGTTTAATAGTGTTTTAAACTCATTTTCTTCATAAGTCAAGTATGTAACCCAATATCCTTGCAAATGCCCAATAAAGTCAATCTTCACTCTTTTAGTCTTCAAATTCTTGATCTTTTCTTGATTGAAATCTTGGACTTCAATATTGTCAATTCATTGACATTGAGGGATGGGATGATTCATATCAATTCAAAAAAAATTTTATACAGAAAAAAACATCCTAGAACTATTGCGGAGGGGCGGGGGGTGGCGGAGGAGGCGTCGATGATGAATGGCCACTGTCTAGGGATCTGAAGTATGCGGCCAAAGATGCTGCGACCTGGGCCTCGACACGTGCCTTTATATCTGCCTCAATCGCAGCGACTCGAGAAACGAATTCGTCACGCATAGCGTCCATGTTCGTGTGAAGCTGCTAAACCTCCGCGCGCAGTTGCTGCTCAATCGAAGAAGGGCCAGAGCTAGTGCTCGCTCCGTCTGGCCGAGGCCGGGGCACATCCGCGTAAAGCGTCGCCGCGTATGAGCCGAGCCCAGGAAACGATCCATCAGGCCGAACCCTTCCAGCGGCCTCCAAGAATGCTTCTCTACGGTCGTCCTGAGTCGGTTGCCAGTAGTCCGGTGTGGGCAACCGCTGACTCAACGACTCCGTGAAACGTTCCTAAACATTTAAAATTCTGACAATAAAATAGTTAATATATAAGTTAGGAAATATTTTAAAAGAAAAAAAAATAATTGAAAAAATTAGTAAATACCTGAACTTCTTTCGCCTTATCGTCGACGAACGTCCCATCCTTCTTCGTGTGAAGAACGCGGTGCAGTTCCTCGGGCGGGACAGGACGACCGTGCTTTGCTTCCTAAAAATATTAGAGATTGAAGAAGAAAAAATAATAAATTAATAACTTAATTGAAAAAAGAAAACAAGAAAAAAGTACGTAAAAAAACAAAAAAAAAAACTTACCAATCGACGATGGTGCTCGTCGTGAGTTCGAGCCCCGACTGTGTGTTTGGTGGGATTCTTCACGCGGTTGGCCTTATTCCTCCTTGACATTGCCATGCCCTCGGGAGTGCTCAAGCTGTCGATAAGCCGCGCGTGGTCCTCCGGGCTCATCCACAAGGGGCGGTTTGCTGCTTGCTTTCTGCGCGCCCGGTACATGAGGTTCTTGAATCGATCCTGGATGTGATTGTCCCATAGGGGTAACAATGTACCGTCCGTGATATCGGGATCGATAACAGGAAAATTGCCCTAAAAAATTTGAAATAAAAAATTGTTAAAGTAATAAATTGTTAAAGTAATAAATTTATTTCTATAAATTTGAAAATTAATTAATTATAAAAAGAAATGATGTTTTTTACCTTCCAATTGTCGTACATCCGACGTTTCTCCGTTGTCGGAATCTTCTGCCAATGAAGGTCGCTGGGTAGAGGCATGCTCGGAGGACCTCGCGAAACCGTTTTGAAACGGTTGTATGCGGCTGTACTCTGCAAAAACATAAAAATATTGTGATATTAGAAACTATTAGTTAACAGAAGAAAAAAAACACTTTTAAAAATGTTTAAAGATATAAAAATTAAGTAATTAAAACAAGAAACAAAATTACTTACGTATTCCCTTCGATCCGAAGGGTAGAGTCTGCGACCCGAGGAGGCTGCGTGCCTGAAGTGGATGGTCCCGCTGGATCGGACTATGATGCAGACCCTGATGCTCCCGCGGAAGTCGTGGCCTGGGAGTCATGCGCCAAGCGTGGTGTCGCAGGCTGGGTCTCAGGGACTGCAACATCGAGAGTGCCAGTAAGTCCCAACTCGTAACCGTAGAGGATGTTTGTCCAACTCCTCAATAGTCGTCCGCATTAGGGCTGGCGGAGGGCGTCGCATGAGTCGCCTTGTCAATCGTGTCGTCGCTGTGCCTGCGACGGGGAGGACGTTTGCTGCCCATAATCCTACAACTTAAACTAAACTAATTTAATACTAATTAAGTAATTAAAATAATGAAATTAATTAATGAAATAATCTGAATTAAATTAATTAATTAACCCGATAATCTAAATTAAATTAATTAATTAAATAATCTAAATTAAATTAATTAATTAAATAATCTAAATTAAATTGATTAAAATTAATTAAGTAATTTAAAATAAACTAGTTAATTAATTTGAATTAAAGTAAATTAAAATTAGATTAATTGAACTAAAATGAAGTAATTAAAGTAAACTAAGTCTTAAGAATTAAACTAAAATTAATTAAATTAAAAGTAAATTAAGTAATGAAAAATTAAACTAAATTAGATTAATTGAACTAAAATTAATTAAATTAAACTAACATTAATTAATTAAAACTAAAATAAACTAAACTAAACTAACCTAATTAATTAAATTAAAGTAAACTAAAATTAGCTTAAGTGAACTAAGTAATTAATTAAAGTAAACTAAGTAATGAAGATTTCAACTATTAGATTAAATTAAACTAACATTAATTAAATTTAACTAACATTAATTAATAAAAACTAAACTAATTAATTAAGTTAAACTAAATTTGAAAATTAGATTAATTGAACTAAAATTTATTAATTAATTAAAGTAAACGAAATTAGATTAAATAACCTTAAGTAAACTAAATACTTAATTAAACTAAATTACATTAATTAAACTAAAATTAATTAAACTAACAACATTAAACTAAACTAATTAATTAATTAAAGTAAACTAAAATTACATGAATTAAACTAAAGTAAACTAAGTAATTAATTACATTAAATTAGATTCATTAAACTACAACTAATGAAATTAACACAATGAAACTAAACTAATTAATGAAACCTAAGTAAACTAAATTTAAAGTTAAACTAAAACTAACTAAAAACTAAAACTAACTTAAAAACTGAAAATATATACGAAAACTAACCTCGTAATAGAAACCGGGATTGGAGGTTTAGGGTTTTTAGGTTTAGAGTAAGAACGGGGAATGGGAACGGGGAAAAAATAACGGGGGACGGAACGGGGGAAAGAGAGAAAAGAAAGAAAAAAGAGAAAGAAAAAGAGAAAGAAAAGGAAACGGGGGAAGGAAACACTGAATTGAATTTAAATCATATTTTGCGACCAAATGGTCGCAAATATGTAATCATGACCGGAAACGAAAGGTCGCGCGTGCTGGGGGAATTACGACCAGATGGTCGCATTTTTATACATATTTGCGACCACCTGGTAGTATTTATTAAAAAAGCGCCATATGGTTGTCACTTTGCCATTATCCAGAACAGCTGTCATATCACGAGTCCCATAAAAATTGCGACCATCCTGGTCGCAATCGTGAAATTCACCGCCAAAAATTGCGACCAGAAGGTCGTAATATTTAAATTCACCACCATAAATTTCATGAAAATTTATATTTACCGCTCAGATTTGCGACCATATGGTCGTAATTTCACTTATATTTTTTGAAAAATATAATTCTACTTTTTCACAAATGCGACCAACTGGTCGCCTTTTCCTTCTAAATTTCACTTATATTTTTTGAAAATATAATTCTACTTTTTCACAAATGCGACCAACTGGTCGCCTGTTCCTTCTAAATTACTACAAAGTGGTCACCTTTTGTGTTAAATTGCGGCCACATGGTCGCAAATATTAATATATATATATTTTATCATTCATTAAATAAATAGTTTTAATAAATAAACACATACACAGTGAATAATAAAGTTACGAAATGTCTCATTCATCATCCTCAGTTTCTTCGATCGTCGCTTCTTCTTCTTCTTCTATTTCTTCGGCGGATTCATCGTCTCAAAGAAGTTCGTCACATAAAGTCTTCTTCTTCTTCTTCTTCTTTTTCTTCTTCTTCTTCATCGGATTCATCGTCTCGAATAAATTCAAGATCAATGTCACGTGCGTGAGAAGTGGAAGCATTTGTATCATCATCATGCAATGTTATCGTTCCATCGTTCAAAGGACGAACAAGGCTTGCATTCGACCATCGTCGATTGCACGACATCTTATCTCATCTTCTTGAAAAGCAACACTCCCTCTACACCGTCTTGCTTGCTTGGACAAGTTTTTTTCTACCTGGCGTGGTTTAACTTTACAAACAACTAACCAATCTATCGGATCTCGTCTATTAATCGGATAGTTCGGATAATAAACTTGAATCGCGCAGACCAGGACAAACCTATCCAGGTGCACATATGTTTAGACTTGTTTACCTCAACGATTTGTACATGATCAAGCTTACGGATTCCGCCTCGTCCGGCTGTCTCGAACCAAGTGCAGTTGAACAGAACAATGCGTTTTAGCGTCGAACTTGCGTATTGAATCTCAAGAATCTCATCGATTACTCCAAGTAATCTTCTTCGTTTGTCTGACAACACATGACCTTTTATGCAAACACCACTGTTGTTTGTTGCCCTGTTAACTGAATGCCCCTTCGTTTGAAATCTGTAACCGTTACTGACGTATCCAGTATACGACCTTGCAATCCCTCCAGGTCCTTTTGGCAAAGAAATAATGCGAGGATCATCTACCGGTAATGTAGGGGAGTCAACCTGTCATTGTTCACATACAGTAATGTTAGGAAGCTATTAATTTTTTCAACAAAATGCCACGGTTTTTTTGACAATTTAAAATAACTCACGTATGCACTAAACCAAGAACGAAACTCTTTGTCGATTATTGACCCCTCCTCAACGGCTGTAAGACCAACTCGTGTCATTCGAACGTATAAGTTTAGAAATAATCTGTATGTTACAAAAGTAGTTAGCAAATAGTTTGTAATTGTTTATGCTATGAAATAATGTTAACTTACGAACTCACTCTATGTAAGGCTCGATCTCTACGCAGTTGCATAACACGTATGTCTGTATTACGTGATACTTAGAATCGGTCAACGGCCTACGCACTGATCTTCCAACTGTCATGCCAGGTTCCGTAAAAATTGGCAAGTCGTTTATGTCAACACCTTCAAGTAAATTTTCGACAATGTTTCGTTTCGCTGGTTGAAACTGCTCTGCAATGTGTTGGTCAAAGTAGTATGAACAAAATGTGGTAGTCTCTTGTGTCAGGTACGCACTACAGATTGATCCTTCTACTCTTGCTTTATTTCCAACCGTCTTTTTCAACCAACGTAAGTACCTGTGGGTAGGTAGAATGTGTAGAAAATATTTACATTCGATATCAATGTACTTTACACGTGTACATTACAAACAAACTGTGCTTACCTTTCAAATGGGTACATCCAGCGGTAATGTACCGGATCCCCTAAGAATGCCTCGTATGGAAGATGCACTGGAAGATGCTCCATGGAGTCAAAAAAGCCAGGTGGGAACATTCGCTCCAACTTACAGATAATAACAGCGATCTCTGAACTCATTGAACCGACAGTAGCTTCAGTCAGCTCTGTACATGTCAAGTCCCTGAAAAAAATACTCAACTGTGCAAGAGGCTCCCAATGCCTATTCTCTAGGAACAGTCTGAACGCGACCGACATCAATCGTTGCATGAACACATGACAGTCGTGGCTTTTCATCCCGAACATGATATGCTTTTGACTGTCTATACACCGACTCAAATTTGAAACGTATCCGTCCAGGAATTTGATGGATTTGATCCACTCAAATAATGTTTTCTTTTCATCCGTCATCAACATGTACTTTGCTTTTGCGTAATTATCATTGTCGTCAGGCTCCAACTCAGGACGGTGACATATCTCCCGTATATCATAACGTGCCTTCAGATTGTCCTTCAAAATCGTATTGAAAATGTTGTCGAAGAAATTCTTCTCGATATGCATTACATCCAGATTGTGTCTAATCAGTAGATCTTCCCAATACGGTAGATCCCAAAAAATAACTCCGTTTCTTCCAACCCGTGTTTTTCCCAATGCATTGTTTGCACTCTCGCATGATCCACATGTAATCTTCCGCATCCCTATAGCATCTATACTGTGAAGAATCTCCCTTCCACTATACATTGTCCGGGGGTATCGTTTCTTACTCGTCGGTAGTTCTTCCAGTCAATGCCGTTTGAACGAAAGTAAGATTCAACGGTAAAAATCGACGGTGACAATCAAACAAACAAGTTTTCTCGATTGTTTTAAGATAAAATACATCCGTGTCTAGCATGCAATGTGGACATGCGTATTTCCCCGCCGTACTCCATCCTTTAAGAGGAGGAGATTGAGGTTCACACAATTAACTACACTGACTAAGGAAAGGAATAATAAAAGCTAAACACATATTCAAAAATGTATATGAAAGCAATTAAAGATCAACATACCTGACAACATTGAATACGCAGAGAAGTCACTGATCGTCCAGATTAACGCGGCGCGCATCAAGAAATTTTGTTTCTTCGAAATGTCGTACGTCATAACACCGTCAGTCCACAACCTTTTCAACTCTGCAATAAGCGGTTGCAAATACACATCCAGTTTCTGTTTTGGACTTTTCGGCCCAGGTACGATCACTGTTAGAAAAATCACCGGTTTTCACAGGCACATCGAGGGAGGCAAGTTATACGGGGTTACCATGACTGGCCAAACTGAATATTATGCCCCGGATGCCCCGAACGAGTTAAAGCCATCCGTGCATAAGCCCAATCTGACATTTCTCAGATCTTGTGCAAAATCCGGATGACAATTATTTAAATGCTTCCATGCCGCAGCATCTGAGGGATGTCTCATAACACCTTCATCCTGTGGATGCTCGTGATGCCATCTCATGTGCGAGGCTGTCACATTCGATGCATACAACCGTTGCAGACGTGGGGTCAGCGGTAAATAGAACATGCTGGCGTACGGAATGAGGTTGCGTTTCACTTGTTTATATCTTGGAAGAAAACAGAATTTGCAGTGATGCAGGTACTCATCCACATCCCAGTAAATCATGCATCCGTTCCGACACGAATCTATTTTCTCCACGGGTAAGCCAAGTCCCTCCACTAGCTTTTTCGTGTCGTACAAACTATTGGGCATAATATTTTCTTCTGGAGCGCATCAACAAAACCACGATGCAATCGAATCAAATCCTCTAGCAGGTATGTTGTACTACGCCTTTATATTTAAAAGTTTTGTAGCAGCAGCAAGTTGACTTACCTGACACCCATCGTACAATGGTCGACTGGCTGTCTCTATCATCTCAGCATCTTACGTGCTTCCGGATTCATTTCCTCTTCAACAACCCGTTCATCTTCGTCTACGTTTAAACTTTCACAGAAATTTTCATTGCCCCCATACCCCGCACCATCAAGTATCATTTGTTGTATCTGACTATACTGTTGTTCATCATTCCGTTCTTCGGCAACAACCTCTACATTCGAGCCGTACCCTTCGTATCGTCTCGATTCATGTAATGCAGCATCGAATATTTCCTGTGTTTCCCCCTGAAACACCCAGTGGTAATAATTCTACATAAATCCCCGACTATAAAGATGAACCTTCACATCTATAACCGGTATGATTCTCCTATTGTCGCATTTCCTGCACGGGCAATGTAGCTTTCCACCATACTTTTCATAATAGACAGTTGTCGTGCAAAACTCAACAAACTGTTCAACCCCGGCCACGAACTCATCGTTCAAATACCCGTCTATCAAACGAACATACATCCACTCTCTCATTTTCTTTTTTCTTAATTAGCACAAACAATGGGAGGAGGGGATTTTATAATGGACTCCTCTGGTCGTTTGTGACCAGATGGTAGTATTTTTGCTACCAACTGGTCGCATTTTCCAGCCAAGATTTCCCGCCATTTTCCTCACTGCCTCGGTTCACATCATGTCACAGAATTTACAACCACATGGTCACTTATTTTGATGACCACTTGGTAGCTTTTCTCCCACCTACTCGGGTCACATCATGTCACCAGAATTTACGACCACATGGTCACTTATTTTGGTGACCACTTGGTAGCTTTTCTCCCACCTACTCGGGTCACATCATGTCACGAAATTTACGACCACATGGTCACTTATTTTGGTGACCACTTGGTAGCTTTTCTCCCACCTACCTCGGGTCACATCATGTCACAGAATTTACGACCACATGGTCACTTATTTTGGTGACCACTTGGTAGCTTTTCTCCCACCAAATTGTTTATCTACCATTGGTCACTTAAAATCACAATATTTGCGACCATCTGGTCACTTAACAAATGTGACCACATGGTATCTTCTTTCCTCCAAATGTTTAAGGTACCACTGGTCACTAAAGGTCACCACAATTGCGACCATATGGTCACTTTTAATTGTGACCACTTGGTAGCTTTTCTCCCGCCAAATTTACGCGCCTTTTTTTGCTACTAAATAATATCTCGTGTCACATAATTGCGACCAAATGGTCATCATTTTCAAGTGACCATATGGTCACTTTCTTCCCACCAAAAATTCGTGCCATTTTATATGACTAATTTTTTGCTTGGTTGCAAAAAAGTGACCATATGGTCATTTTAAGTCAAACTTCACAATTACTACCAGAGTGGTCACCAAAAAAACTACCCATTTATTTGGTCGCAAATTTCGATCGCAATTTAACGCTTTTTTTGTAGTGTTTCTTCCAACTCTTTCCCACTCCTCAAGGTAATCACATTCTCATTTTCTCATGATTGGTAACAGTTTGTGATGGTAATTTACCTTGGGATTCTATTCGGTGAGAGAAGATGTGAGATAACCCATTTGGACCTCCAAGTTTTTCATACTCGAGTTTATTTTTTGAAAATTTACTTGAGTGTCCTGACTGAACTCAGAGTGTTCTGATTAAGTCGTTGAGAGGTATTAGTCATGGTTTGAATAAGATCTTCCAAAGGGATACCTGATTTGATACCTGGGAACCATGGGTTGTTGTTGAGGAGAAGGTGGTCTTTGTTGTGCTTGTTGATATTTCAGGGCTCTAGTCCCATAACTAAGATTAGGATGATCCTTCCATCCTGCATTGTAAATGTTAGAAAAAGGATCATATAGTCTTTGTTGTCCTCCCTAATATCCTCCCAAGGCATTGACAGATTCTTGTGAGTCGTCTTGAAGTGTAGGGCACATATCAGTTGAGTGATTTGGCGCAGTGTAAATACCACATACTTTCACCTGATGGTTATTACTAATAGCCAATTGTTGAACAAGAGAGGTTAGATTTTTAATTTGATTTTCCACAGAAGAATCACGTACCTATCACATGTTTCGAGAATGGGGTGCATCTTCTAGTGCGCCACTTTGTTGACTAGTTGCAGCCATGGTGGCAATCAATCTCCTAGCTTTCCTTGGATTCTTATTAACTATTGCATCGCCACTAGTGGCGTCCATCAATCTCCTCTCTATCGATGTCAGTCCTTCATAGAGTATTGGACGAGGAGTTGTTCAGAAAATCCATGTTGTGGACAACAAGAACAAAGCTTTTTGAACCGAGTTTAATACATGAGTAGAGTCTCATTATTTTTCTGCAAAAGCCCATAAATCTCTCTACGAATATTTGAAGCACGGGATGAAGGAAATAATTCATCCAAGAAAAACACAGCAAGTTCAGTCCATGTATTTATCGAATTAGAGAGTAAATCGAATAACCAGTCTTTGGCCTTGTTGATCAAAGAGAAAGAGGAGGCACGCAATTTGATTTGATCTTCAGTTACCCCTTCTGGCTTCATGCTTTGACAAATGACATGAAAAGCCTTCAGATGTTTATTCGGGTCTTCATTATCTAGACTTTAAAAAATAGGAAGAAGATGAATTAGTCCAGATTTCAGCTTGAAGTTTGCCTGAACGGCGGGGTATCTAATTCTTAACGGCTCCTGATCAGTTTGAGGAGCAGTCAACTCTTTCAAGGTTTGTTCTTCTTCTTCAGCCATTGTTTTTTCGATTTCAGAATCACTAGAAGAAATACTTGATGTATCGAGTAGATCGAGCGATAAGTCATCTTCAATGAGAGAGGATATAGATGGTTGAATATTTTTTAATTTAGTCTCTTTTCAAATCCTCTTAGCTGTCTTCTCGATTTCTGGATCGTATTGTAATTCACCAGTATGAGAAGAACGATGCATTAATAAGTAATAGTAAATTAATTAACACCAGTCCCCGGTAACAGAGCCAAAATTTGATGGATGTCGAAACCAGTAAAAATAAAATAAACTTACTTTGATGATTAACTCATAGTAAATGGAAGCAAGATCAAACCCACAGAGACCGGTAAACTAATTAAATGTTATAAAAAGGGTGGTTTTGAGATTTTGAAAGAATAAAAGACAGAAAATAATTAAAAGATGTAAATTGATTTGAGAAGGTTTCCAACTAAATACGTAATCTCCATTTTAGTTTACTGAATTCGATTTGTTGGGGTGATTTACTAAATTAGTGGAAATTTATTTAGTAAACTTATTAACATTTAATAACGGATCTATTAACGTCATGCAATTTGTGATAAAGCATGTAGATTCATGCTTATATTTTCGAAAAATTAAAATAAAAAACTTACATTGAGTAATTAATGGAGAATCGGTTGGAGGTTTCTTTACACAGTCAAATCCTCAAGCAACACCAGGATCTTCTATGCTATATCCCGATCGAAAGCAAAACCGACTTGTGGGAATCGAACCGGAAGAACAAAAGAAGAAGAAATTTCTTCTAAATTTTTCCCTAAGGAAAATCGGCAATTGGGCAAAAACTTGAGAGGGAATTTTCACTTTTCTAATTAAAGTGAGAAGTGTATAAAATATGAATCTTAATGGTCATATTTATAGGAAAATATGATATCTAATCTATATAGATATGCTTATCTCCTAATTATTAAATAAATATAGAAAATATAAATAAAATAATATATATATATATATATATATATATATATATATATATATATATATATATATATATATATATATATATATTTGTTAGGAATGGTGTCCTAGAACTTGTAATTATTTAATAATAATAATTTATTAAGAATAAATTAAATAAATAAACATAAGTTCTTTATATTATCTAGATTGATTCAATTAATGATATTAGGAATATATGGAAATATATAAATATCAAACATTCAAATAGTAAACCCTAAGTTACTCTTATGAAATCACGACTTAGTATGTGAGTCATACTAGAGGATTAAAGTCGAGATGAGTAACTTAAAAGTGTCTACAGTAAATGGATAACGTTTGGGAACCTTATCCTGGTAACACTGTTGATAGCTTCGCATTTTGTTTATAAACAAATGATCTAATCCTGATCATTCATGTAGGAGACATGAAATGGAAGTATCATATGCAATGTTGATTGTATAAGACAGGACCACGATGTTCGATCAAATTTCTCCTTAGTACCGTTTACGAGAAATGATCGAATATCAAACTAAGTTTATCAACCGTGATAGATCTCAATCCTGAGTGAAATGCGGACTCCTATTTGTGGAGTTATGTTCTTTGATTCACATGGTTGAGAGCGATCTGTAAGAACGCTCAATACACTCCTGTTTTGGGAACATGACTAGATAAGTAGCTGGGAACTCATTTTCACGAGATGGAATTCATAACTTTCCTATAAATTAACGGTATCGGTCGATACCTAAATATTTTAGGAACTTTAGGAAACTCCCTTGATGTCCCGATTCGAGACATGAACAAGTGGCGCCACGACTTCTATTGATCGAGAGAAGTAAATTATCTCTAGTTCGACTAAAGATAATGTTCATTGGAGAATCAGCGGAACACAAGGATAAAGCGGTAATTACAGGGGCAAAACGGTAAATTTATCCGCTGTAATTATGAGGGTTCCACGTGAAGGATTATATCACAGATATAAATAAAGATAAACTAAATGGACATAACTCATCTATAGTGAGGGGAGTTCACTATGAATCTATAGTGGAATTATTCATAGTTAGATAATAAGTAATTAACCGATTATGAGTTAATCAATTAATTGACTAATTATTAAGCCCATGATCTATAGGTCCATCGGGTCCCTATGCTAGCCCAAATATCGTAGTCGCGAAATCAAGTAGAAGAAATGGAAATTTTAAGTAAAGTGAATTACTTAAAATAGGCAATATTAATTGTTTAAATATTGAGTATATTTAAACGGTAATTAATATAAACATTATTAATTGTTTAAATAATGAGTTTATTTAAACATGAAATTAATAATGAAATATTATTAATTATACATTATTAATTATTTAAATATTGAGTATATTTAAATGGTAATTAATAATTTGAAATTAATTAACAATTATTAATTGTTTAAATAATTAATTATATTTAAACGAAATTAATAATTGAAATTAATTAAATTAATAATAAAATATTGTCAATAAAATTATTAATTTATGGAAATTAATAATTATAATATTTATTATTAATTATTTAAATAATGAAAATTATTTAAATGGAAATTAATAATTAAATATAAATTGGATAATATTTAGTCAGGAGAAAATATTAATATTATTAATTGTTTAAATAAAATATTTTATTTAAATGGTAATTAATAAGTAAATTAATTAAGTTGGACTTATTAATTTAAGAGAGAGAGTTTCAATCCCAATTGGATTAATGAACCCAATTGAAATTGGCCCAAAATAATTAATTAAATAAATTTGATTTATTAATTATTTATTATTAATTTTGGCCTTCATAGATAATTTGTAGGAGATAATTATTTGAATTATATCCTATAATAATTATATAGATTTATTTACCCAAGATAAATAAAATAAAGAAAAGAAAATAATCTCCTATTTATCTATGGCATTTTCGAAATTGCAAGATAAAGGAAAGAGATAATCTTTATTCTTTTTGTATTTATCTCTATAGATTAATCCTAATGTTATTAGGATTCATATTTTCCTATAAATAGGAGGGTTGGGTCATTCATAAATCATACAATTAAATTCCTTAGAAATTCGGAATTCTCTCTTCTTCCTCTCCCCTTGAGTGCCGATTTTCCCTATTCAAAATTGGGAAGAAAATATTTTTCTTCTTCCCAATTTCTTCTAAAGTTCGATCCCACAATCGGGTTTCGTTTGATCGATCGGGATATAGCGTAGAAGATCCGGTGTTGCTGAGGATTTGATGCTGTAAAGAAACCTCCAACCGATTCTCCATTTATTACTCAATGTAAGTTTTGATTTTAATTTTCGAAATTTAAAGCATGAATCTACATGTTTTTACACAAATTGCATGATATTAATAGATCCTAAATTAAGTGTTAATTTGTGTTACTAAATAAATTCCGCTAATTTAGTAAATCATCCCTTCAATATTATATATAACCATATCTGTTGCTTTTGGAAAAGTACACGCACGCCTCCCAGCAAATGACATATATATATTATTTATTTATTTCACTTTTTATATATATATTTAATAATTATATATTTGTGTATTTAAAATTAGAAAAATTCAAATAATAATTTCTAATTTAAACACATCAAGCCAAAAGTTAATATATTAATTACCATTGAATCTTATCCAATTAATTAATTATTTTGGGCCAGTACTAATTAGTTTCATAAAACCAATTGGGTTTAACTCTCTCTAATATTTATTATTAAATTAAATAAACTCATTATTTAATTAATAATTATTATTATTAATTTCCATTTAAATAAACTCATTATTTAGATAATTAATCATATTAACATTAATTCCCGTTTAAATAATTTATTTATTTAAACAATTAATTTTGCCGTAAAATATTATAATTGACATGTTATATTAATTTCTATTTAAATAAACTTTTTATTTAAACAATTAATTTTTTATCAATATTAATATTAATTTTCATTTAAATAATCTCATTATTCAAATAATTAATATTACCTAATTTTAAGTAAAATCAATTACTTAAATTGTTTGTACTTCCTAAGTTAAATTAATAACTTAGTTTTGCTACAACGATATTTGGGCTAGCATAGGGACCCGATGGACCTATAGATCATGGGCTTAATAATTAGTCAATTAAGTGATTAACTCATAATCAGTTAATTACTTATTATTTAACTATGAATAATCCCACTATAAATTCATAGCTGAACTCCCTTCACTATAGATGAGTTATGTCCATTTAGTTTATCTTTTATTTATATCTGTGATATATCCTTCACGTTGAACCCTCATAATTACAGGCGGATAAATTTACCGTTTTGCCCCTGTAATTACTGCTTTGTCCATGTGTTCCCAGTTGATTTTCCAATGAACTTTATCTATTATCGAACTAGAGATAATATACTTCGTGATCAATAGAAGTCATGGCGCCACTTGTTCATGTCTCAAATCGGTACATCAAGGAAGTTTCCTAAAGTTCCTAAAATGTTTAGGTATCGACCGATACCGTTAGACTTTCCTAATTCAAATTAGGAAAGTTTTCCTAATCTTTTAAACTTGGTCTCCAAGTTTGCAAAACTAAGGAAACAAAGTCAAATCTTCCCTATTACATCAATAATAATAATAATAAATAAAACTAAAGTAATAAAACTCAAATAAAATACTAAAATTCGAAATTGGATGAAAATAGACAAAACTACAAGTGTCAGTCGCCGTTTTTGATGTCATTTTCACTCGTTTGAATGTTTTCTTGCGCGATTTTCTTTGGAGCTCTTTGAAACAAATATCCCATGAGTTTAATAGTGTTTTAAACTCATTTTCTTCATAAGTCAAGTATGTAACCCAATATCCTTGCAAATGCCCAATAAAGTCAATCTTCACTCTTTTAGTCTTCAAATTCTTGATCTTTTCTTGATTGAAATCTTGGACTTCAATATTGTCAATTCATTGACATTGAGGGATGGGATGATTCATATCAATTCAAAAAAAATTTTATACAGAAAAAAACATCCTAGAACTATTGCGGAGGGGCGGGGGGTGGCGGAGGAGGCGTCGATGATGAATGGCCACTGTCTAGGGATCTGAAGTATGCGGCCAAAGATGCTGCGACCTGGGCCTCGACACGTGCCTTTATATCTGCCTCAATCGCAGCGACTCGAGAAACGAATTCGTCACGCATAGCGTCCATGTTCGTGTGAAGCTGCTAAACCTCCGCGCGCAGCTGCTGCTCAATCGAAGAAGGGCCAGAGCTAGTGCTCGCTCCGTACCGCTGAGGCCGGGGCACATCCGCGTAAAGGCGTCGCCCGTATGAGCTGAGCCCAGGAACTGATCCATCAGGCCGAACCCTTCCAGCAGCCTCCAAGAATGCTTCTCTACGGTCGTCCTGAGTCGGTTGCGAGTCTGGTGTGGGCAACCGCTGACTCAACGACTCCGTGAAACGTTCCTAAACATTTAAAATTCTGACAATAAAATAGTTAATATATAAGTTAGGAAATATTTTAAAAGAAAAAAAAATAATTGAAAAAATTAGTAAATACCTGAACTTCTTTCGCCTTATCGTCGACGAACGTCCCATCCTTCTTCGTGTGAAGAACGCGGTGCAGTTCCTCGGGCGGGACAGGACGACCGTGCTTTGCTTCCTAAAAATATTAGAGATTGAAGAAGAAAAAATAATAAATTAATAACTTAATTGAAAAAAGAAAACAAGAAAAAGTACGTAAAAAAACAAAAAAAAAACTTACCAATCGACGATGGTGCTGGTCGTGAGTTCGAGCCCCACTGTGTGTTTGGTGGGATTCTTCACGCGGTTGGCCTTATTCCTCCTTGACATTGCCATGCCCCTGAGTGCTGCTCAGCCGATAAGCCGCGCGTGGTCCTCCGGGCTCATCCACAAGGGGCGGTTTGCTGCTTGCTTTCTGCGCGCCCGGTACATGAGGTTCTTGAATCGATCCTGGATGTGATTGTCCCATAGGGGTAACAATGTACCGTCCGTGATATCGGGATCGATAACAGGAAAATTGCCCTAAAAAATTTGAAATAAAAAATTGTTAAAGTAATAAATTGTTAAAGTAATAAATTTATTTCTATAAATTTGAAAATTAATTAATTATAAAAAGAAATGATGTTTTTTACCTTCCAATTGTCGTACATCCGACGTTTCTCCGTTGTCGGAATCTTCTGCCAATGAAGGTCGCTGGGTAGAGGCATGCTCTGGAGGACCTCGCGAAACCGTTTTGAAACGGTTGTATGCGGCTGTACTCTGCAAAAACATAAAAATATTGTGATATTAGAAACTATTAGTTAACGAAGAAAAAAAAACACTTTTAAAAATGTTTAAAGATATAAAAATTAAGTAATTAAAACAAGAAACAAAATTACTTACGTATTCCCTTCGATCCGAAGGGTAGAGTCTGCGACCCGAGGAGGCTGCGTGCCTGAAGTGGATGGTCCCGCTGGATCGGACTATGATGCAGACCCTGATGCTCCCGCGGAAGTCGTGGCCTGGGAGTCATGCGCCAAGCGTGGTGTCGCAGGCTGGGTCTCAGGGACTGCAACATCGAGAGTGCCAGTAAGTCCCAACTCGTAACCGTAGAGGATGTTGTCCAACTCCTCAATAGTCAGGTCCGCATTAGGGGCAGCGGCAGTAGGCGTCTGCGGAGTCGCCTTGTCAATCGTGTCGTCAGGCTCGTCTGACTGGGGAGGACGTTGTCTGCCCGTCATAATCCTACAACTTAAACTAAACTAATTTAATACTAATTAAGTAATTAAAATAATGAAATTAATTAATGAAATAATCTGAATTAAATTAATTAATTAAATAATCTAAATTAAATTAATTAATTAAATAATCTAAATTAAATTAATTAATTAAATAATCTAAATTAAATTGATTAAAATTAATTAAGTAATTTAAAATAAACTAGTTAATTAATTTGAATTAAAGTAAATTAAAATTAGATTAATTGAACTAAAATGAAGTAATTAAAGTAAACTAAGTACTGAAGAATTAAACTAAAATTAATTAAATTAAAAGTAAATTAAGTAATGAAAAATTAAACTAAATTAGATTAATTGAACTAAAATTAATTAAATTAAACTAACATTAATTAATTAAAACTAAAATAAACTAAACTAAACTAACCTAATTAATTAAATTAAAGTAAACTAAAATTAGCTTAAGTGAACTAAGTAATTAATTAAAGTAAACTAAGTAATGAAGATTTCAACTATTAGATTAAATTAAACTAACATTAATTAAATTTAACTAACATTAATTAATAAAAACTAAACTAATTAATTAAGTTAAACTAAATTTGAAAATTAGATTAATTGAACTAAAATTTATTAATTAATTAAAGTAAACGAAATTAGATTAAATAACCTTAAGTAAACTAAATACTTAATTAAACTAAATTACATTAATTAAACTAAAATTAATTAAACTAACAACATTAAACTAAACTAATTAATTAATTAAAGTAAACTAAAATTACATGAATTAAACTAAAGTAAACTAAGTAATTAATTACATTAAATTAGATTCATTAAACTACAACTAATGAAATTAACACAATGAAACTAAACTAATTAATGAAACCTAAGTAAACTAAATTTAAAGTTAAACTAAAACTAACTAAAAACTAAAACTAACTTAAAAACTGAAAATATATACGAAAACTAACCTCGTAATAGAAACCGGGATTGGAGGTTTAGGGTTTTTAGGTTTAGAGTAAGAACGGGGAATGGGAACGGGGAAAAAATAACGGGGGACGGAACGGGGGAAAGAGAGAAAAGAAAGAAAAAAGAGAAAGAAAAAGAGAAAGAAAAGGAAACGGGGGAAGGAAACACTGAATTGAATTTAAATCATATTTTGCGACCAAATGGTCGCAAATATGTAATCATGACCAGAAACGAAAGGTCGCGCGTGCTGGGGGAATTACGACCAGATGGTCGCATTTTTATACATATTTGCGACCACCTGGTAGTATTTATTAAAAAAGCGCCATATGGTTGTCACTTTGCCATTATCCAGAACAGCTGTCATATCACGAGTCCCATAAAAAATTGCGACCATCTGGTCGCAATCGTGAAATTCACCGCCAAAAATTGCGACCAGAAGGTCGTAATATTTAAATTCACCACCATAAATTTCATGAAAATTTATATTTACCGCTCAGATTTGCGACCATATGGTCGTAATTTCACTTATATTTTTTGAAAAATATAATTCTACTTTTTCACAAATGCGACCAACTGGTCGCCTTTTCCTTCTAAATTTCACTTATATTTTTTGAAAATATAATTCTACTTTTTCACAAATGCGACCAACCGTCGCCTGTTCCTTCTAAATTACTACAAAGTGGTCACCTTTTGTGTTAAATTGCGGCCACATGGTCGCAAATATTAATATATATATATTTTATCATTCATTAAATAAATAGTTTTAATAAATAAACACATACACAGTGAATAATAAAGTTACGAAATGTCTCATTCATCATCCTCAGTTTCTTCGATCGTCGCTTCTTCTTCTTCTTCTATTTCTTCGGCGGATTCATCGTCTCAAAGAAGTTCGTCACATAAAGTCTTCTTCTTCTTCTTCTTCTTTTTCTTCTGTTTCTTCATCGGATTCATCGTCTCGAATAAATTCAGCATCAATGTCACGTGCGTGAGAAGTGGAAGCATTTGTATCATCATCATGCAATGTTATCGTTCCATCGTTCAAAGGACGAACAGTGCTTGCATTCTGACCATCGTCGATTGCACGACATCTTATCTCATCTTCTTGAAAAGCAACAGCTCCCTCTACACCGGCGTCTTGCTTGGACAAGTTTTTTTCTACCTGGCGTGGTTTAACTTTACAAACAACTAACCAATCTATCAGATCTCGTCTATTAATCGGATAGTTCAGATAATAAACTTGAATCGCCTGCGAAACCAGGACAAACCTATCAGCGGTGCACATATGTTTAGACTTGTTTACCTCAACGATTTGTACATGATCAAGCTTACGGATTCCGCCTCGTCCGGCTGTCTCGAACCAAGTGCAGTTGAACAGAACAATGCGTTTTAGCGTCGAACTTGCGTATTGAATCTCAAGAATCTCATCGATTACTCCGAAGTAATCTTCTTCGTTTGTGCCGAACACATGACCTTTTATGCAAACACCACTGTTGTTTGTTGCCCTGTTAACTGAATGCCCCTTCGTTTGAAATCTGTAACCGTTACTGACGTATCCAGTATACGACCTTGCAATCCCTCCAGGTCCTTTTGGCAAAGAAATAATGCGAGGATCATCTACCGGTAATGTAGGGGAGTCAACCTGTCATTGTTCACATACAGTAATGTTAGGAAGCTATTAATTTTTTCAACAAAATGCCACGGTTTTTTTGACAATTTAAAATAACTCACGTATGCACTAAACCAAGAACGAAACTCTTTGTCGATTATTGACCCCTCCTCAACGGCTGTAAGACCAACTCGTGTCATTCGAACGTATAAGTTTAGAAATAATCTGTATGTTACAAAAGTAGTTAGCAAATAGTTTGTAATTGTTTATGCTATGAAATAATGTTAACTTACGAACTCACTCTATGTAAGGCTCGATCTCTACGCAGCTTGCATAACACGTATGTCCAGATACGTGATACTTAGAATCGGTCAACGGCCTACGCACTGATCTTCCAACTGTCATGCCAGGTTCCGTAAAAATTGGCAAGTCGTTTATGTCAACACCTTCAAGTAAATTTTCGACAATGTTTCGTTTCGCTGGTTGAAACTGCTCTGCAATGTGTTGGTCAAAGTAGTATGAACAAAATGTGGTAGTCTCTTGTGTCAGGTACGCACTACAGATTGATCCTTCTACTCTTGCTTTATTTCCAACCGTCTTTTTCAACCAACGTAAGTACCTGTGGGTAGGTAGAATGTGTAGAAAATATTTACATTCGATATCAATGTACTTTACACGTGTACATTACAAACAAACTGTGCTTACCTTTCAAATGGGTACATCCAGCGGTAATGTACCGGATCCCCTAAGAATGCCTCGTATGGAAGATGCACTTGGAAGATGCTCCATGGAGTCAAAAAAGCCGGGGGGAACATTCGCTCCAACTTACAAGATAATAACAAGATCTCTCGAACTCATTGAACCGACAAGAGCTTGATCGGCTCTGTACATGTCAAGTCCCCAAAAAAATACTCAACGTGCAAGAGGCTCCCAATGCCTATTCTCTAGGAACAATCAACGCGACCGACATCAATCGTTGCATGAACACATGACAATCGTGGCTTTTCATCCCGAACATGATATGCTTTTGACCGTCCTATACACCGACTCAAATTTGAAACGTATCCGTCCAGGAATTTGATGGATTTGATCCACTCAAATAATGTTTTCTTTTCATCCGTCATCAACATGTACTTTGCTTTTGCGTAATTATCATTGTCGTCAGGCTCCAACTCAGGACGGTGACATATCTCCCGTATATCATAACGTGCCTTCAGATTGTCCTTCAAAATCGTATTGAAAATGTTGTCGAAGAAATTCTTCTCGATATGCATTACATCCAGATTGTGTCTAATCAGTAGATCTTCCCAATACGGTAGATCCCAAAAAATACTCCGTTTCTTCCAACCCGTGTTTTTCCCAGCTGCATTGTTTGCACTCTCTGCACAGTCCACTGTAATCTTCTGCATCCCTATAGCATCTATACTGTGAAGAATCTCCCTTCCACTATACATTGTCTGGGGGTATCGTTTCTTACTCGTCGGCCGTTCTTCCAGTCAATGCCGTTTGAACGGAAAGTAAGATTCAACGGTAAAAATCGACGGTGACAATCAAACAAACAAGTTTTCTGACTGTTTTAAGATAAAATACATCTGTGTCTAGCATGCAATGTGGACATGCGTATTTCCCCGCCGTACTCCATCCTTTAAGAGGAGGAGATTGAGGTTCACACAATTAACTACACTGACTAAGGAAAGGAATAATAAAAGCTAAACACATATTCAAAAATGTATATGAAAGCAATTAAAGATCAACATACCTGACAACATTGAATACGCAGAGAAGTCACTGATCGTCCAGATTAACGCGGCGCGCATCAAGAAATTTTGTTTCTTCGAAATGTCGTACGTCATAACACCGTCAGTCCACAACCTTTTCAACTCTGCAATAAGCGGTTGCAAATACACATCCAGTTTCTGTTTTGGACTTTTCGGCCCAGGTACGATCACTGTTAGAAAAATCACCGGTTTTCACAGGCACATCGAGGGAGGCAAGTTATACGGGGTTACCATGACTGGCCAAACTGAATATTATGCCCCGGATGCCCCGAACGAGTTAAAGCCATCCGTGCATAAGCCCAATCTGACATTTCTCAGATCTTGTGCAAAATCCGGATGACAATTATTTAAATGCTTCCATGCCGCAAAGATCCGAGGGATGTCTCATAACACCTTCATCCTGTGGATGCTCGTGATGCCATCTCATGTGCGAGGTCACTCACATTCGATGCATACAACCGCTGCGGCGTGGGGTCAACGTAGTAAATAGAACATCTTGGCGTACGGAATGAGGTTGCGTTTCACTTGTTTATATCTTGGAAGAAAACGAATTTGCGGTGATGCGGTACTCATCCACATCCCAGTAAATCATGCATCCGTTCCGACACGAATCTATTTTCTCCACGGGTAAGCCAAGTCCCTCCACTAGCTTTTTCGTGTCGTACAAACTATTGAGCATAATATTTTCTTCTGGAGCGCATCAACAAAACCACGATGCAATCGAATCAAATCCTCTAGCAGGTATGTTGTACTACGCCTTTATATTTAAAAGTTTTGTAGCAGCAGCAAGTTGACTTACCTGACACCCATCGTACAATGGTCGACTGGCTGTCTCTATCATCTCAGCATCTTACGTGCTTCCGGATTCATTTCCTCTTCAACAACCCGTTCATCTTCGTCTACGTTTAAACTTTCACAGAAATTTTCATTGCCCCCATACCCCGCACCATCAAGTATCATTTGTTGTATCTGACTATACTGTTGTTCATCATTCCGTTCTTCGGCAACAACCTCTACATTCGAGCTGCTACCTTCGTATCGTCTCGATTCATGTAATGCAGCATCGAATATTTCCTGTGTTTCCCCCTGAAACACCCAGTGGTAATAATTCTACATAAATCCCCGACTATAAAGATGAACCTTCACATCTATAACCGGTATGATTCTCCTATTGTCGCATTTCCTGCACGGGCAATGTAGCTTTCCACCATACTTTTCATAATAGACAGTTGTCGTGCAAAACTCAACAAACTGTTCAACCCCGGCCACGAACTCATCGTTCAAATACCCGTCTATCAAACGAACATACATCCACTCTCTCATTTTCTTTTTTCTTAATTAGCACAAACAATGGGAGGAGGGGATTTTATAATGGACTCCTCTGGTCGTTTGTGACCAGATGGTAGTATTTTTGCTACCAACTGGTCGCATTTTCCAGCCAAGATTTCCCGCCATTTTCCTCACTGCCTCGGTTCACATCATGTCACAGAATTTACAACCACATGGTCACTTATTTTGATGACCACTTGGTAGCTTTTCTCCCACCTACTCGGGTCACATCATGTCACAGAATTTACGACCACATGGTCACTTATTTTGGTGACCACTTGGTAGCTTTTCTCCCACCTACTCGGGTCACATCATGTCACAGAATTTACGACCACATGGTCACTTATTTTGGTGACCACTTGGTAGCTTTTCTCCCACCTACCTCGGGTCACATCATGTCACAGAATTTACGACCACATGGTCACTTATTTTGGTGACCACTTGGTAGCTTTTCTCCCACCAAATTGTTTATCTACCATTGGTCACTTAAAATCACAATATTTGCGACCATCTGGTCACTTAACAAATGTGACCACATGGTATCTTCTTTCCTCCAAATGTTTAAGGTACCACTGGTCACTAAAGGTCACCACAATTGCGACCATATGGTCACTTTTAATTGTGACCACTTGGTAGCTTTTCTCCCGCCAAATTTACGCGCCTTTTTTTGCTACTAAATAATATCTCGTGTCACATAATTGCGACCAAATGGTCATCATTTTCAAGTGACCATATGGTCACTTTCTTCCCACCAAAAATTCGTGCCATTTTATATGACTAATTTTTTGCTTGGTTGCAAAAAAGTGACCATATGGTCATTTTAAGTCAAACTTCACAATTACTACCAGAGTGGTCACCAAAAAAACTACCCATTTATTTGGTCGCAAATTTCTGATCGCAATTTAACAGTTTTTTTGTAGTGTTTCTTCCAACTCTTTCCCACTCCTCAAGGTAATCACATTCTCATTTTCTCGCAGATTGGTAACAGTTTGTGATGGTAATTTACCTTGGGATTCTATTCGGCTGAGAGAAGATGTGAGATAACCCATTTGGACCTCCAAGTTTTTCATACTCGAGTTTATTTTTTGAAAATTTACTTGAGTGTCCTGCTGAAACTGTAGAGTGTTCTGCTGAAGCTGTTGAGAGGTATTAGTCATGGTTTGAATAAGATCTTCCAAAGGGATACCTGATTTGATACTGGGAACCATGGGTTGTTGTTGAGGAGAAGGTGGTCTTTGTTGTGCTTGTTGATATTTCGGGGCTCTAGTCCCATAACTAAGATTAGGATGATCCTTCCATCCTGCATTGTAAATGTTAGAAAAAGGATCATATAGTCTTTGTTGTCCTCCCTAATATCCTCCCAAGGCATTGACAGATTCTTGTGAGTCGTCTTGAAGTGTAGGGCACATATCAGTTGAGTGATTTGGCGCAGTGTAAATACCACATACTTTCACCTGATGGTTATTACTAATAGCCAATTGTTGAACAAGAGAGGTTAGATTTTTAATTTGATTTTCCACAGAAGAATCACGTACCTATCACATGTTTCGAGAATGGGGTGCATCTTCTAGTGCGCCACTTTGTTGACTAGTTGCAGCCATGGTGGCAATCAATCTCCTAGCTTTCCTTGGATTCTTATTAACTGTTGCATCGCCACTAGTGGCGTCCATCAATCTCCTCTCTATCGATGTCAGTCCTTCATAGAGTATTGGACGAGGAGTTGTTCAGAAAATCCATGTTGTGGACAACAAGAACAAAGCTTTTTGAACCGAGTTTAATACATGAGTAGAGTCTCATTATTTTTCTGCAAAAGCCCATAAATCTCTCTACGAATATTTGAAGCACGGGATGAAGGAAATAATTCATCCAAGAAAAACACAGCAAGTTCAGTCCATGTATTTATCGAATTAGAGAGTAAATCGAATAACCAGTCTTTGGCCTTGTTGATCAAAGAGAAAGAGGAGGCACGCAATTTGATTTGATCTTCAGTTACCCCTTCTGGCTTCATGCTTTGACAAATGACATGAAAAGCCTTCAGATGTTTATTCGGGTCTTCATTATCTAGACTTTAAAAAATAGGAAGAAGATGAATTAGTCCGATTTGACTGAAGTTTGCCTGAACAGGGGGTATCTAATTCTTAACGGCTCCTGATCGGTTTGAGGAGCGATCAACTCTTTCAAGGTTTGTTCTTCTTCTTGACCATTGTTTTTTCGATTTGAAATCACTAGAAGAAATACTTGATGTATCGAGTAGATCGAGCGATAAGTCATCTTCAATGAGAGAGGATATAGATGGTTGAATATTTTTTAATTTAGTCTCTTTTCAAATCCTCTTAGCTGTCTTCTCGATTTCTGGATCGTATTGTAATTCACCAGTATGAGAAGAACGATGCATTAATAAGTAATAGTAAATTAATTAACACCAGTCCCCGGTAATAGAGCCAAAATTTGATGGATGTCGAAACCAGTAAAAATAAAATAAACTTACTTTGATGATTAACTCATAGTAAATGGAAGCAAGATCAAACCCACAGAGACCGGTAAACTAATTAAATGTTATAAAAAGGGTGGTTTTGAGATTTTGAAAGAATAAAAGACAGAAAAATAATTAAAAGATGTAAATTGATTTGAGAAGGTTTCCAACTAAATACGTAATCTCCATTTTAGTTTACTGAATTCGATTTGTTGGGGTGATTTACTAAATTAGTGGAAATTTATTTAGTAAACTTATTAACATTTAATAACGGATCTATTAACGTCATGCAATTTGTGATAAAGCATGTAGATTCATGCTTATATTTTCGAAAAATTAAAATAAAAAACTTACATTGAGTAATTAATGGAGAATCGGTTGGAGGTTTCTTTACAGCATCAAATCCTCAGCAACACCGGATCTTCTATGCTATATCCCGATCGAAAGCAAAACCGACTTGTGGGAATCGAACCGGAAGAACAAAAGAAGAAGAAATTTCTTCTAAATTTTTCCCTAAGGAAAATCGGCAATTGGGCAAAAACTTGAGAGGGAATTTTCACTTTTCTAATTAAAGTGAGAAGTGTATAAAATATGAATCTTAATGGTCATATTTATAGGAAAATATGATATCTAATCTATATAGATATGCTTATCTCCTAATTATTAAATAAATATAGAAAATATAAATAAAATAATATATATATATATATATATATATATATATATATATATATATATATATATATATATATATTTGTTAGGAATGGTGTCCTAGAACTTGTAATTATTTAATAATAATAATTTATTAAGAATAAATTAAATAAATAAACATAAGTTCTTTATATTATCTAGATTGATTCAATTAATGATATTAGGAATATATGGAAATATATAAATATCAAACATTCAAATAGTAAACCCTAAGTTACTCTTATGAAATCACGACTTAGTATGTGAGTCATACTAGAGGATTAAAGTCGAGATGAGTAACTTAAAAGTGTCTACAGTAAATGGATAACGTTTGGGAACCTTATCCTGGTAACACTGTTGATAGCTTCGCATTTTGTTTATAAACAAATGATCTAATCCTGATCATTCATGTAGGAGACATGAAATGGAAGTATCATATGCAATGTTGATTGTATAAGACAGGACCACGATGTTCGATCAAATTTCTCCTTAGTACCGTTTACGAGAAATGATCGAATATCAAACTAAGTTTATCAACCGTGATAGATCTCAATCCTGAGTGAAATGCGGACTCCTATTTGTGGAGTTATGTTCTTTGATTCACATGGTTGAGAGCGATCTGTAAGAACGCTCAATACACTCCTGTTTTGGGAACATGACTAGATAAGTAGCTGGGAACTCATTTTCACGAGATGGAATTCATAACTTTCCTATAAATTAACGGTATCAGTGCGATACCTAAATATTTTAGGAACTTTAGGAAACTCCCTTGATGTACTGATTCGAGACATGAACAAGTGGCGCCACGACTTCTATTGATCAGAGAAGTAAATTATCTCTAGTTCGACTAAAGATAATGTTCATTGGAGAATCAGCGGGAACACAAGGATAAAGCGGTAATTACAGGGGCAAAACGGTAAATTTATCCGCCTGTAATTATGAGGGTTCCACGTGAAGGATTATATCACGATATATAAATAAAGATAAACTAAATGGACATAACTCATCTATAGTGAGGGGAGTTCAGCTATGAATCTATAGTGGAATTATTCATAGTTAGATAATAAGTAATTAACGATTATGAGTTAATCAATTAATTGACTAATTATTAAGCCCATGATCTATAGGTCCATCGGGTCCCTATGCTAGCCCAAATATCGTAGTCGCGAAATCAAGTAGAAGAAATGGAAATTTTAAGTAAAGTGAATTACTTAAAATAGGCAATATTAATTGTTTAAATATTGAGTATATTTAAACGGTAATTAATATAAACATTATTAATTGTTTAAATAATGAGTTTATTTAAACATGAAATTAATAATGAAATATTATTAATTATACATTATTAATTATTTAAATATTGAGTATATTTAAATGGTAATTAATAATTTGAAATTAATTAACAATTATTAATTGTTTAAATAATTAATTATATTTAAACGAAATTAATAATTGAAATTAATTAAATTAATAATAAAATATTGTCAATAAAATTATTAATTTATGGAAATTAATAATTATAATATTTATTATTAATTATTTAAATAATGAAAATTATTTAAATGGAAATTAATAATTAAATATAAATTGGATAATATTTAGTCGGGAGAAAATATTAATATTATTAATTGTTTAAATAAAATATTTTATTTAAATGGTAATTAATAAGTAAATTAATTAAGTTGGACTTATTAATTTAAGAGAGAGAGTTTCAATCCCAATTGGATTAATGAACCCAATTGAAATTGGCCCAAAATAATTAATTAAATAAATTTGATTTATTAATTATTTATTATTAATTTTGGCCTTCATAGATAATTTGTAGGAGATAATTATTTGAATTATATCCTATAATAATTATATAGATTTATTTACCCAAGATAAATAAAATAAAGAAAAGAAAATAATCTCCTATTTATCTATGGCATTTTCGAAATTGCAAGATAAAGGAAAGAGATAATCTTTATTCTTTTTGTATTTATCTCTATAGATTAATCCTAATGTTATTAGGATTCATATTTTCCTATAAATAGGAGGGTTGGGTCATTCATAAATCATACAATTAAATTCCTTAGAAATTCGGAATTCTCTCTTCTTCCTCTCCCCTTGAGTGCCGATTTTCCCTATTCAAAATTGGGAAGAAAATATTTTTCTTCTTCCCAATTTCTTCTAAAGTTCGATCCCACAATCGGGTTTCGTTTGATCGATCGGGATATAGCGTAGAAGATCCCAGGTGTTGTTGAGGATTTGATGTTTGAAAGAAACCTCCAACCGATTCTCCATTTATTACTCAATGTAAGTTTTGATTTTAATTTTCAAATTTAAAGCATGAATCTACATGTTTTTACACAAATTGCATGATATTAATAGATCCTAAATTAAGTGTTAATTTGTGTTACTAAATAAATTCCGCTAATTTAGTAAATCATCCCTTCAATATTATATATAACCATATCTGTTGCTTTTGGAAAAGTACACGCACGCCTCCCAGCAAATGACATATATATATTATTTATTTATTTCACTTTTTATATATATATTTAATAATTATATATTTGTGTATTTAAAATTAGAAAAATTCAAATAATAATTTCTAATTTAAACACATCAAGCCAAAAGTTAATATATTAATTACCATTGAATCTTATCCAATTAATTAATTATTTTGGGCCAGGACTAATTAGTTTCATAAAACCAATTGGGTTTAACTCTCTCTAATATTTATTATTAAATTAAATAAACTCATTATTTAATTAATAATTATTATTATTAATTTCCATTTAAATAAACTCATTATTTAGATAATTAATCATATTAACATTAATTCCCGTTTAAATAATTTATTTATTTAAACAATTAATTTTGCCGTAAAATATTATAATTGACATGTTATATTAATTTCTATTTAAATAAACTTTTTATTTAAACAATTAATTTTTTATCAATATTAATATTAATTTTCATTTAAATAATCTCATTATTCAAATAATTAATATTACCTAATTTTAAGTAAAATCAATTACTTAAATTGTTTGTACTTCCTAAGTTAAATTAATAACTTAGTTTTGCTACAACGATATTTGGGCTAGCATAGGGACCCGATGGACCTATAGATCATGGGCTTAATAATTAGTCAATTAAGTGATTAACTCATAATCAGTTAATTACTTATTATTTAACTATGAATAATCCCACTATAAATTCATAGCTGAACTCCCTTCACTATAGATGAGTTATGTCCATTTAGTTTATCTTTTATTTATATCTGTGATATATCCTTCACGTTGAACCCTCATAATTACAGGCGGATAAATTTACCGTTTTGCCCCTGTAATTACTGCTTTGTCCATGTGTTCCCGTTGATTTTCCAATGAACTTTATCTATTATCGAACTAGAGATAATATACTTCTGTGATCAATAGAAGTCATGGCGCCACTTGTTCATGTCTCAAATCAGTACATCAAGGAAGTTTCCTAAAGTTCCTAAAATGTTTAGGTATCGCACTGATACCGTTAATTTATAGGAAGGTTATGAATTCCATCTCGTGAAAATGAGTTCCCAGCTACTTATCTAGTCATGTTCCCAAAACAGAAGTGTATTGAGCGTTCTTACAGATCTCTCTCAACCATGTGAATCAAAGAACATAACTCCACAAATAGGAGTCCGCATTTCACTCAGGATTGAGATCTATCACGCTTGATAAACTTAGTTTGATATTCGATCATTTCTCGTAAACGGTACTAATGAGAAATTTGATCGAACATCGTGGTCCTGTCTTATACAATCAATATTGCATATGATACTTCCATTTCATGTCTCCCACATGAATGATCAGGATTAGATCATTTGTCTATAAACAAATGTGAAGCTATCAATAGTGTTACCAGGATACGGTTCCCAAACGTTATCCATTTACTGTAGACACTTTTAAGTTACTCATCTCGACTTTAATCCTCTCGTATGACTCACATACTAAGTCGTGATTTCATAAGAGTAACTTAGGGTTTACTATTTGAATGTTTGATATTAATATATTTCCATATATTCCTAATATCGTCAATTGAATCAATCTAGATAATATAAAGAACTTATGTTTATTTATTTAATTTATTCTAAATAAATTATTATTATTAAATAATTACAAGTTTTAGGACACCATTCCTAACACGATCATTGATAAAAGCATAAATTCTAATTAAACTCTAAATTGGTTGGAAGTTGCCAGAACAACAAGTGTCCTTCCTTAGATTCTTGATGGCCAAGATACTATCTAATAACTACTTCCCTAATTAACGGATAACCCTAGAATACGATAATAGAATTTAACCCATTAACAACATTAAGAAGAGAATGACCCAATTGCTAACTAAGAAACATGATACGACCGGTTCATTTAAGTTAGATCACCAATTCTCATAAGATAAACTGAAAAGTGTCCTAATCAATTCATGCTATTTGTCACAAGGATTAGAATAATCAAACAATTACAGATTTAAATGTTCTAATTGACTAATTATCAAACTAACATGTGAACAAACATCAATTTGATGATAGATATGCAAAGAGAAATCACAAATAGAGAGAATTCAGAAAATCATTTAAGAACGAATCTCACGAATTAAAATAAATCAAACTTTGATTTAATCTCTAATTGGAACGAAGAGTTTAGCTATGTTAGGATTTATGCCCTAGAATTCGTAATTTGTAATAGAATATTTTATGAATAAATAAAAGTATTATTTCAGTGAATTTTGTGCAATTTATTATATGTTGATATTTGCTAAATATTCAAACATCAATAGAAAATTTCAGAGTTACTAATTCTATAATCTTGACCACTATGAGATATAAAGTGAATCTAGTCCAAGATAGTAACTCAAATAATCTACAGTAAATGAATACGGTTAGGAAACCTTATTCTGGTAACACTGTTGATGTTGTTCACTGATTTGATCCAAATCATTAGCATGATGTAGATGCAAGTGGAGACATCATATATAATGAGTTTATATAAGGCTGGACCAGGATAATAAATCAATTCCTAAATAACACCGTTGATAAGAAATGATTTATAATATCAAATTTACGTTATTAAGATTGATACGTCTCAATCCTGAGTATGTTGTGAACTCACATTAATGAAGTCTTTTCCTTTGATTCACATGGTTGAAGGTGATCTGTTGATACACTCGATAAACTCCTATTTTGGGTAAATGATTAAGTTGGTGCCTGGGAACATTTCTATACAAGATGACATTCATAACTTTCCTAAAACGAATGAAAGTGTTAGTGCGGCACTATTCTAACTTAGGAACTTTAGGTGTCTCCCTTGTTGTAATGATTCGGTACTTGAACATGAGGCCTCACCTTCTCATTGGCCCGAGAAGGATCGTTCTATACTTGAAAACTATAGAAAAATGTCATTAGAGGATCATCGGGTACACAAGGATAAAAGAGATAATTACAAGGGTAAAACGGTAACCCAGTTGTAATTATGAGATTACCACGTGAAGGATATGTCAAAACGAACTTAATAACAAATAGACATAACCCATCTATAATGAGGGGAGTTCAACTTAGGGTTTGTAAAGGGTAAAAATAGCCCTCTTATAGGCTGCACTCATACCGGGCCAAGTCGTACTGGGATAGGCCCATTCGGATCACATCCTGAAGGAGCCAGCCTTCATACGGGCCGCGTTCACTATAAGCCGGCCCGTATGGGGTACCCATTCGATCCAACACCATAAGGAGCTCGTCTTGCTGGGCCGAGTGCAAGCCCATTAAGCCTAGCCTCATGCTAGCCCAGTCGATGAACCCACGATCAAGGGACTATAAAAGGCGCTTGACCTATCAAATCAGGTATGACACTTTAACCTAGAAAACGAACGACCTGATTGTCTTTGACCTAACCCTTGCGGCGCAAGGCAAGTCTCACCTACCACCACCTAACTTGATCGTCGGAGGGTCGTCGGCCGGTACCACACCGGTGCCCTTCTGACTGTCCTTTGCTGTAGTATTTTAGGTTGCTCCGCCGCTAAGGGACGGCACGTAACGCGACGTGCTCTATCATGTGGAACGAGTCTCCGACGAGAAATACCCCACACAGTTTGGCGCCCACCATGGGGCCGTTCATCTTTGATTTCCGGCAAAATCTAGATACTCACGTGGTTCCTACGAAGACGAATCAATGACTACTCGTTCGACCAGGCAACCTGCTCTTAACGAAAACGAAAATAGAGAGAAGGGAGTAACTGACGATGCTCAAGACCTCAATGCTCAGAACCTCAACCCGGTGCCGGGAACCATCACCATCGCCTTGACAGAGCACCGAGAGATGGTAGAAGCCCACAAAGCTCTGAGAGAAGAAGTACGGGAAATAAGGGCCTTGTTAGGGAAAGGCTTGGCGGCGGTCCAAGCCAACAGCCAAAACATCCTGAACGTTGATGAGGGAGGCCCTTCCAAGCCGCGAACTGGCAAATCTCAGGCAGGCGACGGCGTAGAAGGGCCACCACGTCTTAAAAGGCAAAGAATGTACCAGGAGATGACCTCCGTACCAAGCTGACGGCTCGTCGACGGGGGGAAAACGCAAGTTTAAAGATCTCCTCGTCGAAGGAAAAAGACGCTCCAAGCAAAACAGGCCCCGCCCAACAAACTTGAGATGGGGTGCCGTCGTAGAGAGGTGACGGAGGAAACCAAGACTCAAGCTATACCGGAAGCGACGAAGGAAGCTCGGCGTCTGCAGGCAAGAACGAACGTGGAGAAAAGCAGTAGAAGTACACCGATGCGAGGCAGATCCTCGAAGAAAAGCTGGCAAAAAAGGCATCCGAGAAAGGAGCTAAACCCAATTCAGACGCCCGAGAACCAGGAGACTCTCCCTTTACGAGAAGAGTCATGTCCGTCCCACAACCGAGGCACTTCATCCTCCCAAAGTTTGAAATGTACGACGAAACTGGAGACCCGATGGAGCACGTGGCTCATTTCGTAAATATGATGGAATCCTCATGCGTGATTGGGCCCGATCTAGATGCCTTGACCTGCCGTTTCTTCCCCACAAGCCGGAAGGGGTCACCCCTGCTATGGTTCAACAGCCTCCCTAAAAGGTCCATCAAAACCTTTTCGGACCTGTCTTCTGCCTTCCTCGGCGAATATAGCGTGAGTTGGAAGTTTGCTAAAACGAACCACGACCTCTATGATGTGCTGATGGGAGAAAAAGAAGCCCTCCGAGACTTCATTGTCAGGTTTCGACAGGTGAAGTTAGAGGTCAAAGACTGCAATGACCTAGAGGCGGCTACTGCATTCTCACGGGCAGTGCACCCAAACCATCCCCTCTGGAGGTCTTTCAACAAACGGAGGCCTACAACTATGAAAGAGGCATTGGATAGAGCAATGGCAAAGATATCACAGGATGAGTCCGAAAGGGTAGCCCGAGAGATGCGGAGAACGGGATCAAGGTCCGAAGGGGTATGGAAGAAAAGAGAACTTCATGTCGACGAGAGGAGAGGAAGGGAACGCGGACGCTCAGATAGGGGAAAGGAGGAAAAGGGAGACAAAAAGGAAAGAAAATCCGTGTGGGGAAGGATCAGAGATCCGAAGAAGCGTAGTCCGGAACAAATCCTCCACACGGAGACATCTCGTTCTTTCCGAAAAGAAGAGAGAGAAAAGAGGCCGCGGTACGCCCAAAAAAGTCTGGAAAGAAAGGAACCCTACTGCAGGTTCCATAAATCTAGAGGGCATGCCACGGAAGACTGCAAGATCCTAGCCAGGGAAATAGATCACGTGTGCAAGCAGGGTCCGACCCGAAGAATCGATAGGCAAGATCCGAGAGAAGCAAATGAAAAGCTCGCCGCACCCGCGGAGGTTCCGGGGGACGGTCAAATCAATTCGATCCACTGCACCAGAGAATCTGTCAACGCTCATAAAAGATCTTATCACGAAGCTGGACTCCCCGTCTATCGGGTAGAGCACGCTTCCGAGGATCTGATCAAGTATTCCCGGAAGGATCTAGAAGACGTGTATTTGCCTCACAATGACGCTTTAGTAATATCGATATCTATCCGATCTTATACAGTCAGCAGGGTTTTGGTAGACCCAGGGTCTTCCATCAATATAATTTATATGTCAGCATTCCGAAACATGAAACTGAGAGAATCGGACCTCACGATGAACTCACAGGACCTTGTGGGATTTAACGGGGTGGTGACGAGGTCCAACGGAACAATCAAGTTGCCAGTCAAAGTCGAGGGCGCAAGCCCTATGGCGCTCTTCCATGTCATAGACTCCCGCTCAGGGTACAACGCCTTGCTCGAAAGGCCTTGGATTCATGATATGAAAGCACATCCCTCAACGCTTCACCAGAAGCTGAAGTACCCTACCGAAAGGGGGATCAGGGTTATAAAAGGGGACCAGCAGGTTGCAAGATCATGCCTGGTCGAAATCGTCAAGCTGAAATCTCGATGCCAGGCATAGCAATTACAGTATCGGGGCCCCGAAAGAGGCCCGCCCTTTGCTCGGCCAAAGATCGAAGCGCCTGAGGGCGGATCGGTGAAAATACAGATCCATCCAGAAGATCAGGAGAAAACGACGAGCGTTGGGAAAGATCTGAAAAAAGATCTGAAAGATGAACTGGCAGACTTTTTGAGAAGAAGTTGGAAAACGTTCGCTTAGGACCACGCGGACATGCCCGGTATAAGTTCCGATATCATAACGCACAATCTCGAGGTTGATCCGAATCAACCTCCCGTCAAACAGAAAAGGCGCAAATTCGCACCTGAGCGGAACGGCATAATCAACGAGGAAGTGCGGAAGCTCCTGGAAGCAGGTTTTATCCGAGAGGTAAAGTACCCTGATTGGCTGGCCAACGTAGTAGTAGTGAAGAAGAAAAATGGAAAATGGAGAGCGTGTATTGACTTTACCGACCTCAACAAGGCTTGTCCAAAAGACTCCTTCCCATTACCAAAAATAGATCAACTGGTGGATGCCACAGCCGGGTACGAGCTGCTTAGCTTCATGGATGCTTTCTCCGGATATAACCAAATCAAGATGAACCCAAAAGATCAAGAAAAGACTTCGTTCATAACCAACGTAGGCACATACTGCTACACTGTGATGCCTTTTGGTTTGAAAAACGCTGGAGCCACCTATCAGCGCCTGATGAACAGGATGTTCAAGGATCTTCTGGGGAAAACAATGGAGGTGTATATCGACGACATGCTAATCAAGTCACGAAAGGCTGAAGACCACCTGGCCCACATGGAACCAGCTTTCGAAGTGCTGAACCAATACAGGATGAAGCTAAACCCTGATAAATGCACGTTCGGAGTCCCGGAAGGCAAGTTCCTGGGACACCTGGTGACCAGCCGCGGGATCGAGGCGAATCCCGACCAGATCCAAGCGATAATAGACATGCAAGCGTCGACGAATCTGAAAGGTGTGCAGAAGTTAACCGGGTGTTTGGCAGCACTAAACAGGTTCATATCCCGATCGTCGGATAAATGCATGCCGTTCTTCAAAGCGCTGAAAAGAAGCAAGGAGTTTGGCTGGGGAGTCGACTGCCAGAAAGCGTTCGAAGAACTCAAAGCCTACTTGTCTTCACCCCCGCTGTTGGCCAAGCCCTCAGATAACGAAAAGCTATTCCTATACTTAGTGATATCTGATGCGGCAGTCAGCTCGGCGCTGGTGTGCGAAGACGGTCAAGTTCAGCACCCAATCTACTACGTGAGTAAAGCGATGATTGATGCCGAAACACGATACTCAAAGATGGAGAAGCTAGCACTAGCTTTGATAGTCGCGTCGTGCAAGCTGAAGCACTATTTTCAGGGCCATCGGATAGTGGTAAGGACCACCTTCCCACTAAAAGCCGTTCTTCACAAACCGGACGCTTCGGGACGACTGACAAAATGGGCGATAGAATTGGGCGGATACGATATCACTTACGAGCCAAGAACAGCCATCAAAGGACAAGTTCTAGCGGATTTCGTTGCGGAAATGACTCCGGCAAATCCAAGCGAAATCAAACCAAACTCGCCGCTCGCAGTTGACCCCGGAGTGGAAACCTGGACCCTAAGCGTTGATGGGTCCTCAAACTCAAGAGGATCCGCCACAGGGCTAGTCCTGTCGACCCTCGAGGGATACCTCCTAGAACAGTCAATCTGATTCGGATTCACAGCTTCAAACAACGAGGCCGAATACGAAGCGTTGATAGCTGAGCTACAGAGAGCGAAGGAACTGGAAGTAGAGAACTTAAACATCAGAAGTGATTCTCAACTGGTGGTAAACCAGGTAAAGGGGTTATTTGAGGCAAAGGACCCCAGGATGGCGAAATATCTAGAGAAAGTCCTGTCCATCCTATCACATTTCACGAAATATGACATCAGCCAAGTATCGAGGGCTGAAAATGGACATGCCGATGCCCTGGCTAGTCTCGGATCCACAGTCCAAACGGAAACACGAAGAATCATCCTCGTCGATCATTTGTCCGAACCAAGCATCACCCTTGATTCGAACATGGGGAGTGGAGATGATGGAACAGTCGGACGAGTAATGCTGGTAGAACAAAATCTAGAGCTCGAGTCAGATTGGAGAAACCAAATCCTCGAATACCTACAATCAGGACGTTTACCCGAAGAAAAATTAGAAGCACGAAAAGTCCGATCAAGAGCAGCCAGGTACGATAATTCAAGGAGAGCTATACAAGAGATCCTTCAGCGGACCTTATCTGAAGTGTCTGGGAAAATCAGAAAGTTCTTACGTTCTGGCAGAGTTGCACCTTGGACACTGCGGAAATCACGCAGGACCGAGGTCCTTAAGTCATAGAGCGTTAACGCAAGGGTACTACTGGCCCACCATGGTGAAAGATTCGAAAGACTTCGTTTCCCACTATGATAAATGCCAAAGGTTCGCAAAGACCATCCACGCTCCGCCGACGGTGCTAACTACAATCTCGGCACCTTGGCCCTTCATGCAATGGGGCCTAGACCTGGTGGGAAAATTGTCGTTAGCTCCAGGACAGAAATGTTATCTGATCGTTGCAATGGACTACTTCTCTAAGTGGATCGAGGCCGAGCCATTGGCAAAGATTACAGAGAGGAAAGTCAAGATGTTCCTCTAGAAGCACATCTTTACCTGCTTCAGAATTCCCAAAGTTATCGTCACCGATAATGGAACTCAGTTCACGGGAAGGTCTATCCGGAAGTACTGCGCGGATAGGAAGGTGGAACTTCGAAACTCGACGCCTCGCTACCAGCAGGCGAATGGGCAAGCGGAAGCTTCGAACAAAACCATCATGGACTTTCTGAAAAAGAGATTAGGACGAGCGAAAGGAAGATGGGTAGATGAACTTCCTGGAGTCCTTTGGGCATACCGGACCACCCCTAGAATCCCAACTGGCGAAACTCCATTTTCCATGGCTTTCGGGGTAGAGGCCGTTGTTCCCACGGAAATGATCATCCCCACGACTAGAAGCTCGATCCCGGAGGCAGAAAATGACACCATGATGGTAGAAGCGCTAGAGTTGGCCGAAGAGAAAAGGGAGCTAGCACTTGTCCGAATGGCGTGCTACCAGCAAAAACTGGCCAAATACTTCAAAAAGAAAGTAAGACAGCGCAGCTTCAAAGTGAACGATTTCGTCCTGAGGAAAGTATTCCAGAACACACAAGAACCCGGAGCAGGAAAATTGGGACCAAACTGGGAAGGTCCGTACAAGGTAATCGAAGAAGTTAAGCCGGGAACTTATCGTCTTGAAGATGGAAAGGGCGAACTGATTCTGAGGGCATGGAACGCCACACAATTAAGAATTTATCATGTGTGAGTATGAGAGAAACATGTAAGTACTTAGCCGAAGAGGCCCATTTCAAATTAATATTCAAGTATTACGTGTCTTTCCTCCCACATGATCGTTTGATGCTTTTTACGGCAAAAAGCCCTAATCCGATTGGGCAAATTACTAAGTCCCCCTCGGATCGAAATACCAAACTCGCTGAGATAGTTCCTAAGTCCCCCACGGACCAAAGAACCTAACACGCTCGGAAGTATGGAAAGTAACTCACGCAAAAAGTAAGGCAAAGAAACAGAAGGTGAATAAAGTGCCAACTTTTATTTCACAACAAGCAAGAAAGACTCGGACCCACATGTTGGGAACTCAGCTGAAAGAAATTACACGAGTTCTACAAAGTAAAATGGTGGAATTCGAAGTGTCGTCGTCGGAAACAGTGAGGACGTCCTCCTAGGTAATCGAAGGTAATCGAACTGGGAAGGTCCGTACAAGGTAATCGAACTGGGACGTCCTCCTAGGTAATCGAAAAGGTAATCGAACTGGGAAGGTCCGTACAAGGTAATCGAAAAGCAAATGGCCGAGGCCAGATCACCCGTCGGCTACTTCGCCAACTCATCAATTCCGAGGCTCAGCAGAACCCGTCAGATGAAAGAAAGGGAGGTCTTCGACCCGCCACACCTAGCCCACTGATGGATTTTGGAAAGTAGCCGAGCTCTCGCCCGAAAACTTTTAACCCGGGCGGGAGTACACTTCTCTCGTCATATCAAGGAGGACCCAGGGACGGGAACCGGAAGACCACCTCTTCCATTTGGCGTCGCTCCATGCTCAACGTGGTGGAAACGCATTTCTCGCTTCCTTAAACACGGAACAAGCTGCCACCTCCCATGCTGAGGTCCCGGATGATGTGATGATGGAGAAGACCATCGACGGAACGGCAAGGGAGTTTTCCTCCCCTCGTTCGCCCCAGTTCCCGGAGGCTGCTGGAACAAACTCCGGAGCCACGGTGAGGGGTGGTGGAGCGATTGGTCACCCCAGGCAGATAGTACCCTGGATTCGACACTCACAGGCGTGGAGGATTACGACCACCAAGGCCAAGTCCTCCGGGGCCAACCAAACAGGCGTAGAAGATCACGACCAAACGTTCTCGACACAAGCCATGGCCAAGGAAGGCCAGACATGGAAGAAAAACAGGAAGGAATGGGAAAACCCCATGTTAAGGAATTTCGAACTCTATAAGAAGACTTGAAAATCTGGGAACGAAAGAGAGCGTTTCAGAAAACAGGGTCTAGAGAAGCGAATAGAAGGAAAATCACAAAGGTCTATTTAAAGGATCTTGAGACCGTTGCGATCGTGACAACTGTCAAGCATCCAGCGCCACTACGCGAGTCGGCAGGCATGCGAAACGATGTGTATGTTAACCCGTAGTTAATGCGGTTAATTTCCCTAGTTAACCGCATTTAAGGCGATTCGACGGAAATGACAGACGTTCGACACGACAATTCACTACCTGACGTCACGGCCTCGAGATATGAAACGGCCCTTTGGATCGAGTGCTATCCGAATTAATGACAAACCTTTTTGACTCCCAGACTAAACGCCTCCTTCTCGCTATAAAAGGATAGGAATCAAGGGAATGCCCTATAGTTTGATCATTTAACCACCCGACATCTGACTGAAGATATGGACAACTCCACAGCAACCTCGAAAGTGACTAAGCGAGTCCTAAAGTGGGAAAACCACGAATTGCGTGCGGAGAATGCCAGACTCGAGGCGACCCTTCTAAAGGGGAAGAAGAGAGAAGGAGACACTGAGACCCTGAGACAGGAAATCCAGAGTGTCCGAGAGGCCCTCGATGCGGCTAATAACCGGATAGAGCACCTCGAACAAAAGAACCTCTCTCTCTGAGAATGCCTATAAGTCGTAGGGACGAACGAGGACAGCGACCCAGGTGAACCCCACCACGTACTCGAGGATCGCCTTCAGTCGGCAAATAATCTCAACGATTATTACGAGCAAGAGATCCAATCCCTGAAGGAAGAACTGGCCTCTTTGAAGCAGCGAAAGAGACTGACTCCGACGGTCATCATCGACAGCGATGAAGACTAGACGGGTGGCACCTTTCCTTTTTTTACTTTGTTATTTATTTTTATGTATGATCGACAATGTACAAGAAATAAAGAAAGAAAAGAAGTTCCATCTTTTCTGCTTCACATGGTCTGCCTACACTTTCCGTCCGAGCAATTGAAAAGCCATCTCCGGAAGCAAAAGCCTCGGTCCGCCCGAGCAATTAAAAAGCCTTCTCCGGAAGCAAAAGCCTCGGTCCGCCCGAGCAATTGAAAAGCTTTCTCCGGAAGCAAAAGTCTCGGTCCGTCCGAGCATTAAGCACTTCCTATTCAGAAGAATAGAAGACGTTGGAGTATTAAAACGTAACAAACCTCGGCCCGATCGAGTATTCAAAAGCCTTCTCCGGAAGCAAAAAACCTCGGCCCGACCGAGTATTCAAAAGCCTTCTCCAGAAGCACAAAACCTCGGCCCGACCGAGTATTCAAAAGCCTTCTTCGGAAGCACAAAACCTCGGCCCGACTGAGTATTCAAAAGCCTTCTCCGGAAGCAAAAAACCTCGGCCTGACCGAGCATTCAAAAGCCTTCTCTGGAAGCACAAAACCTCGGCCCGACCGAGCATTCAAAAGCCTTCTCCGGAAGCACAAAACCTCGGCCCGACCAAGTATTCATAAGCCTTCTCCGGAAGCAAAAAATCTCGGTCCGTCCGAGTAATTGAAAGCCTTCTCCGAAAGCGAAAAATCTCGGTCATCCACCGCCTACAACGCCCGATCCGCTTGGCATCGACGGACCCGCACCCGATGGAGGGAGTATAGCTGGAATGGTCTGAGTGGGTAGGGTTGGAACTTCACCATGAAGAGACCCCCCGATCTCTTGGTTGTTCTCCTGTTCAAAGTCCGTATCAGAAGATAAAATATGGGCATGATCAGAGGGAGAGGGCGAATCTGCCTCGGAAGGAAATGACCGATAAACCATCTCAGGATGCTTCAAAAGATATGCATCAGCACCCCTTACCGCGCGGTCAAGTGCCCCGATGATTCTGCCCCTCCTTCGCTTCGGGACGGGAGAATCCGTGGAAGGATTTACAGGAGAATCCGAAGGATGGTCCGCAAGAGGATCCATGGGAAGGTCCGATGCACCCTCTGTAGAGGGTTCCGTGCTCGCAATCTTCACGGATATCCCACTTCCGGATTTACAGGGACGCTTGGGGGCAGCCACCTTTTTTCCTTAAGGATCAGATGAAGATGCCGCCTCATCTCTTTTCTTTCCCATACCCTGAAGAAGGGTAAGGAAGGCCTCGGGGTCATTGGAGTTGGGGACGGGGGTCAGCGTGACGCCAGACATTCTTCCGCTGAAACCTGCATCATAATCTGTCCAAATCAGCCGCGTGCCAAGATAAACACGTAGAAATAAAAACAGAAGAGGAGTGAAACAAACACTTACGGGGTGGAACGAGCACAAAACCTAGAGGTGGAGCCCAAAGTTTGCCAAAGACTAGCCAAGGATGCTGGTTGAACTCCCCCCAGTTGAAAGGACGCTTCCGAGCTATAATCCGGCACTGACCAAGAGTTTCCCGAGAGGCACCCTTCGGAAGCGAGTTCTTCACTGAAACGAGACAAACTGAAAACGGTTAGCGCGGCTATAAATAAACAAGACACAAAGTAATACGGAACTCATGTTCTCACCCTCGTCTTCCCACGAGGCAGGAAGAGACCCGCCCCCAGGAAGAAAGGGGTCGCAGATGAAGAACCACTCATCTTTCCAGTGCTTATCACAGGAGTTTTCATCCACCAGAGCCGGTTTATGATTATTATGAAAGATGAAACGCATATTATCCTGGACATTCAAGGGAAGGGACCAGAAGTGGGAAACCATGCTCAGGGTAGGCCGAAAGCCCAACCCATAACACACCACCAAAAAGGTGATCAAAGATCTCATAGCGTTCGGCATCAACTGACCCAACGCGAGGTCGGCATTCTGAAGCAACTCGGCCATCAAAGGGGAAAGGGGAAGTCGAACGCCCCATTGGAAGAACCGCGGATAAAAGGCAGTCCAACCCTCCCCTGGGGACAGATAAACTCTCTCTGACGCCTCTGGGAGTCTCATTTCAAAATCCGAAGAGATCCCATAGTTGGCCCTCAACCTATCGAGTTTGGCCTGCGTTAGTTTCGTGGCAAAATGAAAGGGGCCCTTATCCTCCTTGATGCCCTTCGGCTGAGGCTCCTTTTTCTTCTTCTCCTTCTTCTGCTTGTTCACTGTTTCCACCTCGTCCAGATCAGCAGAAGGAGATCCAAGAGGACCAGAAACGATAACCTCGCCAATCAAAGAGGAATCTACTTCCCCCAACGGCGTAGGAACGGATGGACCAACCTGGGGTACAGCCTCACTACCCCTAGAGCGGTTTTTCCCTTTCTTCTTCTGGGCCGCCTCCTTGGCAGGAACAGGAAGGGAGGATGAGAAAGGTCGAGAACAGTAGTCGGGCCCATCGAAACAGAATCCGACTCCCCCAAAGGGTGAGAAGTAGGAGAAGGGATGAGGTCTAAACCTGCCTGAATCTCAGAAACCAATCCAAGTTCGCTCACAGAAGGGAGGGACTCATCACCAATCGACGAACGAAGATCAGTTGCAGGCTCATTCCCCTCAGGTTCACCTCGAGACGAGGGAATGGCATCAGCCCCACCGGTACGGGTAGAGGAAGGGGAAGCCCTAGACTCGACTCTCTCAAAGACCAGACCGTCATAATCATCATCCCCCACGGCTAACCTAGGGGTCCTATGACCTCTAACCACGGAGTTTCCCTCAAAATTATCCATTACAGCAAAAAGGGGAATCAAAAGATAGAGCGGAGAAGACTAACCTTCGAAGAAGAACAGGGAAAGCTTCGAAAAAACAGAGCAAAAACGACGAGGAATCTCTTGGAGGCGGACGGCTCACAGACTACTTCGAGAGTTCAAAAGGCGAATGAGCCTTAAAGTCTGGGAAAACCCTATTTAAATAAGGGAGCACGCGTCCAATCATCGCGACACGTGGGGAGGCTCGCGACGATCCGGATCACCCAAAACCCATTGGAGTTCGCGCCCATCCGAAAATCCAACGAATTAGTCTCGCAAAGAGCCACGTCTCTTGGAACGGACACATCCACAAGAGAACGTGACGACTCTAGAGACGAGATCAATAAAACCTGAGTCACGACAAGGCCGAAGCGGTCTATTTTCCGAAGGGTCATGGTCCCTGACCGCTCCACAGTAGAACGAAGGTTAGGGCAAGCACCACGCCCCTGATCCAATTGATCTACTATCCCCTGCATCGGACTTTCCGACCCAGGAAATAGGGGAAAACTGTAAAGGGTAAAAATAGCCCTCTTATAGGCTTCACTCATACCAGGCCAAGTCGCACGGGGACAGGCCCATTCGGATCACGTCCTGAAGGAGCCAGCCTTCATACGGGCCGCGTTCACTATAAGCCGGCCCGTATGGGGATAAACCCATCCGAGCCAACACCATAAGGAGCTCATCTTGCTGGGCCGAGTGCAAGCCCATTAAGCCTAGCCCCATGCTAGCCCAGTCGATGAACCCATGATCAAGGGACTATAAAAGGCGCTTGACCTATCAAATCAGGTATGACACTTTAACCTAGAAAACGAACGACCAGATTGTCTTTGACCTAACCCTTGCGGCGCAAGGCAAGTCTCACCTACCACCACCTAACTTGATCGTCAGAGGGTCGTCGGCCGGTACCACACCGGTGCCCTTCTGACTGTCCTTTGCTGTAGTATTTCATGTTGCTCCGCCGCTAAGGGATGGCACGTAACGCGACGTGCTCTATCCACAGGGTTTATAGTGGAATTACCCTGAGTTAATAATTATGATTAATTAATTAATGAGTTTAATTAATAAATCAATAATTATTGGAGCCCATGATCTATAAGTCCATCAGGTTCCTATGCTAGCCCATATATCATTGTAACTAACCAAGTTATTAATTTAACTAGGAAGAAAGAATTATATTTAAGTAATTAAATTACTTAAATAAAGGGAGATATTAATTGTTTAAATAAAGAGTTTATTTAAATAGAAATTAATATTAATATTATTAATTATTTAAATAATAAGTTTATTTAAATGGAAATTAATAATTAATATTATTAATTAAATAATTAGTTTATTTAATTTAATAATAAAAGGAGAGAATTAAATATATTTGTTTTATGAAACAAATTGGTATTTTGCCCAAAATAATTAATTAAAAGAATTTGATTCAAAATTAATAAATTAAGAGAATTTCGGGTATATGTATTTAATTAGAAAATATTATTTGATTTTTTTCTAATTATAAATATATAAAACTAAATATATATATATATATAGTTATTAAATAAAGAAAAGTTAATAAATAATATATATATTATAAAATTAATTTGCAAATCACAGCCCATTTTTTCCGTGACGCGTGCGTGATGGCTGAAGGGTTTTTTTCTATATAATTTTGTTTTATATATTTATTTTATCTTCTCTTTTCTATTATTTTAATTAGGAAAATATGTATTTTAATAGGATTAAAATACTAACTTTTCTTATAAATACGACCATTGGGTGCTCATATTTTACACTTGATATTTTATCAAAAAGTTCTCTCTTTTATTCTCCCTATTGCCGATTTTGGCTTCTTAAAATAAGAAGAAAATTTTTCTTCTTTTGTTCTTCCGGTTCAATTCCCACAAGTCGGGTTGGTTTGTGATCGGGATATAGCATAGAAGGCTTGGTGAAGTGGATTGATTCTGTAAAGAAAACCCCAACTGATTCTCCATTAAATCTACAATGTAAGTTTTTAGAAAACCTTATAATTCTAGTTTAAGGTTTGATCACAATTGCATGTTATTAACGGATCCGTAATTAAATGTTAACTAATTTACTAAAGAAATTCCGCTAATTTAGTAAATAGTTCCTTCAAGCTAGACATAATTGCAAAGAAAATAACTAAGAAAAGTTATAAAAAGTGAAAAAAGGCTACCCTACTAATGACAACTAATACTTATAAGCAGATTTTTGCTCTCGTCGCCTCAGCCATGAAGACCTCATCGACGTAGCGATGGTGGAGATTTCACGAAGTATATATGTAGATAATGCTTCTTTTACTGCAGCGATGGAATGCTTGTCGTCGTGGTGACAGGCCAAAATATCAGAAAATCTCTCCTTTCAAGCTTTTTGCAATTTGGTTTATTCTTAACCACTTGAAATTACTTGTTAAAAAGAAAACCAAATAAATCAATTCAAAAACTCTTGGAACTAAGCATTTTAGGGGATAAAACATTTAAATTAAGAACATAAAAATCAAGTTATCAACCAAGAAAGAGCAACTCCCTAAAAGCGTTGCTCTTACCGTTGGCCAGCAGCAGCCCTGTGCTGCGTTTTTTTGGTGTGGTGGTGGCGGCTCCTTGGCGGGTTTGAGTTCGTCTCTAAGTGATTTGAAAAATAAGGAGGATGGGTTTTTCATGAAATTAAGGGTTAGGGTTTCTAGGGTTTGAGAAAATTCAAGAAAACTAAGTTTCAAATGGATAGACAAGTAGGGAATTCTTGAGAAATTTCATGGTTTCCATAAACGGATTTAGATTAATAATTCTAAACTGAAAGTTAAGAAAAGAATTCTAATTTACCTCTTCTTGAATTCAGGAAGAAAGTTCCCACAAACCCAATTCTCCACCAAATCAAACTCCACCAAAATACACCTAGAAACGAACAACGGAAAATAAAATCGATGAAAAAGGATGCCCAATCACCATTGAAGGTGGCGGCAAGGAAGAAGAAGGAGAGGGATGGAAGACCTACCTTTTCTCTCTGTAGCTTCTAATTTCGTTCTGATGATGGTTTCTCACATTCTCCCTTTTTTTTAATAAAGCCTTTTCCCCTTTTCTTTTCATTTAAGACCAACATTATATTTAAAAATAATTAAATTCCCAAAATAAGAATTTAATTCATTAAATACAATTTCTTTAATTCTCTAAATAAATATTATAATAATCAATATTTAATTAAAGAAAATTCTTACCGAGAATAATGGGTCGTTACAGATTAACAATGATTAATGTGTATATTTTATCAGTGATAAACTTAGTGTAAAAATATGTAATTCAATGTTTATCACTGATACACCCGATCAAAATTTACTATATTTACAAGGATTTTTTAAAGCTATTATTTTTACAAATATTACAATAAAAACGATTAGATTTGGGAATGCCCCATATTAATAACAAAAAGATAGGTTCATCATCACCATCATCAATGGGCCGAGCCGAGCCAGCTCGACCCAAACATTAGAGGGTTCAGGCTCGGCTCGTACTCAAGCCCAGCCGGCTCAGCCCAATCTAAAATTTTAAGGCTCGCAGCTTGGCTCATGGGCTAAGCTCATCTAGCAGAGCTTGGGCCTGGCTCATTGGAGCGAGCCAAGCTCGGCTTATCATATGAATTCATTTTTGTATTACATTATCTCAAAAACCAATGGTGCATAACTTTCTAATCACTTTTAAAAAAAATCAAGAGTTAACAAAATAAACATATTAAACTTATTATTTTAAATAGCAAAAAAGAGTGAAAAAATAAATATATTAAACTTATTATTTTGAAAGGCAAGAAAGCAAAAATTGTACCATTTTATTAGTTAAATAATTTAACTATTTAATTTTATCCTATTTAATTACACAAAAGTATCAACTTTAAAAAAATAGATATTTTTATTAATTTTTTCATACATGAATATTTGAGAATAAAGTGCAACACTACAATATAAGTACATCCCAACTAGATTGACACCCACTAATTTGTCAATCATATGTATTTTTCTCAACTTATATTGTAGTGATTCGGGCATATAATATAAAAAAAAGGAGGGATATTATTATTTTTATCTTTAATTTTTAAATTGGTAATAATATAAAATTCAATTTAAATAATAAATAAATATTGCAAGTTTTATTTGGGCCGAGCTCGAGCAGGCTCATTGGATTGCCCTATGAAGGCTCAAACGAGCCGGCCCACGAGCGGGCTCGTTCAAAAAAAGGGAGGCTCATATCCAATCCAAACATTTAATGAGCCGAGCCGTGCCGGCTTGTCAAACGTTGACTTTCGAGCTGAACCCAAGCCAAGCTTGGACCAGGCCTTTAGGCCGCAAGCCAGATGATGATGGTGAGTTCATCACTTCTATAAAATTAATTATCTCTAGTTGGAGAATCCAAAAATGAGAGTATTAGAAATTTTGTCGAAATGTAGGAGTTGATTTGATCAGTTCTAGAGCAACAAAATATAAAATAATTGAATGCATATGGATAGGTCAAGGCTCTTGGAGTTTGGAATATCATGCAATATTTAGAACACATGGGTTAAAATCGTTAAAATATCCACAAAGCTTGAACCGAAACTCAACAAAGTCAACAACAGAAGAAAATGATTATATTAATTAAAAAGTTTATAAAATAATATATTAGTTTTGATTCTTGATACATAATATAAAAAAATAAAATAAAAAAAATTAGTTCAGTCTTTGACTTGATGAGGTCTCGTGGAATGGAGCTCGAGTTTTGTATAATCTTAGCCGTGCACCCACAACTTGAATATCTCTAAATTAGAAGGGGAAATATGATCGATAATAAACAGGGCCGATTCTAAGATAACGGGACCCGTGTAAAAATAAAAATCCAGACCATTTATCATATAAATTTTATGATAAAAAAAATCACAATAACATCGAGAGAAAAAACTAATTAATATTTTAATGTATTATAATGAAAACAAATTAGAGTTAAAATTTATTTTAAAAATTATAAAAAAAATGATTAAAAAACAGATTTAAAATTGATTGATTTTTTTTAATTGAAATAATTAAAATAAAAAAAATAGAGGTATGGTTGATAAATATTTTTGTTGAAATTAATTAAAAAAACACATCTTTTTGATATAAATAAATAAAGAAAATGAAGTCACTTTGTTTTAATGAGGAATGGAACCTCTATTCTTGTCCTATAAAACATAAATCATGATTTGAGTCTACCACAACACCACATTAATTGTTTGATATAAACTTTGCAGTAGTATATAAATAATATATTTACATATCGATTTTAAAATTTTGGGCCCCTAATATTCGAGGGACTTGAGCGATCGCCCATCTCGCACCCCCTCAGGACCGCCCCTGATAATAAATAGAGAAATTTTATTAGGTATTAGATTTTGATACAATATTTATAAATATATCATGATTTAAAATTATTTATAAATATAGCAAATTTTATTATAGTAATTGACGATTAACAATAATTAATGTGTATCTGTGACGACCCGACTCCTTTTAAATCATTTAAATCAAATTTCAGCGGAAGACTTTATATTTAATAAAAATTTTGCATGAATATGTTTGAAACTTAGACTATCCAAAATTTGTATACATTTTTCACATCAGGAAATTTAAAAGCAAGGAAATGCAATTCCTTTTCCAAAGTTTAAAGAAGTTTATAATCATAAAAGTTAAGACGAAAAGCTTCTATGAGCTTATATACAATTTACATCTCAAAAGACACAAAATAAAACAAAATGAGTCCATGGACTGTAAAAGTATCTCTAGTCCCTCTCGGCATCATCATCATCCAAATCAGACTGCACCAGCTCCTCTCCCACGACTCCAAGCATTATCTGAAAATGTTTGTAATATCATGAGCTAACAACAATCCCAGTGAAAATAAACAGAAAATAAAGTAATATTAGGATCCAAACCCGCATCCGGATTTGTGTCCAAGAATTTACTTACTCTTTGCTATCCATCCATTCAAAGAGAATTACATCAAGTATTCCACTTTAACTTACCAAGTCTCCCAAATGATCCAGGATCTCACTTCCAAGCATTTAAGAGGATGTGTTTCATAACACACATAATATTTGTATTTCATTCTCTTTAATACCTTATACTATACCTAAGGTTTACATCGAGTATTACCATCTCCAATTTAGAGATCTTCCAAATAATCGAGAATCTAGTTCTCTCCCATATGTATCATAATAATTTTACAAGGTTCAATACACCTTACATTCTCTATAGCACTCGGCTAAACATCATATTCCATTCCTTTTCTCTATAGAAATGTATGATACACATAATGTTTCATTTATTTTCTCTATAGCAACTCAGGCTATAAAATAAGGTTTACATTCCTTTATCTTTAATAATTAATGCTAAGCTCACTCAGTCTTAACATATTCAAACAAGATAACTCGTGATTAATGCCAATAATGTTAGCACACGCAGTCTCAACATTATACATTAACTCACCAAATACATGTAAAGTACACTCGGCCTTTACATTAATATAATCAAAATCATGTTAAACTCACTAAGTCTTAACATTATGCATAAGAAACAATCTCATTTCACTATATCTTGACTTCGAAAAATAAACATTCAAGCTCGTAAATAAAGTACTAAAACAACTAATTAGTACTAAAGCATAACAAAGTAAATAATAATGTAAATTTCCATCATACACGTCATACCACACGTTATTTCATTTAACAATCACCACATCACCACTCAAATCACATTGTGACCACATTGTCACATTTCACATTTCAATCTGTGACCACATTGTCACCATTCACATTTCACACCGTGACCACATTGTCATCATTCACATACCACACCGTGACCACATTGTCACCAATCACATACCACACCGTGACCACATTGTCACCAATCACATACCACACCGTGACCACATTGTCACCAATGACATACCACACGGTGACCACATTGTCACCGATCACATTACCACACCGTGACCATATTTTCACCCATCACATACCACACCGTGACCACATTGTCACCAATCACATTACCACACCGTGACCATATTGTCACCAATAACATACCACACCTTGACGACATTGTCACCAATCACATACCACACCGTGACCACATTGTCACCAATCACATTATCACACCGTGACCACATTGTCACCAATCACATTATCACACCGTGACTACATTATCACCAATCACATTATCACACCGTGACCACATTGTCACCAATCACATTACGACACCGTGACCACATTGTCACCAATCACATTACCACACCGTAACCACATTTTCACCAATCACATACCACACCGTGACCACATTGTCACCAATCACATTACCACACCGTGACCACATTGTCACCAATCACATTACGACACCGTGACCACATTTTCACCAATCACATACCACACCGTGACCACATTGTCACCAATCACATTACCACACCGTGACCACATTGTCACCAATCACATTACCACACCGTGACCACATTGTCACCAATCACATTACCACACCGTGCCCACATTGTCACCAATCACATTACCACACCGTGACCACATTGTCACACGTACCACATGATGATTCTTTTTATGTTACCACACATACCACACCTACCACACATACCACATGATGATTCGTTTTTCGTTACCACATGTACCACATGATGATTCGTTTTTCGTTACCACATATACCACATGATGATTCATTTTTCGTTACCACATATACCATGCCTACCACACATACCACATGATGATTCATTTCACAATTCCATGCGTATCATAACGCCACACGTACTACTCCCCTTTGGTAGTACTAATTAGCGAATCCCATTGCTATAATTATTAAACTAATCACCACAACTCTTTTTGTCCAAATATTTTATAGTCCAACTAAACATGATACTTTCTCACCAAAATTTCTTTTAACTACCTTATAACCACTCAAATAAACGGAGTATTCCATTACTCTTTTCCAATTTCCGGAAACATAATTCTCATTGAGAATATAACTTATTCCACAATAATCAACTCACCTTAACAACACCAAAAGTTAACTAATTTTCCGTATGCACTTTCCTCATCTCCCAACTACATCCAATCTTGAATAAGTTCTAAAATCTAGTACCCTTCTTAACCCCGATAAAACATGATCGTCATGCAACCTGGAAACATAAAAGTAATCACAACCACTTTAAACTCACTTACTCTAATTTTTTCGATTTAAATCATAATCTCAACTTCCGATCCTACAAATCGTTCAAATTATTCGGTTTCTAAGGCTACTTTAATTTCTATTTATTCTCACCTCGAAATGGCGCATGACCACAAAGTTCCCACGAACCAACAAACGAGCAATCGCACCTACGATTCATCAATCGATCAACGAATTACAAATCATATCTAATATGAGAAAAAGTATGATTTTCGGGTGAATAGTGATTTCGGATGAATAGTGTTTTCAGATGAATAGTGTTTTCAGGTGAATAGTGTTTTTTGAATATCCGATCTCAAAATTGTCAAATTCCTTGATAGAAATTCATGATTTCAACTTCAAAACTCATTTATAATAAAAAAAACGAACAAAACCATGTAAAAAGTTTTGAAAACTCACTTTTTAAGGCTTCCCTTAGGGAATGAGAAACGCCACAAGCTTAGGTGGGATAGATAGCCCACATCCCGATCAATCCAACACAACTGACCTCATCGAAAACGGTCGAGAATCGATGAAAACCCAAGAAGAACTCTCTCCCACCATTGTTGCTCACGTTGGAAAAGAAGAAGAGAAAGGAAAAATGATTCTCTTGGTCAACTTTGAGTCAATTTGAGATTTTAAAGAGATGAATAGTGATTTTGGATATTTTAAGAATTTGGAAATTACGGATACGTCCTTTTAATGACTTTAACTCATAAAACGAAACCCAAAGTTCTTAAACTAGCCAAATGGTGATTAATAATTATTAATTGGCCCATTAATAATTATTAATTAGACCAAAACTAATTTAAGCTAATAAAGCGATTAAAAGAATTTACGAACGAAACTAACTACTAAATTCTAACTTATAAATTGTAATTAGACTAAATAACTCTAAAATTAAATTAAATGCTTTAAATATAATAAATGATAAGTAATAAGTAAATAAATAAAAATAATAATAATAATAATAATTAAAATAATAATTAAAAAAAAATTTGCCTAGTAAAATAGCGAGACATTACAGTCTACCCTCCTTAAAAGACTTTTCGTCCTCAAAAGCATTCTAGCCTCTATCATAGATATCAAAGTGGGTACTACTCGGCTATTAAACCCACGAAAACGTAAACTAGTCCCACATGGACTGATAAAATCAACAACTTTCTCAGTACAATCGTTAATGGTATGATTGGATAACAGCCAATCTATAACCAAGATTACATCGAAATCAGGCATATGCATAACGGTCAAAGTAAAATGTGAACATCTATTCATAATACACATGTCATCATAACTAATCACATCTTCAACAATAATAAACTTCCCATTGGGGTAGAAACACACATATCGAAACCCACGCTACGACAACATCCTTTCTAGATATCAATCAAATAACAACACTCAACCTTAGTGTTAGTTAACCTTGACAATTTACCAAATATGGATCTCGATAACTCGACCTCGAGTATATTCATATTCAGATTGATACATCATAGTATAATAGCGACCAAACTAGGCCATTAACCAGTTAACACAGTCGTTAATGGTCCTTGTTGAGACTTATCACGAAATCTTCTTACTTTCTCTTTTGAATGGCACATACTTTCCTTTTAACACAATACTATCACAATGATTTACTACTTACCATAAATCAACTTTCTCAACTCAAACTAGGAACTTGCCCATTGAGTTTTATCTAGGTTGCTGGACCCGAGCCAGACCGATTACTTATCAACAATTACTCACCTCAAACAAGTGTTTCACCTCTCAATACTAGGCTCCAGACAATCATGTCCCCTTTTTACACTTAAACGTCAACACACATTTACTAACACCACTACTTAGCAATTGTGTGACAATCAAACTTTAATCAACATTGAGGATCAAATGATCAACCTCTCGGAGTATCTCGTCGCCTTTAGTTTGACATTATGTCAATATGCTTAACGAGGTGTATAACCTCCAAATCTGCACGGGTCATTCACATACTCAGCACCCTTACCCAAATCTCAATCTGGGTCAAATAAACATCACCACAAAGTGGTTTTACGAGGAAGTGAAATATCACAAATATAATTAACATTTAACAATCTTCTCATAAAATTTCCACTATTAAAGAAATAAAGCATGAGAATAAAAGTTCTAGGCATACCTGGTGCTGCAGATCTCAGATGATGACTAGAGAGTGGACTTAAAATAAAACATGAAACACAAACATACATCGCATGTAGTCTATAGAACAAAAAGGCTCTGATACCAACTATGACGACCCGACTCCTTTTAAATCATTTAAATCAGATTTTAGCGGAAGACTTTATATTTAATAAAAATTTGGCATGGATATGTTTGAAACTTAGACTATCCAAAACCTGTATACATTTTTCACATCAGGAAATTTAAAAGCAAGGAAATGCAATTCCTTTTCCAGAGTTTAAAGAAGTTTATAATCATAAAAGTTAAGACGAAAAGCTCCTATGAGCTTATATACAATTTACATCTCAAAAGACACAAAATAAAACAAAATGAGTCCATGGACTGTAAAAGTATCTCTAGTCCCTCTCGGAATCATCATCATCCAGATCTGTAACGTCCCGTTATTTTGAAGTGAAATTTTTTTTTTTTATTTTATTTTTTTTTTTTTTTTATTTATTTATATTATTATTTAATTTTATTTATTTTAATTTAAGTATTAAGTTTAATTATTATTTTGTAATTTCGATTTTAGTAGTTAATTTCGCCCGAAATCCTTTTTAATCGTTTTAATACTTTAAATTCGTTTCGGTGAATTAATAATTATTAATGTCACCGAAACGAATTTAAAGTATTAAAACGATTAAAAAGGATTTCGGGCGAAATTAACTACTAAAATCAAAATTACAAAATAATAATTAAACTTAATACTTAAATTGAAATAAATAAATAAATAAATAACATTAAATAAAATATAATAAAATAAAATAAATAAATAAAATAAAAAAAATAATAAAAAAAATTTTCACTTCAAAATAACGGGACATTACAAGATCAGACTGCACCAGGTCCTCTCCCACGACTCCGAGCATTACCTGAAACTGTTTGTAATATCATGAGCTAACAACAAGCCCAGTGAAAATAAACAGAAAATAAAGTAACATTAGACTCCAAACCCGCATCCGGATTTGTGTCCAAGAATTTACTTACTCTTTGCTATCCATCCATTCAAAGAGAATTACATCAAGTATTCCATTTTTACTTACCAAGTCTCCCAAATGATCGAGATCTGACTTCCAAGCATTTAAGAGGATGTGTTTCATAACACACATAATATTTGTATTTCATTCTCTTTAATACCTTATACTATACCTAAGGTTTACATCGAGTATTACCATCTCCAATTTCGAGATCTTCCAAATAATCGAGAATCTAGTTCTCTCCCATATGTATCATAATAATTTTACAAGGTTCAATACACCTTACATTCTCTATAGCACTCGGCTAAATATCATATTCCATTCCTTTTCTCTATAGAAATGTATGATACACATAATGTTTCATTTATTTTCTCTATAGCAACTCAGGCTATAAAATAAGGTTTACATTCCTTTATCTTTAATAATTAATGCTAAGCTCACCCGGTTTTCACATATTCAAACAAGATAACTCGTGATTAATGCCAATAATGTTAGCACACGCAGTCTCAACATTATACATTAACTCACCCAATACATGTAAAGTACACTCGGCCTTTACATTAATATAATCAAAATCATGTTAAACTCACTAAGTCTTAACATTATGCATAAGAAACAATCTCATTTCACTATATCTTTACTTCGAAAAATAAACATTCAAGCTCGTAAATAAAGTACTAAAGCATAACAAAGTAAATAATAATGTAAATTTCCATCATACACGTCATACCACAAGTTATTTCATTTAACAATCACCACATCACCACTCAAATCACATTGTGACCATATTGTCACATTTCACATTTTAATCCGTGACCACATTGTCACCATTCACATTTCACACCGTGACCACATTGTCACCATTCACATACCACACCGTGACCACATTGTCACCAATCACATACCACACCGTGACCACATTGTCACCAATCACATACCACACCTACCACACATACCACATGATGATTCGTTTTTCGTTACCACACATACCACGCCTACCACACATACCACATGATGATTCGTTTCACAATTCAATGTGTATCATAACGCCACACGTACTACTCCCCTTTGGTAGTACTAATTAGCGAATCTCATCGCTATAATTAATAAACTAATCACCACAACTCTTTTTCTCCAAATATTTTATAGTCCAACTAAACATGATATTTTCTCTCCAAAATTTCTTTTAACTACCTTATAACCACTCAAATAAACGGAGTATTCTATTACTCTTTTCCAATTTCCGAAAACATAATTCTCATTGAGAATATAACTTAATCCACAATAATCAAATCACTTTAACAACACCAAAAGTTAACTAATTTTTCTTATGCACTTTCCTCATCTCCCAACTACATCCAATCTTGAATAAGTTCTAAAATCTAGTACCCTTCTTAACCCCGATAAAACATGATTGTCATGCAACCTGGAAACATAAAAGTAATCACAATCACTTTAAACTCACTTACTTTAATTTTTTCGATTTAAATCATAATCTCAACTTCCGATCCTACAAATCGTTCAAATTGTTCGGTTTCTAAGGCTACTTTAATTTTTATTTATTCTCATCTCGAAATGGCGCGTGACCACAAAGTTCCCACGAACCAAGAAACGAGCAATCGCACCTACGATTCATTAATCGATCAACGAATTACAAATCATATCTAATATGAGGGAAAGTATGATTTTCGGGTGAATAGTGATTTCAGATGAATAGTGTTTTTCGAAAATCCGAGCTCAAATCGTCAAATTCCTTGATAGAAATTCATGATTTCAACTTCAAAACTCATTTATAAGCAAAAACGAACAAAACCATGTAAAAAGTTTTGAAAACTCTCTTTTTAAGGCTTCCCTTAGGGAACGATAAACGCCACAAGCTTAGATGGGATAGATAGCCCACATCCCGATCAATCCAACGCAACTGACCTCAAAAAAAACGGTCGAGAATCGATGAAAACATAAGAAGAATTCTCTCCCACCATTGTTGCTCACATTGGAGAAGAAGAAGAGAAAAGGAAAAATGATTCTCTTGGTCAACTTTGAGTCAATTTGAGATTTTATAGAGATGAATAGTGATTTTGGATATTTTAAGAATTTGGAAATTACGAATACGTCCTTTTAATGACTTAAACTCATAAAACAAAACTTGGAGTTCTTAAACTAGCCAAATGGTGATTAATAATTATTAATTGGCCCGTTAATAATTATTAATGCAACCAAAACTAATTTTAGCTAATAAAGGGATTAAAAGAATTTACGAACGAAACTAACTACTAAATTCTAACTTATAAATTGTAATTAAACTAATTAACTCTAAAATGAAATTAAATGCTTTAAATATTGTGTGGGGTATTTCTCGTCGGAGCCTTGTTCCACACAGTCGAGCACATCGCGTCACGTGCTGTTCCTTAGAGGCGGAGCTACCTGAAACATTTAAGGGAGAGACAGTCAGAAGGGCACCGGTGTGGTACCGATCGAGAACCCTCCGACGATTAAGTTAGGTGGTGGTAGGTGAGATATGCCTTGCGCCGCAAGGATTAGGTCAAAATGTATATGACTGATGGTTCTTGTTTTCACACATACCTGATTTGATAGGTCAGGTGCCTTTTATAGTTCCTTGATCGTGGGCTCTTGGCTAGCATGAGACTAGGCTTAATGGGCTTCCACTCGGCCCAAGAAGGGTTGGCTCCTTCAGGATATGATTCGAATGGGCCTGTCCCCATGTGAATCGGCCCGGTGTGAGCGCAGCCCATAAGAGGGCTATTTTTACCCTTTACAGTTTTCCCCTATTTCCTGGGTCGGAAAGTCCAATGCAGGAAATAATAGATTGATCGGATCAGGGGCGTGATGCTCGTTCTGATTTTCGTGCTACTTTGGAGTGGTTGGGGACCACGACCCTTCGGAAAATAGACCGCCTCGGACTTGTCATGACTCAGGCTCTACTGACCTTCTTTCAAGAGTCGTCACGTTCTCTTGTGGATGTGTCCATTCTAAGAGACGTGGCTCCTTGCGAAATTGATCTGTTGGATCTTCGGATGGGCATGAATTCCAACGAGTTTTGGGTGATTTGGATCGTCGCGACCCTCCCCACGTGTCGCGATGGTTGGACGCGTGTTCCCTTCTTTAAATAGGGTTTCCCCTAAGACTTTAAGGCTCGTTTGCCTTTCAAATTATCGAAGTCATTTGTAAACCGTCCGCTTTTTTGCCGTCTTCACTCTGTTCCCTCGAAGCTTTCCCTGTTCTTCTTCGAAGGTTAGTCTTCTCCTCTCTGTCTTTTGTTTCCCTTTTTTTCTGTAATGGATAATTTTGAGGGAAACTCTGTGGTTAGAGGTCATACGACCCCTAGGTTAGCTGTAGGGGACGACGACTATGATGGTTTGGTTTTCGAGAGGATTGAGTCTGGGGCTTCCCCTTCCTTCGCTTGTACTGGTGGGGTTAACACTGTTCCCTCATCTCGAGGTGAGCCTGAGGGGAATGAGCCTACGATTGATACTCATTTGTCGATTGGTGAGGATTCCCTCCCTTCTGTGAGTGAGCTTGGGTCTGTCTCTGAGATTCAGGCAGGTTTAGATATAGATCCCGTCCCTTCTCCCACTTCTCACCCTTTGGGGGGAATGGATTCTGTTTTGATGGGCCCAACTACTTTTCTCGATCTTTCCCATCCTCTTCTTCATATTCCTGCTGCGGAGGCGGCCCAAAAGAAAAAGAAGAAAAGGAAAAATCGCTCTAAGGGTAGTAAGGCCGCATCTCAGGTTAATCCATCTGTCCCTACGCTGTTGGGGGAAGAGGCTTCCTCCTTGGCTAATGAGGCTGTCGTCTCTAGCCCTCCTGGATCTCCTACTGCTGATTTGGCCAGGGTAGAGACTGAGCACGAAGAGGAGAGAGTCTCGACCGAAGGGCATCAAGGAAGATAGGGGTCCCTATCATTATTTTTCAAAAATGACGCAGGCCAAACTTGATAGGTTGAGGGCCGAGTATGTGATCTCTTCGGATTTTGAAATGAGGCTCCCAGAGGAGTCAGAGCGAGTTTATCTTTCCCCGGGGGAAGGTTGGACCGCTCTTTATCCACGATTTTTCCAATGGGGGGATCGGCTTCCCCTTCCTCCCTTGATGGCCGAGTTACTTCAGAGTGTCGGCCTCGCGTTGGGTCAACTGATGTCAAACGCCCTGAGATCTTTGATCACCTTCTCAGTAGTGTGTTACGAATTGGGCTTTCGACCTACCTTGGGCATGGTTTCCCATTTCTAGTCCCTTTGCTTGAACGTCCAAGACCAAATGCATTTCATCCTTCAGACCCATAAAAAATCGGCTCTAGTAGATGAGACCTCCTGTGAAAAGCGTTGGAAAGAGGAGTGGTTCTTCATCCGTGGCCCCTTTCTTTATGGGAGCGGGTCCATTCCTGCCTCGTGGGAAGACGAGGGTGAGAACATGAGTTCTTTATTACTTTGTGTCTTGTTTATCCGTAGCCATGTTGACCATTTCCAGTTTTTGTGTTTCAGTGAAAAACCCACTTCCAAAGGGTGCCTCTCAGGAAGCTATTGGTCATTGCAAGATTCTCGACCAGCGAGGCCCTTTCAACTGGGAGGAGTTTAACCAGCATTCTTGGCTAGTCTTTGCCAAACTTTGGACTCCACCTCCAGGTTTCATGCTCGTTGCTCCTCGTAAGTACAAAAAAACCTTGCTCTTCTGTCTTTTTCACATGTTTATGTGCTTATCTCGGCGTGCGGCTAATTTGGGTTGGTTATGACGCAGGTCTCAGTCGAAGAATGTCTGGTGTCACGCTCACCCCTGTTCCTGACTCCAATGACCCCGACGCTTTCCTTGCCCTTCTTCAGGACATGGGAAGAAAAAGATCTGCGGCGGCATCTTCATCTGATCAGAAAGGAAAAAAGGTGGCCGCTCCTAAGCGTCCCCGTCCCTCCAGAAGTGGGAAATCTGTGATGATCGGCACCACAGAACCCTCTACAGAGGGTGCAGTGGTTCTTTCCCTGGATCCTCCTGCGGACCCTCCCTTGGGTTCCCCTGTGGATCTCTCTACGGATTCTCCTTCTCTAAAACGAAGGAGGAGTGGAATCATCGGGGCACTCGATCGTGCGGTAAGAGGTGCTGATGCATATATTTTGAAGCATCCTAAGATGGCTTATCGATCATTTCCTTCCGAGGTAGATTCGCCCTCTCCTTCTGATCATGCCCATATTTTGTCTTCTAATACAGACTTTAAACAGGAGGATGACCAGACGACCGGGGGGTCCCTCGATGCCAAAACCCTGTTCCTGCCCGATCAGACTGCTCCAGTTATCGTCCCTCCATCGTGTGCGGGTCCGTCGATGGCGAGTGGATCGGGCGCCGCGAGCGGTGGATCTTCCTTACTTTGCTTGTTCATTCCCCTCGATGCAGATTTTGACAAGGGGTTCCTCTCCAGCTCTTATTACCTCCGACAAGCTATGAATTTGGTCAGATTCTCCCGCGACTTGGGGATGTGCAGTTGAAACCTCTCATCGACTACGATAGTGAGGATGAGACTTTCAGATTTGTCGGTGCTTGCATGTCTATTACCTCTTGGATCTGATCGGGATTCGCCTCGATCCCGCGGCTGGTTACCAGGTGACCCAGGAACTTGCCTTCCGGGACTCCGAATGTGCATTTATCGGGGTTTAGCTTCATCCCATATCGGTTCAGCACTTCGAAAGCTTGTTCCACGTGAGCCAGATGGTCTTCAGCCTTTTGCGACTTGATCAACATATCGTCGATGTACACCTCTACTATTTTCCCTAGAAGATCTTCAAACATTCTGTTCATCAGGCGTTGATAGGTGGCTCCTGCATTTTTCAAACCAAAAGGCATCACAGTGTAGCAGTACGTGCCTATGTTGGTTATGAACGAAGTTTTTTCTTAATCTTTCGGGTTCATCTTGATTTGGTTATACCCAGAAAAGGCATCCATGAAACTGAGAAGTTCATAACCGGCTGTGGCATCTACCAGTTGATCTATTTTGGGCAGTGGGAAGGAGTCTTTTGGGCAAGCTTTGTTGAGGTCAGTGAAGTCAATACATGCTCTCCATTTCCCATTCTTCTTCTTCACGACCACTACGTTACCCAGCCAATCAGGGTATTTTACCTCTCGGATGAAACCTGCTTCCAGGAGCTTCCGCACCTCCTCGTTGATTATGTCATTCCACTCAGGTGCGAATTTGCGCCTCTTCTGTTATACGGGAGGTTGATTCGGATCAACCTCGAGATTGTGAGTTATGATATCCGAACTTATATCGGGCATGTCTGCGTGATCCCACGCGAACGTCTTCCAACTCTTTCTTAGGAGGCCTGCCAGTCCGTCTTTTAGACTTTCTTTCATATCTTTCCCAATGCTTGTCGTTTTCTCCTGGTCTTCTGGATGGATCTGGATTTTCACCGATCCATCCTCAGGCGCTTTGATTCTTGGTCAAGCAAAGGGCGGGCCCCCTTCGGGGCCCCGACCCTGTAGCTGCTATGATTGACATTGGGACATCAGCTTAACGATCTCGACTAGGCATGATCTCGCGACCTGTTGGTCCCCCTTTATGACCCTGATCCCTTTCTCGGTATGGTACTTCAGCTTTTGATGAAGAGTTGAAGGGTGTGCCCCCATGTCGTGAATCCATGGCCTCCCGAGTAGGGCGTTATACTCGGAGCGGGAGTCTATGACATGGAAAAGGGCGATTAGGCTTGCGCCCTCGACTCTGACTAGCAGTTTGATTGTTCCGTTGGATCTCATCTTCGTTCCGTTGAATCCCACTAGGTCCTGTGAGTTCATCGTGAGATCCGACTCTCTGAGCTTCATGCTTCGGAATGCTGACATATAGAGTATATTGATGGAAGAACATGGGTCTACTAGAACCCTTCTGACCATAAAGGATCCGATAGATATAGCTATTACTATCGCGTCGTTGTGGGGCAGATGCACGTCTTCTAGATCCTTCAGGGAATACTTAATCAGATCTTCAGAAGTGTGCTCGACCCGATAGACGGGGAGTCCAGCTTCGCGATGAGACCTTTTGTGAGCGTTGACAGATTCTCCGGTGCAGTGGATCGAACTGCTTTGTCCGTCCTCCGGAACCTCTGCGGGTGCTACGAGCCTCTCATCTTTGTCCCTCGAATCTTGCCTATTGATTCTTTGGATCGGACCCTGCTCGCACACGTGGTCTATTTCCTGGGCGAGGATCTTGCAGTCTTCCGTGGCATGCCCTTTAGATTTATGGACCTGCAGTAGGGTTCCTTTCTTTCCAAACTTTTTTGGGTGTACCGCGGCCTCTTCTCTCTCTCTTCCTTTCGGAATAAATGAATTGTCCCCACGTGGAGGATTCGTTCCGGGCTACGCTTCTTCGGATCTCTGATCCTACCCACACGGACTTTCTTTCCATATCGTCTCTTTTTTCTTCTTTTCTCCTTTCTGAGCGTCCGCGCTCTCTTCCTCTCCTTTCCTCGATGGGAGGTTCTCTCTTCTTCCATACCCCTTCGGATTTTGATCTTGTTCTCCGTATTTCTCGGACTACCCTTTCGAACTCGTCTTGCGATATCTTTGCCATTGCTCTGTCCAACGCTTCTTTCATAGTTTTCGGCCTTCATTTGTTAAAAGACCTCCAGAGGGGATGGTTCGGGTGTATAGCCCGTGAGAATGCGGTAGCTGCCTCTAGGTCATTGCAGTTTTTGACCTTTAGTTTTACCTGTCGAAACCTGACAATGAAGTCCCAGAGGGCTTCCTTTTCCCCCATCAGCACATCATAGAGGTCGTGGTTCGTTTTGGCGAACTTCTGACTTACGCTATATTCACTAAGGAAGGCAAAAGATAGGTCCGAAAAGGTTTTAATGGACCTCTTCGGAAGGCTGTTGAACCATAACAGGGGCGAACCTTTCAAACTCATGGGAAAGAAACGGCAAGTTAAGGTATCTAGGTCGGGCCCGATCACGCACAAGGATTCCATCATATTTACGAAGTGAGCCACAAGTTCCATCGGATCCCCAGTTCCGTCATACATTTCGAAATTTGGGAGGATGAAGTGCCTTGGCTGCGGAATGGACATGACTCCTCTCGTAAAGGGAGAGTGCCCCAGTTCTCGGGCGTCCAAATTAGGTTTAACTCCTTTCTCGGATGCCTTCTTTGCCAGCTTTTCTTTGAGGATTTGCCTCGCATCAGCGTACTTCTGCTGCTTTTCCCGGCGTTTGTCCTTGCCTGTAGATGCTGAGCTTCCCTCATCGCTACCTGTGTAGCTTGAATCCTTATTTCCTCCGTCGCCCCTCTGTGACGGCCCCTTATCTCGAGTCTGCTGGGCAGGGCTTGTTTTGCTTGGGGCGTCTTTCTCCTTCGACGAGGAAATCTCTAAACTTGCGTTTTCCCCTCGTCAGCGGGCCGTCAGCCTGGTCCGGAGGTCGTCTCCTGATACATTCTTTCCCTTATCGGACGTGGTGGCCCTCCTACGCCGTCACCTTGCCTGAGATTTGCCAGTTCGCGGCTTGGAAGGGCCTCCCTTCATCAACGTTCAGGATGTTTTGGCTATTAGCGTGGACCGCTGCCAAGCCTTTCCCCAATAAGGCTCTCATTTCCCATACTTCTTCTCTCAGAGCTTTGTGCGCTTCTACCATCTCTCGGTGTTCTTCCAAGGCGATGGTGATGGTTCCCGGCGCCATATTGAGGTTCTGAGCATCGATGATATGAATCATGGAGCCTTAATGTTGATCTTTTCCGAGCTTGCAATCGTTGTTCTCCAAGTTCAAGATTAGTTCAATAAATGGAAGTCAAGTTCAAGTAGAGTTCATTAAATGCAAGTCAAGTTCAAACCAAGCTCATTAAATGCAAGTAAACTTCAAGCCTAGTTCATTAAATGCAAGTCAAGTTCATTTAATGCAACCGAAGCTCATTTAATGCAACTCAAGACATCAATGCTACTCTTGACTTATTCATGACATCCTAAGGTTTCATTTAAGAATCTCATAAACACATGTGGTCAAGGATTTTCAGTTACAAAGACTTTCAAACCAGATTTGTAACTCTTCTAATTTCAGTTACAAGTTTGCATAGTTAAGACCATTTTCGGTTATTTTTGTAAGACTTTAAGGTCGTAGCTGTTTCATTTCCTTTCATTTATGTCAATTTCGTTTTTCCCATTGTTTTGTAAGGCTTATATAGCCATGTTTCAGATTGTAAACAGGCAGATTATGATTGAATTAAAAATCCAAAGTCTCATTGAGAGCTTTTTCTTTGAATTGTTGTGAGTTGTTCAACTTTTCATCTTGTCATTCCTTGTGTTTAGGGTGGCTATAGAATCGAGCCATTAGGATTGATCATTCTAATTTGGTGGATTGATTCGAATCTAAAACAAGAAATCCAATTCTTGTCTTTAGATCATTGATCATAAGGATAATCATTTTCTAGCCTTTTTCCTTGGGTTGTTTCAAATGGCATATGTGGGTTCTTTGGTTGTGATCTTTTTGGGTCCTTAGTTAAGTTTAAGGGTTCTTAAAGCATTTCCAAAAGGGTTTTCGTATCATTTGGTATCAGAGCATAGGTTTCATCTTGTGGCCTACTCTAGAATTGATTCTATCTTACTTTTATGCATTTGTTTTTCAATTCTACACATTCTGTCCATCACATTCATTTCTGTCATTTCATCCTTTTTGATTCACCTTTTGAATCTGATTTCATCTCCATCTTAAAGATCACGTTTAGATCTTGAAAATCAAAAAAAAAAAAAAAGAAGAAGAAGAGTGCATTTCTATCCAAGAGCATCACATCTGTTCATCTTGTGTTCATCTTGCACATTCTTGAAATTTTTGAGTTTGATCCATATAAATTCGTGTAGATCTGATATAATTGTGTTCTTACATCAGTTATCTTTCAAATATATCAGTTACACATTGATTTTCTCGTATTTAAAGTCTCAGAAACGGTTATAGTTCAAAATTGTCAAAACTGTCCAATTTTGTAACTGCCGCATTTAATGCTACTGTTTTCCATTCAAAGTCTAATCTAACGTCCTAATTTGTCTTTGTTGTCTGAAGAGAAAAGTTTTATCGTTCTGTTAGCTTTCAAAGTTCAGAAGGGAGCTTTATCCAAATCATAACGAAAACAGTTCAAATCTGAAATATCATTTCTGTGCGCAGGTTTATCCTATTTTCCGGGAACTTCAATTCTGTGAGTTAGTGTTTTCAACTCTGAAAGAATTTTTGAATTTGGCCTTTTTTATGCTGTTTAATATCATCTTAATAAGCTACTTATAGACTTCCAATTGAAAATTCATTCTCGAACTCCACGAATTTGAAAATTTGTAAATTCCATTTTTTCTTGAGTTCTTTGCTTTCAAAAATCTGTTTTGCTTTTCCAATCTGATTTTTGCCTATCCAATCTGTTCTTCTTGTTTTATTTTTGTTTCTTTTCATTATTTTAGATTGTTTAAATACTGATTGCTTGATTTTTAGTACTTTAAACACAAGTTGCTTCATTTTGACCATAGCTTATCCAAGAGCCTAAATTGACATTTTGGCCTACCTTGAGTGATTAAACACGAGAGTTCCTTGAGTGATATATTGTGAGGGAGTGTTGTGAGGTCCAGAAACATGTCACAAGGGGGAAATAATCAGGGTGAGTTTAGTGAAGCTAGGTGGAGAGAGGCCCAAACGAGAGTTTTTGCTAGACTTACTAAAATTGTAGAGGGGCTTAATGAACGCATAGGTAGATTAGAGATAGCTAGTAATCAGGAAATGAGGGAGATAATTGAAGATGAATTAGAGAGTGATGTTGTTGAAGATGTAGTCACTGATTGTGAAGAAAGTGACATTGAGGAAGTTCTTGAGGAAGCCGAAGAGAGTGATACTATAGAGCAGAATATTGAGGAACCCGAGGCGAGTGATGGTAGTTGGGGGGAAGGAACTCAACAAGCACTTTTGTGTAGGAGAGTTCTAAATTCTGAAATAAGAGATAGTGTTGAAGATGACCAAAGACACAACTTGTTCCATACTAGGTGTTTAGTGAATGAGACCCCATGTAGTGTTGTGATTGATGGTGGAAGTTGTACAAATGTTGTGAGCTCAATTCTGGTCAAGAGACTCAATTTGCCTACTAAACCACATCCCAAACCTTACAAGTTACAATGGTTAAACAATAGTGGTGAGGTTAAGGTGCATAAGCAAGCTATTATTTCTTTTAACCTTGGGAAGTATAAGGATGAGGTAGTTTGTGATGTAGTGCCAATGCATGCCGGGGATATACTTTTGGGGAGACCATGGCAGTATGATAGGAGAGTTTCCTATGATGGCTACCTTAATAGGTATACTTTTACCAAAGATGGAAGGAAGACTACTTTGGTACCTTTGTCTTCAAAAGAGGTTTTAATTGATCAATGTAAGCTTGAACAGAGGAGGGTTGAGTTTGAGTTGAAAGAAAAAGAGTTGAAAGAAAAAGAATTAAAAGAAAGAGAATTGAGAGAAGAAAAGAGTGAGAGAGAAAAGAAAGCTTTGAGTGAAAACAATGAGAGAAAAGAGAAGATTGAAAAAGAAATGTGTGAACACTTAGTGGAAATTGAGAGAAAAGGAAAATCAGTGAGCTATCATGTAAAAATGAGTGAGGTGAGGATAGTTTTTCTTAGTCAAAAGCCTAATTTTGTGCTTATGTGCAAAGTAGACTTTTTGGCAACTAACCTTAACCATTATTTTCCTAGTGTGTTTGAATATCTTTTTCAGGTTTGGAAGCATTACTTGTGGCCAAATAAGAGATTGAGGTGTTCGAAAGGACAATACATCAAAGAAAGAAAGTATATCGATTCTAACGAGAATGTTGTAAGTAAAATACTTTCTTGGCATAATGCTTTATATTCTAATCTGAGTTTAGAGCATTTGAAATTTATTGTTAATGAGCATCTTGAAATTACAATTTTTGAGTATGTTGAAAAGTTGAACTCATTAAGGAATGCCTATTCTTCTTATGTAGTTGATTTTGCTTTGAGAAGTTACAATGTATACCAATCTGTTTTGCTAGAATGGGAAACTCAAAAGTTGATAAATGTGATCTTAGGAGGCAAGTTTAGGGAAACTAACTCTAAAGTGGAAACTTGGGATAATTGTTTGCCTTTTGTGGATAATACATGTAATAGGAGAATACATCATAAAAAAGTTTGTTTTTCAAATAAACTTATTTATGGTCTTTATGCTATTACTCCCTTTGACTTGCTGCCTTTGAGATCTAATGTCTTTGTGAGTGATTCAGCCAATTTTATGAATGTATTCATCAAATTAATGCACATGGATGTCAAGCAAATGATCGAGGACCAAGTTTTCACATTTACATTGAAAACGATCAAGAGAAGGAAAAGACATAAGTTTCATCCGAGAGCATGGATTTGGATGCATTTTAGAAAGAAACGACTTAAGAAAAGGACTAAGTTGCATCCGAGGGGTGATGGACCATATCAAGTCCTTGGAAGAATCTATACAAGATTCGACACCATTAAATTACAAGGTGAGAATTTTGAGAATTCAATCTTTAAATTTACTTATGTTTCATCTTTTATTGTAGGGCATGAAGATTTGGATTCGAGGACGAATCCTTTTTCAAGAAGGAGGGAATGATATGAATCATGGAGCCTTAATGTTGATCTTTTCCGAGCTTGCAATCGTTGTTCTCCAAGTTCAAGATTAGTTCAATAAATGGAAGTCAAGTTCAAGTAGAGTTCATTAAATGCAAGTCAAGTTCAAACCAAGCTCATTAAATGCAAGTAAACTTCAAGCCTAGTTCATTAAATGCAAGTCAAGTTCATTTAATGCAACCGAAGCTCATTTAATGCAACTCAAGACATCAATGCTACTCTTGACTTATTCATGACATCCTAAGGTTTCATTTAAGAATCTCATAAACACATGTGGTCAAGGATTTTCAGTTACAAAGACTTTCAAACCAGATTTGTAACTCTTCTAATTTCAGTTACAAGTTTGCATAGTTAAGACCATTTTCGGTTATTTTTGTAAGACTTTAAGGTCGTAGCTGTTTCATTTCCTTTCATTTATGTCAATTTCATTTTTCCCATTGTTTTGTAAGGCTTATATAGCCATGTTTCAGATTGTAAACAGGGAGATTATGATTGAATTAAAAATCCAAAGTCTCATTGAGAGCTTTTTCTTTGAATTGTTGTGAGTTGTTCAACTTTTCATCTTGTCATTCCTTGTGTTTAGGGTGGCTATAGAATCGAGCCATTAGGATTGATCATTCTAATTTGGTGGATTGATTCGAATCTAAAACAAGAAATCCAATTCTTGTCTTTAGATCATTGATCATAAGGATAATCATTTTCTAGCCTTTTTCCTTGGGTTGTTTCAAATGGCATATGTGGGTTCTTTGGTTGTGATCTTTTTGGGTCCTTAGTTAAGTTTAAGGGTTCTTAAAGCATTTCGAAAGGGTTTTCGTATCAATCGAGGTCCTGAGCATCGTCAGTTACTCCTTTCTCTCTGGTCGCATTTTCATTAAGAGCTCGTTGCCTAGTTGAACGAGTGGTCATTGATTCGATTTGTGGGAACCGCGTGGGTATCTGGATTCTGTCGGAAATCGAAGATGAACGGCCCCACGGTGAGCGCCAAACTGTGTGGGGTGTTTCTCGTCGAAGCCTTGTTCCACACAGTCGAGCACGTCACGTCACGTGCTGTTCCTTAGCGGTGGAGCTACCTGAAACACTTAAGGGAGAGACAGTCAGAAAGGCACCAGTGTGGTACCGACCGAGAACCCTCTGATGATCAAGTTAGGTGGTGGTAGGTGAGATATACCTTGTGCCGCAAGGATTAGGTCAAAATGTATATGACTGATGGTTCTTTTTTTCACACATACCTGATTTGATAGGTCAGGTGCCTTTTATAGTTCCTTGATCGTGGGCTCTTCGGCTGGGCTAGCATGAGACTAGGCTTAATGGGCTTCCACTCGGCCCAAGAAGGGTTGGCTCCTTCAGGATATGATTCGAATGGGCCTGTCCCCATGTAAATCGGCCCGGTGTGAGCACAGCCCATAAGAGAGCTATTTTTACCCTTTACAAATATAATAAATGATAAGTAATAAGTAAATAAATAAAATAATAATAATAATAATAATAATAATAATAATAATAAATTTGCCTTGTAAATTAACGAGACGTTACAGTATCTGATAAATTTAGTGTAAAAATATGTAATTCAATGTTTATCACTGATTCACCCGATCAAAATTTATTATATTTGTAAATATTCAGTCTATGCCATGACATTGAAAACAGGTTTTGAAAACAACCTAAATATGGGTTTTGAAGACTCATCTTCAAACTTTATAAAATTTGTTAAATACTGACTCAATTTTATTTGCTATACTTAAAAATATTAACTTAAAGTTCTCGTTAAAATTATTTATGTCATAATAAGTCATCTACAACTAAAGTACAAATCAGAAAAACTAACGATCCCACATGAAAGTCGTTAAACGATGGGGCATGTAGTTGAAATTGAAATATAATTTAATTAAGATACCCATGGCCATGTTAAAGAAATAGAGGGTCACGTTGTACATAGAGTTGAGAAATGAAATCTGTTTTCTATATATGTGTAGTGTTGGTTGGGGAAGTTGGGCGAGCAATGGTTTGAAATCCTCACTTCGTTTTGTTTCCTCTTATGAGTCAAGGTCACTTAATCCCCATTGTTGAGTTTGGTAGGCTTCTTGCCAGGCGTGGTGTAATTATCACTATCATTTCTACACCTGAAAACGCCTCTTTCTTTGAATCTATTATAGCTCGAGACTCCATTAATGAAAATAAAATTCGTTTCCTCCAACTTGATTTCTTGTTAGCACCCAGTATCCCTCAACCTTGTCAAACCATGGAATCTCTTCCTTGTCCTAAATTCAACTTTCATTTTTCATCAGCCACCAGTTTTCTCCTCAAGGGATCAGAGAAGCTTTTTGAAGAGCTCGATCCCAGGCCGTGTTGTATTATTTCTGACGTCTCTCTTCCTTTTACTATTCATATTGCTCATAAATTTAACATCCCCAGGATCTCTTTCCATGGATTCAACTATATTTTTAACTTGGTAATGATGCATTTGAATATTCTTGATTCTTTTCTTTCTGAAACTGATTACTTTTTAGTACCTGGCCTTCCTCACCTAATTCACATTACCAAGGCTCAGATTCCACAAACCATTCCTCATGATCTCCAACACTCCTCAGGATCAAGTGATCGAAGCCGAAATCAGATCATATGAAACTCTCTTCCATACTTTTGAGGAGTTAGAATCTGAATATGTGACCCAGTTAAAAAACATTAGAAACAGAATGTGGTGCATTGGCCCTGTTTCATTCTGCAATACTGATATTTTGGACAAGGTCGAGAGAGGAGGAAAACCCGTAATCGACGTGCATTTTTGCTTGAAATGGTTAGATTCTAAGCAAACAAGCTTTGTAATATATGTTTTCTTTGGAAGCCTTTGTAATCTTATACCAAAGCAGCTAATTGAGCTAGCCTTGGGTTTAGAATTGTCTAAAAGACCCTTTATTTGGGTAATAAGGAAAGGGGAGAGATTTAAAGAATTGAAAGCATGGATTTCAAAGAGTGGATTTGAGGAAAGGATCAAAGACAGAGGGATTCTCATATGACGTTGGGCTCCTCAACTATTCATTTTGTCACATCCTTCTATTGGAGGCTTTTTTACCCATTGTGGACTAAATGGAATTTAGGTGAGTGAATGATTCAAAATAAAATTTAAATTTTTTAAAATTCATATCATATATCTATGTGGTTTTTTGTGTGAACTGATGATTTGATGACCGGAAGGGATATGTTCAAGTATTCCCATGATCACTTGGCCACTGTTTGAAGACCAATTTATAAATGAAAAATTGGTTGTTCAAGTCTTGAAAATTAGGGTGAAGGTTGGGGTGGAGTCTACATTGAAATGGGGAGAGGAAGACAAAATTGGGGTTATGGTGAAGAAAGAACATGTAAAGGAAGCCATAGATAAGTTGATGGATGAAGGAGAAGAAGCTCAAGGAAGAAGAAACCGAGTTAAAAAGTTTGCAGAAATGGCTAAGAATGCTATGGAAGAAGGCAGCTCCTCACACCTCAATATTACTAGGTTATCAATGATGTATTGCACTACCCTGGGTCTTCCAATTAGGAGCCAATTCATAGTCTCTCACTAGTTTTTAATAAGCTTTCCACCAATCTAAGCTTGGCTCAATTGGTCAGGCATCTGTTCTCAATTTTGTATGGTCGAAGGTTTGTTTCCAATTTCTGAGTTTGTTGTAATATCTATATATAAAAAAAAAAAACTTTCATTTCTATTTTCTATGCACTACTCTTCAATGTTTGTTTTCCCAATTCTTGTGAATTTTCTCCTTATCTTATTCCCCAAATGAAGGAAAATTCTAGCCCCAATGCCAGCTCTATCAGCTGATTTGGTATCATATTATAAAGTAAATTACAGAGCTAAGAATCCAACCATTTTAAACAGAGATTTTCATTCATTTCTGTTTTTTTTTCTTTTTACCTCTTTCAGTTCTGTCCAATTTGTCTGTTTTGCCAAGCGAATTGGAACAATACACCAGATTTCACGCATATAGTAGCCAACAAAAAAGGACGTTTTAACTTATCTTCACCTGTCAAGCATCCCCCGACCGGAAAACTTGAACTACAATGAGTACAAACTCAGATATTTAAACGGGCCTAATCATGTGAAGCATTAACATATGAAAACAAAATATCATTTCAATGGTGTGAACTTAGGTTCTATATTAAATCACCGAATAGACCTAAAAACGTAAGCTATTTAGGTTAAGGTAAATTAATTTTTTATATATTATCCACATATTGTTTTGCAATGAGTTTTTCATTGATTGTTGTTTTACTTTTTAGTATGTTAGATGAGGAATGTAATAGTCAAAATGGAAGTTTGATATTTACCTTTGAATTGAGCACTATACCAAGTTCTACTGTGCTCATAAATATGAGCTGAAGGAAATGTTTAGTGTTAAATCACCAATAGATCTTAAAGTTTAGCCTGTTGGATTGAGATAAATTCAACCTTTTATATACATTTTTAATAACTCTCTCATGGGTTCATATATTAATAAACGGGGAGGAAATGTTGTCACAAGGTTGAAACTCAGAATCTCATGCTTTGATACCATATTAAATCACCCATACTTTGAAAATAGCAATTATAGAGATAACATAACCGCAAGTTCAAGCTAATCTTATATTTTCTTGCAAATCTTATTTAGAAAGTTGAGTTAGTTTAGTTAATTCATTTCAGGAGAACAAACTTGTTCTCTTACATCTTGAATCAGCTTTGTAATGTTGAGATAAGAAGAGCCACCTTTTCACATAGCTCGTTTTGCCATTTCTGCAAGTTCTTTAACTTTCCCTCTTCTCTCTTTTGTTTCTTCTCTTTCTTCATCCATAAACTTTTCCAAAGCTTCCTTAACTTCTTTCTTCTTCACCAGAACCCCAGTTTCCTCTTCCTCTCCCCAATTAACAGGCAGCTCCACCCCGACTCTCACTGCAATTTTTAGAATATAAACAACCAATTTCTCGTTGAATTGTTTGTCTGCGAATAGCGGCCATGTAACCATCGGCACCCCTGCGCATATCGCTTCAAGGTTCGAATTCCATCCACAATGAGTCAAGAATCCTCCCACTGAAGAACGTGATAAAATCAAAACTTGTGGAGCCCAACCCTTTATCATAAGCCCTCTTCCTTTGATCCTTTCTTCAAATCCATCTTCTTGAATCCATTTCTCCAATTCTTCATATTTGGGTCCTTTTCTTATGACCCAAATGAATGGTCTTTTCGTTGCTTCCAATCCGAATTCAAGCTCTATAAGCTGGCTTGGTATGAGATTCCAAATACTTCCAAAACATGCATATATAACAGTGTTTGGTTCCCATGAATCCAGCCATTTAAGACATTGATGCTCATTGATAGATGCTTTGTTACCTCTCTGAGCCTTGTCCGAATCATCATCGTTGCAGAGTGAAACCGGGCCGACAGAGTAGGCTCTATCGCTTCTTATCGTCTTCAATTCTTTCACATAATACGGCTCCAACTCCTCAAAACTATTAACAATCAACCCAAAAGAATCCTTATTAGCTTGAACTATTTGATCTTGATAATGTTTAAACTTCGAAGGCATAGGTTTTGATAACTGAGCTAAGGTAAACTCAATTGGGTCAGGGATACCAGGCAGCAGAAAACGGTCCGAATCTACGTTGACATCAAGGGATTGAAAACTTCAAATTTTCTAAAACAACATTGAAAAAACAATTGATTCCTTGAAAAGAGAATCTGGGAATGTTCAAGTTTTAAGCGATGGACAAAGTGTATGGGAGCATGCAATCTGAAATGATGTAGCTTGGTTTTGGTGTGAGATTATCAAGAAGCTTTTGTGCAGGCTCCTGAAGAAGACTATAGAGGGAGAAGAAGTCATAACCCAAACCCAATGAAGGAAGCAAGTCAATGTTTTCACATCTTTTTGGAAATCCAGAAGAAGAAGGATATTGGAGTTGAAGAAGATTGATATTATTGAAACGAGAGAGTGATGGTTGAAAGCGAGATGCGTTAAGAGGGGTTGTTAGCAATATCAATCATGGGAATCATGTGGCTTTGTGCCATTAGAGGAAACAGGATGAAATGGAGCTTTTGGTTATTGGAAGCCATGGATTTTTATTTTCTCTCTCTCTCTCTCTCTCTCTCTCTCTCTCTCTCTCTCTCTCTCTCTCTCTCTCTCTCTCTCTCTCTCTCTCTCTCTCTCTCTCTCTGGGGGGGGTCTTTTTTAAAATAATGATGTAGTGTTTCAGTTTAAAGTCAGAACCACATAAGACTCTTTGCACTTAATTTTGGGAGGAAGAGACTCAATTTTTCCAGATTAAGACATTTGGAGCATCTCAGAAGCCTCCTAAATTTGAATTGTGTGTTGAGTTTATCTGATCAAGTTTCGTTTTTTGTTTTTTGGTTTTTTCTTTTCTTTGCACACTTTTTCATTTTCTTATGTTGATGAGAAACTCAACTTTGAAAATTATACTATGATAAAAAATTTGATTTATTGGTTGAAAGGGAGTGAGCTCCTTTTGATCGGTGGAACATATTCTAATATGCTACGTAAGTTTTTTTTTCTTTTCCAATAAACTCATACACATAAAAGGGGATGTTAAAATTATCAAAATAATATGCCATTAATGTTAAAATGAATAAAAAATAATATCATATCGGATTTATATTTATTATTTCATAGAAATTTGAGAGTGAATATTAAAATGAGAGTCAAGAGAAATTTTATGAGTTAAAATGTTGAGTTTAAACACTTGGATTGTCTAATAGAGCTTGAGTACAAATCGTGTCTCTGAGGCTTCTTATTTTATTCGACCTCGGAAGATTCCATCCACATGGTTAGGATCGTGACATGACTCTGACACCATTTATGAAGGGAAACTAAGCTCCACAATCTCTACATTGGTCTGATATTGTCCATTTTGAGCCTAGGCCCGCATGATTTTACCTTTTAGTTTCACTCAAAAGGCCCCATATCAATGGATTCCATTATATACCATGATCATTCCCGCTCTTAACTAAAGTGAGATTTTGTTTGTACTCCAACAATTCTCACACTAGAGATTTTATGATTTACGACTCTTTAAAAAAGACTTTTGGATAGTTAAAAAGCATGGACAAGGCTATTAATTAGTAGGGGGGATTTTGTAAATTTCATTATATACATAATTCCTTTAAATATCCCCCTCTTATAGGTAATTTTATTTTTAGATATTTACAGCAATAACCACTTTAATGATTAGCCCTTTTATTTTTATATTTTCCCTGATAAATAAAAATAATATATATATATATATATATATATATATATATATATATAAAAAAATTATTTCTTTTTAAATTAAACATCTAATTAGTAAAAGCGTTCATTTCTTTTTCTTTGATATATCTACACATTTCATTTAAAATAAATATACTTATTATAATTAAGACTTACATTTATATTTGTTAATATCTATAATTGTTTCAATTTTTCACACATATAGTTAAACATAAAACAATTTGAAAACTGTTTTTATTTTATTTTTTTAACTTATTAATTGTTTCATAAAAGTACTTAAATAACTCTATGATATAAAATATAATTAGTTTAGATTGTGATTCTTGTTAGAGTTACTTTCAGTAATGGACAATTTAATGTTGTTTATTTTATATAAACACAACCTTATATATATATATATATATATATATATATATATATATATATATATATATATATATATATCAAAACTACCACTTGGCAATTTAAATTATAATGTGAAAAGACGAAACATACCCTCGATTTAGTTTTCCTTAATTTGTGTAAAAATTTTGTAAGATTAAAGGAAATTTTAAATCTAAAAAAAATAAAACTATAACAAAAAAAAATCTTCAAGCTTCTGATTACTTCTTTCTTCTTCGATCATCCTCCCAACCGCCATTAATACTTCTTCAAGCTCTGAAATTTTGATAAGAAAATCACCGTAAGTTTAACAATGTTAAATGTGATCAACCGTTTATAAATGATAAAGAAACTAATAAATAGTAAAATGTCTAAACAAAAAAGCCACACATAATTTAACATGTTTATTTTTTATAAACTGTTTATAATTCATAAATCGAAAAAGATAAATTTTATAATGTGTTTATCATTAGTAAACCGAGTATAGAAAGATAACTAACTTGAGGTGAAAAAAAAAAGTTTAATTGAATTGAATGTTTAACATGTTTATATTTAATAAACAGTGTATTATTGATAAACAAAAAAGCAACAATTTTTAAATATAAGAAACAATACCTAAACTAACCAGATCCAACGATGATACTGTTAATCGGAAAAAAGAACAACAATGCTCCAAAAACAGAAGCAGTGAAGCTGCTTTCTTACCCAAATCTCGATGACAACACGACAGGCGAGCTCCGGTGTTGGAAACGACTGAGATGCGACCAAAAATCATCTGGGATTGAACATAACGATGAACTTGATGAAAAAAAACTATACAAAATAACTCAAGAACTTTGAACTCCGGCGAGCAAAAACCCAAAATCCGGCGAGGCTGTTTACTCGACGAAGAACATTGAAAAAAATCAAAAATTCGGCTTAAAACTGAGGAAAAATCGAAGGAACAACAACAAATAAATTACCTCAAGGAAAACAAAGTTTCGTTTATCCGGCGACTCTCACGATTTTGCGACAATGGAAATGGATCTAACAAAACATTGTTGGCTTGTTATTATTGGAAAATGAAGGATAAATGGAAGAAGAAGATTGAGATATTTAGGTTCAATCTAAATAAAGATTCCATAAATTAATGAAAACTGATTTGATTTCAAAATTAAAAAAAAAAGTAAATTATAAATGAAATAAAATTAATAAGATATAGTTTTAACAGACATGGAAAGAGAACATTCTGAAGGGTATAGTCATAAAATGGTAAATTGGAAACCATCAGATATAAACATATGATTTTTTAGTATTTTTTATATTAGTTGAAATTTATTATTAATTTTGAAATTGGGTGAATTAAAGTGGTTATTGTTGTAATTAATTCTTTTTGTTATTATATTCATTAAAAGTTTATTTGAATGAAAAATATTATCATAACGATCTAAGAGACTAAATTTAATATATTAGTTTATAAATATTGAAATTAGAAGCTCACGTGAATTATTTTATAATTATACGATTTTTCTTCTTCTTTTTCTTTATTGTTTTTTAATGTAAAAGAATTTGTATGTAATTGTAACGACCCGACCCAAAATAACTATAATAATCAAATAAACAATAAATGACTCATTTAAAACAGAGTTAAACCAAATAGTAGCAGAAGCAATTATTTATTTACCAAAAGGTATTCAAAATAAAACCTTTATTTTGGCGCCATTTTAAAGAATTAAAACAAATAAAATAAGTGAAAATGAAATCCCATCAAAATAAAGACTAACAAAATAGTCAATAAAATGAAATAAATAAATGACAAGTCCTAAGGGCTCTCAGTGTAGCGCCATCCTCGTCAATCGCCATGGTTTCCATTATTATCAATGTTACATGCAAAATAAAAGTTTGTAGGGCATTCGAATACTGTTAGTTTTTAGCTCAGTAGATTAATCTGAACTCAAATAAGTAAATTAAATACAAACATCTCATATCAGTAATTATTTATGGATACAAATCCATTACCACAATTTAGATAATATTTAGTAGGTACATAGCCTACAATATCTTACAAAATAATAACATAGCTCAGCTCTGAAAGATAATAACCACAATGTAGGTACTTAGCTGTAACGTCCCGTTACTTTTAGAGGTAAATTTTTTTTTATTATTTATTAAAGCTTTTAAAGTTTAGTTTTAATTCAGAAACTTCTATTTTAGTAGCTATTTTCGTCCGAATTAGTTTTTAATCGTTTTAGTACTTTAATTATGTTTTGGTGATATTAATAATTATTAACGGGCCAATTGATAATTATTAATCACCTTTAGATTTATTTACAAGCTTCGGGTTTCGTTTTTAAAGCAAAAACAAAAGAGGGACGTAGGCGCATTACCCGATTTCTTAAATATCTAAAAATCACTATTCATCATCTTTAAATATCAATACTTAGCCAAAATTAGAACAAAAAATCTGCTCCTTCTTCCCCTTGCTGCCGTGAACCACCAAAACCCTCTCCTTTTTTTTTATTTTCTTTATTTCTCGGTAGATCGTCTCGATTCTACTATCGTTGGAAAGCCCTTGGCCCGTAGATCATTTCCAACCTACCGAACGTAATTTTCGCTCGTTTTATCGAGGCTTAAAGGTATGTTAAAGTTTCTTATTTTTGTTATGAATAGTGTTTTAATGGTGGAATTGAGTTGTAATCTTCGAATTCGTTCACCGGAGCTTTAAGATATCAATCGGGAAAGTTGTTATAGTCATTTTTAGGAACTTTCCCTAAAACCTAAAACCAAGTTTGAGCCGGAAACTCGTTCCTTGTAGTTTTCCCTCTTTGGGCTTTGTTTAGGATGTTTAGTTTATTATGTTTTTGCTATTTTCTATTTGTTTCGGAAATGGTTTAATGCTCAAAACCCTAAATTGCGAATACCCATTAAGGTTACCAACCTCCAAAGTACCCGAAACCAAACCAAAATGTCTTTAAAGTGCTTAAAATCCGGAAAACAATTCCTTTTCTTCCTTTCCCTTGGGCCGTGGGCCTCTTGGCATAAGTTCCGGGTTGTTTTGTCTTTTATTTTAGTATCGTGATGATCGTTCTTCGATTCGGTTAATTAATATACTTTAGGTGTATTTAATTATAGGTTTCGTGCATAGATCGTGATTCTTGGTCAACCGGTGTTTCGGAGTTGACTTCGCTTACAAGGTGAGTTTAAAATGAAAGTTAGTTGTTTTATGAATTAAGTTTCATTATGTTATTGTTTATCGAAGTTAAGCGGGATTTAGCTTCTTAGAAGTTAAGTTTGGTTAGAGACTTTAATTAGGAAGTTAGTGGAGGAAAGTTTGGATTTATGGTTAGTTCGATGATTAGAGAACATCGGAGAGGTTTGTAAGTATGGAAATGAGATTTGGAGATGTTAGATGAAAGTGGAATGGAAGTTACTTTGATGGATTTGGAAGTAAAGTAATTAGAAGATGCACTTGAGTGTTAACTCGTGTAATCTAGATAGTTAGGCTTCGTAATAGCTTAGAAGGATTCTTTGAGTTTAACTAACTTTTAGGAAGCTTAACAGTTTGTAAAGTGACCCATGATAGTATGTTGATTCGGTTCCATACGTATCATGTGGTGAAATGGTGAAATGGTGAAATTCCTGATACCTGAAATGGTGAAAGTCCTGATATCCGAAATGGTGAAATTCCTGATACCTGAAATGGTGAAAGTCCTGATATCCGAAATGGTGAAATTCCTGATACCTGAAATGGTGAAAGTCCTGATATCCGAAATGGTGAAATTCCTGATACCTGAAATGGTGAAAGTCCTGATATCCGAAATGGTGAAATTCCTGATACCTGAAATGGTGAAAGTCCTGATAACCGATGATTGAGATATGATACATGGTAGTACGTGCATCCGGATCCGTACGTACCATGGTATTATGATCTATGATACGGCACATGATAGTATGTTGATTCGGTTCCATACGTATCATGGTGCGATGGTTGTGATATGGTACGTGGTATGTTGATTTCGATCCATACAATAGCACGATACGATGAAACTTGTTTGGTAATAAGGATAGTTAATGTTAATTTTACCGATTCTTTAGAAACGTGTAGTGAGACTTAGTTGTGAATGTTAATTACACTTTAAGTCTTTATTCTTTTTCTATCTCATGGTATTGACATGTATGGGTGACATTCTACTATCGATTGATTGTATGGAAATTTGGAAGTGTGGATGTGAGTAGTATTGGGCATTTTAGGCCTTTGGACACGATTTCGGTTATGAGATTTTGTTCATAGGATTACTTGCTTTTGTTTTACTCTCACTAGCATGTTATGCTAATGGTGCTACACTTAAAATTTTCAGGTAAACCTCGAGTTAAGAAGCGTGGTAGAGGAGGTGGAGCCGCGTGATTGATCGAGAGGGTGTATGGACAATACTAGAAAACTCATGTTGTTTAGCATTCATTGAAATGCTTGTAATTATTCCATCTTTACATAACTTGTGTCTTTTTGAGCCCGAAAGGGTATTTGTGTAAAATATGTCTATGTTTTATGGTCTAAATGTCTTTTGGAATGCGAAATTCCCGATTTATCGCTTTTTCTGGAATTTGGGTTGTAAACAGGTTTTGATTATTCGATTTTTAAACGAACCCATGCCGTTTTTCTTTAGAAATCGAGTCTTCCGCTGTGCATTTGAATTTAAAGAATTTAACGGGTTCGGGTCGTTACATTAGCCTATGTCATCTCTTTGTTATTATGAAACTTGTATGGCATGGATACTCGTCCATCTCTACCATTTATCAATAATTAGTAGGTACTTAGCCTACGTCATCTCTTTGTCATTATTAAACTTGCATGGCATGCTATGCACATGAAAATATGATCATGGTGCCTTATAACCCACCATGATACGTGACATAACATCCATTATTAAATTACTATTAAATTTGTATATATGTATCATAATGGGGTATAGAGCCATTAATGATACGAGCCATATTATACACTTGAAAATATGATCATAGTGGGGTATAAGGCCACTGATGATATGTGCCATAGTATACACTCTACAAATTTAATATATATTAATTATTATGTTAGTTTAATCTCAAACTGCTATTAGGCCCTAATTATAGCACATAACCAACTAACGAACATAAATCAAATAAATATAATATTTGCAAATCAAACGAGCACATAATAACAACAATAATAATAATAATTAAAATCAATAAATCATCTCCCGAAAATATCATAATAATCACATAACAAACAAGAAATCACATGGAATTTAATTTAACTTCTAAGTAGGAATTAACCTACCTTAATGGCAAATCGAGCAAGCAATCGAGCTCAAAATAATGCCAAATAAAATCCTAGAGATGCCCAAAACCAGTATTGACATTAATTTAAAGTCAATTTAATGAAAACTGGAAAAACAGGACGAAAATTGGCTCAAATTGAACCAAAAGTGGCCCTGAACCGGTCTGGACTAGCTGAACCAGTCCAGCCGATCCAGTTGGACCGGCTTATCCCTAACCTCAGGCAGGCAGCACGCACGGAACAGGGGGATAAGAAATTAAAGGGAATCAAAATTGACATAAATTACCAAAGAAACGGAGGTAATCGAGATTGAATTCTTTGATTTTTCCGGCAACTTCAAAGAGTTCCTTAAATTTTGTTTTCAACATCACAAGGCAACCCGTGAATTGTTTTTTATTCAAAAATTACGGTAAGACAACGATTAGCAAAATAGTTTACGAATTTACATTGAAGAACTCAAAACGGAAAAACACAAGGCTGGGGAAATGCGGCTGATGTGATGGAGAGGAAGAGAAAAGAAAGGAATAAATGAAATTTGACCTAGGTTTTAGTGTCCAATCATTGGCTCGAAATTACAATAATGCCCCTAGAATGAATAATATGAGTTAGGGACGTAAACAGTATTCAGGCCATATCTTTTTACTCGGAACTCGAAATTGAGCGTAGTCAATTGCGTTGAAATCATAACGACAAGATGGTTAATAATAACTTAAAATTAAGTCATTTAGATCAAAATTTAATAAAAGACTAAAATGCCCTTACCAAAATATCGAGTCGTTACAGTAACTCATTTTTAATTTGAACAAAATTAAACTAAAAAGAACTACTTGTAGATGTTATAGGTAAACATTTCACTGCTAAAATAACTTACCAAAACAAAATAGAAACATATTTAAAATCAATTATAAAATTATATATAATATAAGGGATGGAAGGAATTGTCATTTTTTTATTATAAAAAAATAAGGAATTACTTTGAAATCTACCTACATTGTGAAGATGTATTTTTATAATAATAGAAATGTTTTAGATTAAAATTAGTTTACATAATAGTTTAAATAAAAAATCAAACAAATTGACTGAATCAACTTAAGCAACAAAAAAAGGATTAATTAAGTAAATAGTCGAAATTGTTTCTTATTTAGCCACTCAATATATAATTTCATTTTTTAACCACTTCAAGATTCTCTATTTTCCAATATACCAACTACACCTTTTTACTATATTTAATTTGCACTAGTTGTGGAGCTATTTGATCATGAATAAAAAAATCAGACTTTTAACTTTAAAACTTTTCACTTTTTACAAACTCTAACTCAAGTTTTATCTTTTTCTTCAATGGTCTCACCGTCGCCCCTCTGATCAGAGCCACCGCGCTTCCCTGCCTAGATTTAATCGAGACCACGTTTCTCACTCTGTCGCGTGATTCCAGATTCTATAGTGAGTGGGAATTGGGGAATGGAAAGGAAATGAAGAGGAGATGATAATGGTCATGTGGCGAATGTGATGTGACACAAATTAGGCCATCACATTTTTTTGTCCTCATTCCTCTTAGTCTTATTACCTGGCATACGGGTGTGTTTGGAAGAAATTGATGATAAGTTGCAGGAGCGAATGAAGAAGAAGAACAATATGGGTTTTTATTTGAATTGTTGATGGATGATTTGGAATTGGAAGAGATTCTTGTTGGATGTGATTGAAATTAATGGAGGGATATTTATTAGTTTTTCGAATACAACCTTTGTTTAGTATTTTTTTTTTTATCTTCCTGTTTTTCTTCAGATTTACGGGGAAATGAAATGTAATCGAGGGTCTGAATTTGGAAGAAGAAAGAAAGAGAATTGTGGCTTCGCGGATTCTAATTTATGTGAAGGACGAAAGAGAAGCTCATATATGGTACAATACATTTCTAATGTAAGTACAATACACTAGTGAGGTTGAATAATGGAGGAGCTCAAATTCAGTATTGTGTAGTACAGTTTCGGATGTAGGCAAATTGGTTTGTACATTATCAAATATAATACAGTATCTTGACAAGAATCATGGATCCGACCTGGTAAATGTTTTGTACATTACATTTAATACATTACAAGCGTATTATAAACAATATTATGTTAGTTGATGTTCAAATAGCTTAGTATAGTACATCATATGTATAATGTACAACACAACACATAATGTACACAATACTATGTTGTGTGTTGTTCATACATTGTCAGTACATTACATTAATAAATAATACTGAAAATATTGTTTACAATACGAATTGTGTAGTTTGGTAGTAAGAATCTTCATTTTTTGCAATTCTTTTTTTAATGAAGAATTTTGTGTCCTTATTTTTTGTATTTGGCTTAAATACAAAAATAAGGACACGAAATTTGTTAGGTCTCCATTATCTCCATAATTTGTGGGATTTTTTTTTGCTTAATTTGTTTTTTATTTAAATGATTAGGGGTTTTATTATCAATCCAATCTATTTCTCTTTATTCAAGTGGCTAGTTTTTGAAAAAAAAAATCTTTTAGTGATTAAAATATGCTTTTACTCAAATTTGTGGCTAAATACATAAATAGCCCAAAAAAATGTTTGGTTCGATTTTTTTAGTGAAAAAAGTTGATTAGTTTATAATTTTTTGAAGTGGATGTTGAATCGATCTGTTCATACCACTCTCTTTCATATAAATAATTTTGGCCCTCAAAAAAATTTCTGACGTCGTACATATTACTACAGAGAAACGTGAAGCTTCAGTTCTAGAGACGTCATATACTAATTCACGCTCATGTTGACAACAAAAGTTCAAAGTATGTAGTGAGTTTCAAAATTCAAACTCGTTGAAAGAGAATTAGAGATCAATTTGCTCACAGTTAAAATTCAAATGTACAGAAGTTCCGTTCTTTGATTTAATAAAAACAAGTTGTGTTGTGGGGTGAAATGTCAGTACACATGGAATTTCTCACTGGTTCAAAGAATGGACAATCGATATGTCTACGTCTCGTAGAAGACTATGTCTACGTCGTCTTGGAGGCTACGTCTACGACTTTAATCCTCAAAGAATGGACAAACGTTATTCGTTTACTGTAGACACGTTTAAGTTACTCATCTCGACTTTAATCCTCTTGTATGACTCACATACTAAGTCGTGATTTCATAAGAGTCACTTAGGGTTTACTATTTGAATGTTTGATATTTATATATTTCCATATATTCCTAATATCATTAATTGAATCAATCTAGATAATATTAATTGACGAGGATGGCGCTACACTGAGAGCCCTTAGGATTTTTTATTTATATATTTTATTTCCTTTTTGAATATTTTATTTTATTGACTTTTTGTTAGTCTTTATTTTTATGGAATTTTATTTTTACGTATTTATTTGTTTTAGTTATTTAAAATGGCGCCAAAATAAAGATTTTATTTTGAATATTTTTGGTATATAAATAGACGCTTCTGCTACTATTTGGTTTAACTCTGTTTTAAATTAGTCATTTATTACGTATTTAATTATTTCTGGTTGTTTTGGGTCGGGTCGTTACAAGTGGTGATGAAGATGACGGCGATGTCGCGAACAGGCTACGACGCGGCCGAGGTCGACCATTGGGATCATGTGGCCATGAGCTAGGGGTGTTCAAAAAACCTGACGAACCCGGCATACCCAAACCAAACCGAGTGGGTTGGGTTGGGTCCATTTTTGTTTCGGGTCTCCTTGGTTCATATTTTAGTAGAACCGAATTTTCGGTTCGGGTCTCGGGTCCAAACCGACCGAAACTTTAAATATTATATAATTTTTAGAATATTTTTTTTACTTTACTATTTTTCTTTTAATTTTTATTCAATAGGCCAACCTTCTTTTTTTTTTTTTTTTTTTCTTTTTTAGTTTTACTTTGCTTAAAAAAAATGATTTTACAAGTTTTTGATTTTTTTTTCTTTAATGTTTTTACAAAAAAAAATGTTCATAGGGCCAACCCGAAGACCCAACCTTACCTTCATAGTGTCGGGTTGGGTTATCTCTTGAATTCGGGTTGTTCAGGTTAGGCATATGAACAACTCGAAAAATCGGTTTAGTCCAAAAATTAGATGAAAACCGACCCAAACCGGCCCCGTGAACACCCCTACCTTGAGCCATGTAAGGGAACATGAGGAAGTGCGGTGGACATGCCATGGGCTGGCTAAGGGCGAGGGCGATGCTTTTATTTTGCTTTGTGATGTGGTTTTTGTAGGAGTAGTTTTAGTTTTTTTATCACACTCGAAGAAATCTTGGCTAGCTAGCTGCCCATTCATACTCTCTTTGGACTTTGGACGGATGGCAAGAACGGAAAAACATGTCCCCGCTACACGAGTTAGTAAGAAGAGAACTCCTACTTTATTTATCGGGGATAAACAAAGTTTAACTTTAGTTAAATTAAGGGATGATCGTGGGTTTATAAAAATAGAAACAACATTTCCATTGATATGAAATATTTTGTATAAAACAAAAAAACAAAGTCAGGGGGACATAGACCTGATATAATTTTTCCTAAAATAAAATAAAATAATAAACATAGGTTAGGTTGCTACTTGATTTATACAATTTTCCCGTAAAAATATGAAGATGATTCATGAACTAGAAGTTTATCCACGATTGGAAAAACAATCTAAATGACGATGGAGAGAAAGAGGAACATACTAAATCGACCAAGAATATTTTTAAAATATGAAATATAGTATATCTACCTCAAATTGGATGGAAGAAGATCCAGTTTGGTTGAATGTGGTCGTTGTTGAGGACCTTCAATTTAGTAGATTAGTTTAAAAAAAAGGTAAAATACAAATGAGACCTCTGGTTTTTTCTAAATGCATGAACACCCCCCTGTGGTTTGAAAATGGAAAATCACACCCCTGTGGTTCCAATTTTTTTCAATCAGACTCTTCCCCTTCAATGCCAATAATTTTCTTTTAGCCATAACTTCTTCATTTGAACTTTGATTTGGATGATTCAAGATGTTTTGGAACCTTCTTTATTTTGGTCTCTACGTTATGGTCATTTCAAAACTTCTAAATCATCAATAATCAAAAGAGTTAACGGTGTCAATCATACCTAGTATTTTGATGTTAATAAACTCTTTTATTTTTTAATCATTTAAAAGTTTTTAAGTGACTATTATGTAGAGCCTGAAATGAGGATTCTAAAACATCTTGAATCATCCAAATCAGAGTTCAAATGAAGAAGTTATGGCTAAAAGAAAAGTATTTATATTGAAGGGGAGGGGTCTGATTTAAAAAAATTGGAACCACAGGGGTGTGATTTGCCATTTTCAAACCATAAGGGGTGTTCATGCATTTGGAAAAAACCACAAGGGTCTAATTTGCATTTTACCCTTTTAAAAAAAGTTCATTCGTATGAAAAAAATAATTGGTTCAAAATATTTAATATTTTGAATTGATAAATTATTGGGTTTTAAATTTGTGGATGATGTACATTTTTCAATTGGGTTAAAATAAAAAAATAACCAATTGATTTTTTTTAAAAGAAAATTAGATCATTAAAAAATTCACATGTTTAACAATAAAAGTAAAAACAAATAATAATAATAATAACGGTAAAATGCAAATAAGCCCCCTGTGGTTTTTGCCAAATGCATGAACACCCCCCATGTGGTTTGAAAATGGTAAATCATACCATGTGGTTCTAAATTATTCCGATAAGACCTCATTAACGCTTTTGGTTACTGATGATTTAGAAGTTTTGAACTGACCATAACTTAGAGTCCGAAATGAGGATTCCAAAACATGTTGAATCATCTAAATCAGAGTTCAAACGAAGAAGTTATGACTAAAAGAAAATTAATAGCGTTGAAGGGGAGGGGTTCCAAAACTTGTTTATTGTATAATTATTAGAATATCTCGGGAGATGATTTATTGATTTTAAATATTATTATTATTACCGGAGTTCGATTTATAAATCGTTCGTCCGAGATTCTTAACTGTTTCTTTACCTTATGTCATTTACTTATTGCCCCTTTACTTTATGTTGGTTGTGATTTCTTTAATATTCGCACTTTACTTTATTTACTTTTACAAGCATATGCAAGCATATGCATAACATTTTGCACCATTATTTATTGTACCATAACATCTCGCATCATTGAAAAGAGAAAAAGAAAAGAATGAAAGGAATGGTGGATGAGTTGAATACCGACGTTACCTTCATGCATAAGGAATGGTGGATGAGTTGAATACCCACGTTACCTTCATCATGCATAAGGAATGGTGGATGAGTTGAATACCCACGTTACCTTCATGCATAAGGAATGGTGGATGAATTGAATACCCATGTTACCTTCATTTCATGCATAAATGGCGAATGCGTATCCTACGGGATGTACTCATTACTTTTATGCATATAATAGATGAGAAAGAGAATCGAGATGTTATAATTATGCAAAGTTTATTTATTTTTCTCATTTATGTTATAACAAGTTTATGGATGAACAATTAGACTAAGTGTGCTAATTAGTATCATCATTTGGAAAATATGGATTAGAATGGCCTAGACTTTGGAGAATTCTAGGAAAGAAAGTGTCGGATTAATTGGACACAAATCGAAATGCGAGTTTGAGGTCTATCTTTACTTTTTATGCTTATTATTCTCACTGGGCTTAGTTTGTTAGCTCATGATATTACAAAATTTCAGGTAATGCCCTGGCTAGAGGCCGTGGAAGGGGAGATGGTGTTGCGTGATCGAGGGATGTTGACCTCGAGATGGACTCTTCTGTTGTAAAGTTTATGAATTTTACTTTTGAGAACTTTGAAGGATTTGTGAATTATACTTTGTATTTAGCTCATAAGAGCTTTTTATCGTTGTTTTTATGATATTACATCTTGAACTTTTGATTGGAACTTAATGTTCCATGTGATTTTATTAGATTTAAAAATTAAGATGTAAACAGGTTTTCGGCATGCCAACTTTCAAACAAAACCACGCAAAATTTTCTTAAAATTAAAGACTTCCGCTGTTTTATCTGATTTTAATTTATTTAAAAGTGACGGGGCATCACATGACCTCACAGTCACCAAACATAAATCGTGCGTATTATAACACCACACGTACTACTCCTCTTTGGTAGTACTAAATAGCGAATCACATCGCTAATAATATCATACTAACTCGATTCTACACGAAGAATCTCTCCAAAGTCTCTTTTAACTACCTTATAACCACTCGAAATAAAAGGAGTATCTAATACTTTTCTCCAAATTTCGGAATCTAATTCTCCTCGAGAATATAACTTAATCCACCAATAACATCTTACTTTAAACAACAACCAATCTTAACTAATTTTCCTTATGCACTTTCCTTAACTCCCAAATAACATACATTCTTGGAAAGTTCTTGTAACGTCCCGTTATTTTGTGATAAATTTTATTTATTTATTTATTTATTTATTTTAATTCAAGTAATTAAGTTCATTTATTTATTATTAAATTAGAAATTTGCAATTTATTTCATTTTAATTCCTTTTAATGGCTTTATTTATTTAATTACGTTTTAATGGTGTTAATAATTATTAACGGGCCAATTAATAATTATTAATCACCATTGGGTTAGTTTGAGATGTTCGGGATTCGTTTTAAGCCAAAAGTCTTAAAAAGGGCAAAATCGTAATTTCCAACTTCCTAAATATCTATTTACTATTTGTCATCTTCTTTAAATGAGTCATTGACTCATTTTTGACCAAAACATCACCATTTTCTTCTCCAAACCCGAGCAACAAAGGGAAGAAAAGAGAAGAGGAAGAAACGGTCGCCCGGCTCGTTTCTTGGCCGTTTTGCGTGATTTCGGATGCGTTGGAAAGCTCTCGCCGAGACCTTTCTACCCATTCCACTCTTGGAACGTTTCCAACTCTCTAAGGTGTTTTTGAACTTCGTGGTTGATCGCTCCTTCGAACTTAGGAGCTAAATCATCTTATTAATAAGGTGAGAATAGTTAGCATTTAAATTAAATATGGAAAGCAAACTAGTGTGATGGTTTGAGAGTTTGAAACTAAGATTAGAATCCGAACCTAAGATTAGAGGGTTGTGAGTTAGTGCCCTTAGGATTAAGAGTTAATCCTTTAAGTGAGAACTTAGAAATTCTCGAGAAAGACTTTGAATCTTAGAAGATTCTAACTTAGTTTCGTTATGAAACTAAGGTTGGATTATTTTGAAGTCAAAATGATCCAACTTGTAATTTAAAACGGTTAATAGAACCTCGGATTATTTGGAAGTATAGAATCCAGGAGGACATAGGTTAATCGTTTAAATTATGATTCTAATCTTATTACTAATATCGGAGTTCGATCGTCATATCGTTCATTCGAGTTTCTCAGTTATTTTACTTTTTGTCATTTACTTTATGTCTTTACTTATGCCCATTTACCTTATGTGTAATTTAATTACTTTATCATTTACTTTACTTTATTTAATTGTACAAGCATATGCAAGCATATGCATAACATTTTGCACCATTATTTATTATACTACAACATCTCGCATCATTGAAAAGAGAAAAAGAAAAGAATAATAAGAATGAAAGGAACGGTGGATGAGTGGATTCCCACGTTACCTTCATGCATAAGGTGAATGATGGATGAGTGGATTCCCACATTACCTTCATCATGCATAAGGTTGAATGGTGGATGAGTGGATTCCCACATTACCTTCATGCATAAGGATAAGGGTGGATAGTTTGTAAAAATCCACATTACCTTCATTACATGCATAAATGGCAATTGCGTATCCTATGGATGTACTCATTACTTTTATGCATATGATAGATGAGAAAGAGAGTCGAGATGTTATATTTTTTTTGCAAAGTCATTTACTTTTCTTACTTTATGTTATAACAAGTTAAAGGATGAACAATTAGCCTAAGTGTGCTAATTAGTTTCATCAAATGGAAAATATGACTTAGAATGACCTAGACTTTGGAGAATGCTAGGAAGGATTGTGTCGGTTTATTGGACACAAATCGGAATGCGAGTTTGAGGTCTATATTTACTTTTTATGCTTATTATTCTCACCTGGGCTTAGTTTGTTAGCTCATGATATTACAACCAATTTCAGGTAATGCCTTGGCTAGAGGTCGAGGAGGAGGAGGTGGTGGTTGCGTGATCGAGGGATGCTGACCTCGAGATGGACTAATGGTTTTGTAAAGTTTATGTCTTATTTGATAAACTTTAAGGAATTGTATTTTGTATTTGGCTCCTAAGAGCCTAATGTTGATGAATTATGACATTATATATTTGAACTCCTGATTTGGACTTAAAGTCCATGAGATTTGATTAGATTTGAAAATTAGGTTGTAAACAGGTTTTCGGCATGCCAATTTTCAAACAAAACCACGCCAATTTTTCGTAAATTAAAAGACTTCCGCTGTTTTCTCTGATTTTAATTTATTTAAAAGTGACGGGTCGTCACAGTTCTAAAGTCTATTAACCCTCTTAACCTCGATCTAACATAAACGTCAAGCAATTTGAAAACATAAAAGTAATCACAACCATTTTAAACTCATCGTATAATCGAATTCAACTCCGAATCACCGGTTGACCAAAAATCACGATCGATGCACGAAACCTATAATTAAAATACACCTAAGGTATATTAATTAACCGAATCGAATAACAATCGTCACGATACTAAAATAAAAGACAAAACAACCTGGAAATGCCCCCAAGAGGCCCACGGCTCAAAGGGATTTCAAGGTGAAGTTGGTTTTCCGGATTTTTAAGCACTTTAAAAGGGTTTCGAGTTGGTTTTGGGCACTTTGGAGGTTGGTAATATCAATGGATAAACATGATTTAGGGTTTAGGTCAAAAGTTCAATCCCGAACAATTTAGTAAAATCATAAAACATATCAAATTCAAAACTCTAACCATCATGAAAAATGAGAATAACTCAAGAAATGGCTTTTGGCTCAAACCCGATTCTAGGGTTTAGGGAAAGTTCTAAATATGCATAAAACCAACTCCCTCGATCTAAATCTCCGAGTTCCCGAGCAAGAATTGGAAGATTAAAACCAAAATCACCATTAAAACACTATCTGAAGCTTTAGGTTTTGAACTTAAACATACCTTAAAGCCTTGAGAGAATGGATGGAAAGTTCGATTGGTAGGTTGGAAATGATGCTCGGGCCCGTGGCTATCCAACGCAACCGAAATTGTGACGATCCGGCAAGAATCGAAGAAAAGCCAAAAATTGGAGAATCACCAATGATACTCTCGGCCTTGGGAAGAAAAGAAGAAGAAAATTTGGTATTTTGTCTAATTTTAGCTTATTTAAGTAGAAAGATGAATAGTGATTTAGATATTTAAGAATTCCGGAAATGACGCATACGTCCTTTTCTTGCCTTAAGCTTTAAAAACGAAACCTGGAACCACTTAAACTAGCCCAATGGTGATTAATAATTATTAATTGGCCTATTAATAATTATTAATACCATCGAAACTAATTTAAGCTAAATAAACAGTTAAAAAGGTTTCCGAACGAAATTAACTATTTACTTCTAAATAACAAATTCTAAAATTATCTTTAACACTTAATTCAATAAATAAAATAATAATAAAAAAAATTTCACCTAAAAAATAACCTGGACGTTACAAATAATTTTTTAAATTAAAATACATTGATGTAACCTTGACGTTTCAATTATTCTTGAAAATTATTAAGTATATATTGTTATTTGTAATTATAAAAATTAGTTGGAAAATTTTAAATTAATCTAAAAAATAAATTAGACAAAAAAAAAATCCCACAAAATATTGTAGAGTGACACATGTCAGGTGGCGAAGAGGGACGTAACGGCTAGCTGTCGGCTTCGGATGGATGTTTTGTTTTCAAACTGTACGGAATTTGATTTCCTCTCCAACGGTCCGCTGGGCAAAGACCGCCTTGCCGAGAAAAACCACCGTTCTTCCTCTAGAGTCAGGGCCGATTTCAGAATACCCAAAAAGACTTCAAGCCTGCGATCTGTGAGTTGAATAAAACCTCCTGAAAGTCGAAGGAATCACTGTTGAGGAAGCATGCATTTTTCGAAAAACCACCGTTCTTCCTCTAGAGTCATAACTTCAGGGCCGATTTCAGAATCCACAAACTTTCAACACGACTTCAAGCCTGCGATCTGTGAGTTGAATAAAGCCTCCTAAAGTCGAAGGAGACCACCAATCCAAAGGTCCTCCATAGCTAGGAAGCATGAAGCGAAGGGTCCAATTTCACTTAAAACAAAAGAGAGTCGCCTTGGAAGGGATTAAGAGAGCTAGACTTCGTGAAAACATTCAAACCGACTGATAAAGTATCATAAAGTCAGTAGTCTTCACATTTACAACTTTGTTCAGGAATTAAATCCATCGGTTTCAGCAAATAGATCAAGGTTTTGGGGAAAGAGACTATCTTCTTATTTCCCTTTACTCGTTCTGGTGGCCCATTAAAGAAGTTTCTGATAAGGCTCTTCCAACCAATCCCAGATGGAATGGAATAACAAGGTTGTTCTTTTTCCCATTTCCATATTACACTTCCCCTCTTTTTTGTGACTTTCGGATCCGTCTGTAAAATTTATGGTTTGAAAGCAGGTCTTCAATCCAAACTACAACTTCTCTTTTTAGGGACACCTCAAAATATTGCTGATTATTTCTTTCAATTTTGCTACTACCTTTGGTTTTGTCCTTAGAGATTGTGAAGAACCCAATCTGATATCCCATTTAATCTAGAGTGCAAGAGACACTATTATAAAAATTATGTGAGATGCTCTTCAGATTCTTGCTATTTAGCTACAAGTTGGGGGAATATTAATGGAATTTATTTTATTCTTGTAACAATTTACTTGTGATGACCACTTGAAGTTTTTTATTGCTTTTGCCAATTAGGCTTTTTGACAAGTTGTAATGAAATCTCTCTGTTAAGCCACTGAGATTATAAATAGAAAACATGCTTTATTTATGTAACTTGGTTTCATATGTCAAAAAATGGCAGGACATGATCGGATGACAATGACGATAGAACTGAAAGAGATGAAGAAACACCAAAGAAGGTATTCACGTCATCATTGCCCATCTTTTATTTGCTTCATCTTTATATGAAAATATTCAATATTTTAATTTTTTATATAGCCTTAGTGTCAGTTTTTTTTTTGGCATCAATTTTCTTACAATCTTTGTAGGTTGAATCAACCAAGAAGAGGTTGAACTAGAGTCTGCCTCCAAGAACCCTCTTCATGCTAAGAAGGCAAAGTCAGCTATGCCTAAAAAGACTGGTGATTCTTTTTTGACCATTTGTTTTATTTTTTAACTCATGTTTCGGTATTAACATTGTCTTAAGGATGACTGAACCTCACTCGAGAAAGAACTGTGTGTTTCTCAAATTGTATAAAGATATTATATTTCCTTTTTTTGATCTGGTAATCATAAATATCATCATTTATGATTCTATAGTTCCTTTTTTTTATTTGTTTTATTTTTTAGCTGTTCCTTTTTTTGTTTACCGGTGTAGGTGACACCATAAGGGGTTTTGTGTTTTCTAGGGAAACGGGACAGAGAGAAATCACCAGATAAGAGACATTTTGATTTATTATGTTTTATATTTCAGTGTATGATGCATACGATTTTCTATCGTTGCTGATGGTTATTTGTTTCAGAGGATCGTGATTAACATTTTTGATGTGAGAACTGGAAAAGTGATGAGATATTTCAAAGGAACTCCTGATGAATTTTCAGTTGGGACTGGTGGTGTTACTGGAGTATCTTGGCCTGTTTTCAGGTATTTTTTATTTAGGTTTTGTCAGACACTTTTTAAAAATTACTCAAATGACATAATTATACATCAATAATTTATTGAAGTAAAAAAACCAACAAATTCATTGAAAATAATAATGAAAAATAATCAAATACTTTAATAAATAATTGAACTTAAAACTTAAAAAAGTAAAAAACAATTTAATTCATTGAAGATATACCCATGAATTATAGTTCAAATAACATAACTATAGTTCAATAATTTATTGAAGTAAAAAAACCAACAAATTCATTGAAAATAATAATGAAAAATAATCAAATACTTTAATAAATAATTGAACTTAAAACTTAAAAAAGTAAAAAACAATCTAATTCATTGAAGATATACCCATGAAAAATAACGAAAGTGTAGTTCAATTATTTATTGAAGTATAGTTTTGCTATTTGAGTGGTTTTTAAAAAGTTCTGACATTTTAGTAACTAGTATGTAAATTTATGCTATTTCACACAAATTTTATTTCTTTTTATTCAATATTCGTTACTATAATAGATGATTTTGGGATTGTTGAAAATACCGTAGTACAAGGTTAGACAGTAACTTTATGGAGAACCCTCTCTCTCTCACACGCACATGATTTATCCGTCTAGAAGCTTCTAACAATGAATTTTTTCAGCTACAATGCTTAATTGAGGTAAGGAAGTTGGACGTTTTCTTTTTATTCTCTCTCAAAGGAAATTTAGGAAGCTACTGTTTGATTATAAAGTACTTACAAATTTTTAAAGCCATCACAATTTCTCCCTTTCTAGTTTTTTCTCTCCTTAAATTTTAGGATGAGTTTTGATGTAGTTTCCCCATGACAACTAAATTTTTTCATGCCATGACATATTTTTGTAGGATGGATTGTCACTATAGTCCTTATTTTTTATGCATAAGGAGAATTTGTACCTTTTCTATGTCTACAATTTTTAACTTCTCATTTTATGATGTAAGAATGGTTAGTATTCATTTGGGACAGCAAACAAGTTTCTTATGAGATTGACAAAAGATGCAGTGAGATCAACTTAGGTAACGATGAAGTAGGTGTTAAATTTTTTAGAGTGGAAAATGGGCACGCCTAAAAGAAGTTTCCATACTACCGTACTAAGGCACTTTCCTATTTGGTGACCGATAGGCCGTTTTGCTGAGTCTCAGGTAATTGAAATCGCTCTGTTTTTTTTTTTTTTTTTGCTCACATAGTCAATATGTTCCCCTCCCCACAATTTTTTGAATACGTTTCTCCTTACTCAATATCACTTCTAACTTTATTTAGTGATAACGTTACTAACTTTTTTTAGTTCTATGCCATGTTTTATTATGATCATGTTCTAATTTAACAAACTTTTTTTAGTGACACTTTATTTCTTTTTCAATCGCATGAAGAAGAAATTTTGTTCCGTCTCAGTCTCTCGTTCATCTCACGAAGAAGAAATTTCTAGGGTTTGAAGAAATTTCATCTCAGTTGCTCATCTCTATCTCTCGAGTCCGCTCTCTCATTCGCACGAAGAAGAAGAAATCTCTAGGGTTTGAAGAAATTTCCAATCGCATTTTTGTTTGATTTGTGAGCTCATGATTCAAAGTTACCATTAAAGTTGCTCAAGCTTTCACATGCTGTCCGTTCAAGAAGCCTGTTCAGATCTGTTCAAAATCTCAGATCTACGCCATTGGTTTACTATTAAATAGTAACTATTTCACTGGACAACGCTTCACATGACGATCTCAGGGATGTTTCTTTTCCCTTTACTCTGCTCTTTTAATTTTTATTGTTGTTTAATTTATTGGTTTTTGTCGTTACAGCATTTGAGTCCCTTGTGGAAAAGAGAATAACTGGGTTTCCTGTTTCTTTCGCCTTTGTGTTTCTTGTATCGATATCTTCATATTGTCAGCTTATTGTGGAAGTGTGAAGGTGAATTACTGTAGTGTGATGATATTGCGGTGGGGAAGGGATTTTATCGTTTTGTTGTTCATTATCTTTACACTGAGATTTTTATTAAAAAAAAACTACTCTCATTAACATTTTCATATTCTGAGGGGTTGGGGCATGTTTCCATATATGGTTGACATTTTACCTTTCATCTATGTCAGAAAGTTTAATTGATGTGGGTTAGGAGTATTCGTCGTTAATAATTCACTAGTACAAGTCTTATGTTCCATAGCCGTTAAAGCTGCTAACTGACCTTAAACTTTTGCTTGGGAGGGTTTTATGTTTTTCTGCCATGTTATTTTTTTAAACGTCAGTGTGTTGTTTTTAAGAAGTTTTTGAGGTTGATAATTCTCATTTGCAAGGATTTGATTTATATTATTTTAGTGCCTTGACTTTAGTTGCTTGACATGGTAGGTTGGAGTTGTCTCAGATTATGACTTGTTAGCACTTGATTCAATTTCGGGGTATATAACTGTACATATTTTCACATTAATTCACCACTACTTGAGGATTTGTTCACATATTTATCTGCTGAAATTGGGTTTCTATCTTTTTATAGTTGGTTAAAAAAAATCGGTACCTTCTTTTCATTATTTTGGTCCTTAAATCTTAAATTGGAACCTTCTTTTCATTTTTTTTGTTTATTTATCAGTTATTTTCTTCCAATATCACTGAAACTGAAATAAAAACGCTTAGTGTAAAAGAAGACTCGTGAAAATTGCAGCTCAAGCTGTGTTATTATTTGAGAAATCATGGTTTTCATGAGATTGCTCCATTTTCCCTAATACTTCATTTGTTACTTCAATTTGGTGTTGTTTTGGAATAAGCTAGCTTAGTCTCATGCCTTGGTGAGGCACGTTTAAATTTGAAATTCCTTAATTTTTTAGTTTTGCTCCTATCTTGTCTAGTCTAGTCTTCCCCTTGTAAATTTTATTTCTCATGATTAAAATTAGTTTTGGTACTTGTTTTGACATCATGATTGTTGTCAATATCATCAAGCAAAAGATGGAGATGGATGGGTCGAATATAAGGGTTTTCTGGTCTTTGATAGGACACAAAAAGTAAGTTCCTTAACATTTTTCTTGTTCCCTTCACCTATTCCATCCATTGTATTCAAGTGACTACTAAAATGTATGTGGATGTTTTTTAAAGAGAGCAAAATAAATGCTTGTATAATGGCTAAATGGTTTCGCCATCCGTTTTCTAATTTGTTTTCTGCCAACCCTGTGATTTATTAACCACATTATGAGCAGACTATGAAGTGTGACTTCTCAGTCAAAGAGAGCAAAATAAGTGTGACTTCATAGAAAAAAGTTACAACTGATTCAATTTATTAGATCATATCTAAAGAAAAAGCAATCAGATATCTCCACAACCTTTGCCTTAAATTGGAATGTTATCCTATGTATAACCCTTAGAATTCCAATCAATTAATTTCTGAATTATATATCTCATCTTTTCTGATGAAATGTGGTATCTGTACCTTGCTTTTGTTATAACAAAGCCAACAACTTTCTTCTGGATATTGGAAAAATCTCTTCTCCCAACATCAAAGTTTAGAAGTTATAAATTTAAGATTTATGTGGGTTTAAAAAGTTCTTTAGCAGGTACCTTTCCTTCAAACATTGTGGTTATCTAGTAGCTTTATCTCTTGACTTGGACCAAAACATTCTTCACTTAATAAATTAATTCAATCTGAAAATGCCATATGTGACATTATAGACTGTAGACACTACAAAACAGTGTAATGTCACATTACGTGATTAAAGTTGAATGTACACTGCACTCTGATCTGATCTCCCAACAACATTAGACTTTTGTTCTATTCAAATATTTTTAGTCATCACCAGTGTGTGTCCCTTTGCTTTATTGATTAGTTTTGGAGGGAGCTTTTTAACTCTGATTTCGTTGCTCGTGTAGGCTAAACCGTTTGATAATTTGAAAGATGTTGCTTTAAAGATTTTGCAAAATCAGGTAGCTACAGTTCCCATCATTGATAATAAAATGGTGACCTAGTCCTAATGATGATAAATCCTCTGTTTGATTGTAAATAGTCCAGCTTCATGGTAGACTTTTTTTTATTTGTACATAGGTCAGCCGCATGTTTATCGTGAATGACTGTTTTCATTCTTAATCATGTTAATGGGGAGTGATTGGGGGAAAAAGGTTATACTAGCAGTTCATATGGGGGAGTCTTTACTTTTAGTTCAACCAGAAATGTTACACCTTTTTATATTAATCTGTGGGAGATAAATTTGTGTACTGTTCTATTTTCCATTTAAACATCTTGAATTAATGGTCATAGTATCATTGAATTGTTGCTTATCATCATTGAAGCGTTACTTTCCTTAATTATCGTGACTTAATCCTGTTTATTTTTCATATCTTGCATTTTTATTCTTTCTTTGTTTTTATTTATAAGAAGGTTCATGTTTTGTATTTCTAAGAAAATCATCTTTTTCATTCCTCTACTGATCATTGCATTGCAGTTCAAATTAGCATTTGGCATGAATCAAGATTACCATTTCCTAGTTCTATCTCATCTAGTTGTATTGGGCATGTCAACCACAGTTGGCTTCTTCCTCTTCTTCTCCTTCTCAATATGTCAGTATCTAAAGTTTTAGTTTGTTTAGTTTGACTACAAACGGCCATTGAAAATACTTGTTGACAATACTGGTGTTGCTTGTGTCAAACATATTACAAAATGATGGTTGTCATGGCCTTGTTAATTTTTTTTTTTGTTTGGTGTTTGATACGTTATGGCTATCCTGCAGTTATGGTAGCCATAACTTAGTCACTTATGTTTTGGTAAGCTAGAAATTGCCAATGTTTTAAAAGTCTTGAGGCAGGCTCAAGGCGTTTTCTCATAGTGAGGCGAGGCGTAAGGCTTAAGGCGGTGTGAGGCGTAACCTCATTTTAAATATAAAAAACTCATTAAAAAATTAAATATATAAAGTTTGACATTATTAACATGTTTTGTATTAAAAAAAATGTGAAAGATTGTTAGATTATATAAAAAGCAATAGTTAGATAAATACAGGTTTGTTTTTCTTTTATAAGATAGGCATAAAAAGTTTATAAATGCATAGACATAATATCTGATACAAGCATTTAAATCAGATACAGTTTTTATTTAATAATTATTATTTTTCTTTTTTCAATTGTTTAATAATATCTGATGCAAGTTGCAAGTGCAGACAAACCAAGTTTGTCTTTTCATGTATGATGTATCAGATATTATCAAACTCATGGTTACCTTTTTGTCAAGCGATTTGCTTTTACTTTTATATCAGATATTAACTATTATACTGATTTAGCTGTTACTTTTATATCAAACGATTTGCTTTTTTTTTGATGATTTACATAATGTGTTATGGAGGATTGAGGAAGAACGATAAAGAAATTGGCTTTTGTTCTTGTGATCCGGAAGGGTAAATTGTTGACAGCAGGAATGTGGTTGAGTTTTTGAAGAAGAAATTGATTTATTTTGCTTGATGTGGTCTGGAGTGAGTTTTTATTTTTAATTTCTTAACCACCCGTTTTTGTTTCTGAATTTAAAGTTCCAATTTACCCAGAATGCTGCAAGATCATCGCAAAAAGGTGAATATTTTTCCCTGTATTTGTTCTAGCTGATAAATTGTCCCTTTTGTTTCTTGCAAGATGTTATTTTTTGTTTTGGGTCCCATATTTTGGAAGATGGGATGTTTCAAATTGTCATTTGTTTGAAATCATCATTATCATTTTTTATTTTGTTGGGATTTAATGTGGAAACGGATCACATATATGAAATGGAAATGAAATTTGTCTAGTTAATTGAGAATTGTTTCGTTGTGAATGAAAAGGAAATTTTCCACTGTATTAAAAATGGAGATATTTTTATCTAATATTTTTTTGGTTGATCACAATTGTAATGAGTAACGACATAATTGATAATTGCTGCATTGTGAATCTATACAAATAATGTGTATTGATTTGCCAAAGAATTCAGTCTCCTTCTCTAATCAGGTTTTTATGCAACAGAATTCGACAGAAGCAGAATTTTTCTCTGATTATGGCGATGCGAATAGGTACAAAATTCAGGAAGTAATTGGAAAAGGAAGTTATGGTGTTGTTTGTTCAGCAATCGACACTCGATCGGGTGATAAAGTTGCAATAAAGAAGATACATAATATTTTTTAACATATATCTGATGCTGTTCGAATTCTTCGTGAGATATAGCTTCTTAGACTTTTACGCAATCCTGATATAGTTGAAATTAAACACATTATGCTGCCACCTTCAAAGAGGGATTTCAAAGACATCTATGTTGTTTTTGAGCTGATGGAATCGGATCTTCATCAAGTTATTAAAGCCGATGATGATCTGACACGAGAGCAATATCAGTTTTTTCTTTACCAGCTTCTTCGTGCATTAAAATATATCCACACAGGTGATTGTCATGCTTTTGTACTTTTATCATGTTGACTTTTGAAAATCTTAGTACAACTGGGAGAGGGTTGGCTCATTGCATGGAAGATACCATTGTCATTTTGTTTTAATCTTTCGGTATTAGTCGTTTTCTTCCATCCTTTTCATATGCTCGTTATGTCTTTCCCTTCTTTAAATACCACTCTTGTCTTTGACGTTTTCAAATGGGGATTGTTTTTAGTTTTTATAAGATAGTATGTTGGACTTATCTAATTCAAAGCTTCGTTTTGCAGCAAACGTTTACCACCGTGATTTAAAACCAAAGAATATATTAGCAAATGCAAATTGTAAACTTAAAATCTGTGATTTTGGATTGGCAAGAGTTGCATTCAGTGACACGCCAACAACAGTTTTCTGGACGGTATGCCATTTTTCTCTAGATATGTTACACTTTGAATATGCTTATCTAAATTCTCATTGTATAATATAAATGGTGCATCCAATATTCTTGGGTTGGAGAATGAGAATTGAAGCATTTTGTATTTGATGGAAATATAGGATTATGTTGCTACTAGATGGTATCGAGCTCCTGAGCTATGTGGTTCATTTTTCTCCAAGGTATGCTTTGTATTCTTATAGAGTTTCAGTGGTCAAAGGGAATGTCACTGACCTGGGAATTATTGCTTTGGGATGGTTCATCGCAAAAGTCTACAATATGCACTGTTACTATGATTTGGTAAACATGCTTGAAACTAAAATATCGTATTAAGGTTATATTCAATTACTGTATTTTTCAGTTTGGTGTCCTAAAGGAAACCCATCTTACTAGCTTATTTTTTTTAAAGTAAACTTTTTGCAATATTATTATCAAAGCAATGGGAGGAAGCCTAGTTTATTATCGCCAATTTGTTTGTTTTCCTTCAATTTTCGTGTGTATATTTTGATTGGTTTTTGTGTGTGTGTTTGGGTTTGTGTGTAGGGGTTTTCACTAAAGAAATAGATGCAGGCAAAGAGAGTATTAGACAATGCAGAAGTAGCCACACTTATTGAGAAGCTCTCATACTGGCCAAGTTCTAAACCTTCGCTTTTAGTTTTATTTTTTTGCTTTCTTGCTTATTTATCGGTTTTTATTGGTATTTGTTTGTCTGTTAGTGTATAATATAGCCCTAATTTAGAAAACTGATAACATAATTTAGATTCTCTCATAAACCAATTTGTTTGTTTTTCCTTCAATTTTCGTGTGTATATTTTGATTGGTTTTTGTGTGTGTTTGTGTTTGTGTTTGTGTTTGTGTGTAGGAGTTTTCACTAAAGAAATAGATGCAGGCAAAGAGTATCTGACAATGTAGAAGTAGCCACACTTTTTGGGAAGATCTCTTACTGGCTATGTTCTAAACCTTTACTTTTACTTTTATTTTTTTGCTTTCTTGCTTATTTATAGGTTTTTATTGGTATTTGTTTGTCTGTTAGTGTAGAATATAGCCCTAATTTATAAAACTAATAACATAATTTAGATTCTCTCTAGACCAATTTGTTTGTTTTCCTTCAATTTTTGTGTGTATATTTTGATTGGTTTTTGTGTGTGTGTTTGTGTTTGGTGTAGGGGTTTTCACTAAAGAAATAGATGGTGGCAAACAATATCAGTAGAAGTAGCCACACTTATTGAGAAGCTCTCATACTGGCCAAATTCTAAACCTTCGCTTTTAGTTTTATTTTTTTGCTTTCTTGCTTATTTATAGGTTTTTGGTATTTGTTTGTTTGTTTGTTTGTTAGTGTATAATATACCCCTAATTTTTAAAACTGATAACATAATTTAGATTCTCTCATAAACCAATTTGTTTGTTTTCCTTCAATTTTCGTGGGTATATTTTGATTGGTTTTTGTGTGTGTGTGTTTGTGTTTGTGTGTAGGGGTTTTCACTAAAGAAATAGATGCAGGGAATTAGTATTAGACAATGTAGAAGTAGCCACGCTTATTGAGAAGCTCTCATACTGGCCGAGTTCTAAACCTTCGCTTTTAGTTTTATTTTTTTTGCTTTCTTTCTTATTTATAGGTTTTTATTGGTATTTGTTTATCTATTAGTGTATAATATATCCCTAATGTATAAAACTGATAAAATAATTCAGATTCTCTCAAAAACCAATTTGTTTGTTTTCCTTCAATTTTCGTGTGTATATTTTGATTGATGTTTCGTGTGTGTGTGTTTGTTTATGTGTGTAGGGGCTTTCACTAAAGAAATAGTTGCAGGGCAAACACTATGAGACAATGTTGAAGTAGCCACACCTAATTGCGAAGCTCTCATAACGGCCAAGTTCTAAACCTTTGCTTTTAGTTTTATTTTTCTGCTTTCTTGCTTATTTATAGGTTTTTATTGGTATTTGTTTGTGTGCTACTCTATAATGTAGCCCTAATTTATAAAACTGACAACATAATTTAGATTGTCTCATAAACCAATTTGTTTGTTTTCCTTCAATTTTCGTGTGTATATTTTGATTGGTTTTTGTGTGTTTGTTTTTGTGTGTAGGGGTTTCACTAAAGAAATAGATGCACGCAATGAGTATGAGACAATGTAGAAGTAGCCACACTTATTGAGAAGCTCTCATACTGACCAAGTTCTAAACCTTCGCTTTTAGTTTTAAATTTTTGCTTTCTTGCTTATGATCGGTTTTTATTGGTATTTATTTGTCTGTTAGTGTATAATATAGCCCTAACTTATAAAACTGATAACATAATTTAGATTCTCTCATAAATCAATTTGTTTGTTTTCCTTCAATTTTTGTGTGTATATTTTGATTGGTTTTTGTGTGTTTGTTTGTGTTTGTGTAGAGGTTTTAACTAAAGAAATAGATGCAGGGAAAGAGTATCAGACAATGTAGAAGTAGCCACACTTATTGAGAAGCTCTCATCCGGCCAAGTTCTAAACCTTCGCTTTTAGTTTTATTTTTTTCCTTTCTTGCTTATTTATAGGTTTTTATTGGTATTTGTTTGTCCGTTAGTGTATAATATATCCCTAATTTATAAAACTGATAACATAATTTAGATTCTCTCATAAACCAATTTGTTTGTTTTCCTTCAATTTTTGTGTGTATATTTTGATTGGTTTTTGTGTGTGTGTTTGTGTTTGTGTGCAGGGGTTTTCACTAAAGAAATAGGAAACAGTATCAGACAATGTAGAAGTACCACACTTATTGAGAAGCTCTCATACTGGCCGAGTTCTAAACCTTCGCTTTTAGTTTTACTCTTTTGCTTTCTTTCTTATTTATAGGTTTTTATTGGTATTTGTTTGTCTGTTTGTGTATAATATATCCCTAATTTATAAAACTGATAACATAATTTAGATTCTCTCAAAAACCAATTTGTTTGTTTTCCTTCAATTTTCGTGTGTATATTTTGATTGAGTTTTTGTGTGTGTGTTTGTTTATGTGTGTAGGGGCTTTCACTAAAGAAATAGTTGCAGGGCAAACAATATCAGACAATGTAGAAGTAGCCACACTTAATTGAGAAGCTCTCATAACTGGGCCAAGTTCTAAACCTTGCTTTTAGTTTTACTTTTACCCAGTTTTATTTTTTTGCTTTCTTGCTTATTTATAGGTTTTTATTGGTATTTGTTTTTATGTAACTCTATAATATAGCCCTAATTTATAAAACTGATAACATAATTCAGATTCTCTCAAAAACCAATTTGTTTGTTTTCCTTCAATTTTCGTGTGTTTATTTTGATTGATGTTTTGTGTGTGTGTGTTTGTTTATGTGTGTAGGGGCTTTCACTAAAGAAATAGTTGCAGGGCAAACACTATCAGACAATGTAGAAGTAGCCACACCTAATTGAGAAGCTCTCATTATGGCCAAGTTCTAAACCTTTGCTTTTAGTTTTATTTTTACGTTCTTTCTTGCTTATTTATAGGTTTTTATTGGTATTTGTTTGTGTGTTACTCTATAATATAGCCCTAATTTATAAAATTGATAACATAATTTAGATTCTCTCATAAACCAATTTGTTTGTTTTCCTTCAATTTTCATGTGTATATTTTGATTGGTTTTTGTGTGTGTTTGTGTGTGTAGGGGTTTTGACTAAAAAAAATAGATGGAGGAAAAGAGTATCAGACAATGTTGAAGTAGCCACACTTATTGAGAAACTCTCATAGTGGCCAAGTTCTAAACCTTCGCTTTTAGTTTTATTTTTTCCTTTCTTCTTATTTATAGGTTTTTATTGGTATTTGTTTGTCTGTTAGTGTATAATATAGCCCTAATTTATAAAAGTAATAAGATAATTTTGATTATCTCATAAACCAATTAGTTTGTTTTCCTTTTAGTGTTTTTCGTGGTATATTGTGATTGATTTTGTGTTTGTGTGTTTATGTGTGTAGGGGTTTTCACTAAATAAATAGATGCAGGAAGAGTTTGAGACAATGTAAGGCCACACGAAGCTAGCCACACTAATTGAGAAGCTCTCATCGGCCAAGTTCTAAACCTTCGCTTTTAGTTTTATTTTTCTGCTTTATTGCTTATTTATAGGTTTTTATTGGTATTTGTTTGTTTGTTACTCTATAATATAGCCCATTTATAAAACTGATAACATAATTTAGATTCTCTCGTAAACCAATTTTTTTGTTTTCCTTCAATTTTCGTGTGTGATATTTTGATTGGTTTTTGTGTGTTTGTTTTTTTTGTGTGTAGGGGTTTCACTAAAGAAATAGGTGGAGGCAAAGAGTATGAGACAATGTAGAAGTAGCCACACTTATTGAGAAGCTCTCATCCTGGCCAAGTTCTAAACCTTCGCTTGTAGTTTTATTTTTTTGCTTTCTTGCTTATTTATCGGTTTTTATTGGTATTTGTTTGTCTTTTAGTGTATAATATAGCCCTAATTTATAAAACCGATAACATAATTTAGATTTTTTCATAAACCAATTTGTTTGTTTTTCCTTCAATTTTCGTGTGTATATTTTGATTGGTTTTTGTGTGTGACTTTGTATTTGTGTAGGGGTTTTCACTAAAGAAATAGATGGAGGCAAAGAGTATCAAACTATGTATAAGTAGCCACACTTATTAGCCTCTGGAAGATCTTTTTTTTTTTTTTTTTTCTTTCTTGCTTTAAATCGTAATTTGTTTATTTTTGCTTTCTTGCTTATTTATAGGTTTTTTTGGTTGGGGGGGGGGGGGGGGGGGGGGGGGGGGGGGGGGGGGGGGGGGGGGGGGTTTTGTGGGGGGTTTAGGTGTTGGGGGGGGGGGGGGGGTTGTTTATTACCTATTTAAAACGATAACATATTTAGATTCCTCTAACCAATTTTTTTTTTCCTTCAATTTTTTTTGATTGTTTTTGTTGTTTTGTGTTTGTGTGTGGGGGTTTCACTAAAGAAATAGGGGGGGGGGGGGGGGGGGGGGGGGGGGGGGGGGGGGGGGGGGGGGGGATGGGGGGGGGGGGGGGGGGGGGGGGGGGGGGGGGGGTGGGGGGGGGGGGGGGGGGGGGGGGGGGGGGGGGGGGGGGGGGGGGGGGGGGGGGGGGGGTTTTTTTTTTTTTTTTTTTTTTTTTTGGGGGGGGGGGGGGGGGGGGGGGGGGGGGGGGGGGGGGGGGGGGGGGGGGGGGGGGGGGTTTTTTTTTTTTTATACCACCTATGGAGCTCTATCGGCCAAGTTCTAAACGTTTTTAGTTTTATTTTTTCGGTTTTTGTGTATTTATAGGTTTTTATTGGTATTTGTTTGTCCGTTAGTGTATAATGTAGCCCTAATTTATTAAACTGGTAACATAATTTAGATTCTCTCATAAACCAATTTGTTTTTTTTTCCTTCAATTTTCGTGTGTATATTTTGATTGGTTTTTGTGTGTGTGTTTGTGTTTGTGTGTAGGGGTTTTCACTAAAGAAATAAATGCAGGAAAGAGTATCAGACAATGTAGAAGTAGCCACACTTATTGAGAAGCTCTCATTGTGGCCAAGTTCTAAACCTTCGCTTTTAGTTTTATTTTTTTGCTTTCTTGCTTATTTATAGGTTTTTATTTGTATTTGTTTGTCCGTTAGTGTATAATATAGCCCTAATTTTTAAAACTGATAACATAATTTTGATTCTCTCATAAACCAATTTGTTTGTTTTCCTTCAATTTCGTTTATATTTGATTGGTTTTTGTGTGTTTGTTTGTGTTTGTGTGTAGGGGTTTTCACTAAAGAAATAGATGCGGGGAAAGAGTATCAGACAATGTAGAAGTAGCCACACTTATTGAGAAGCTCCATGGTGGCCAAGTTCTAAACCTGCTTAGTTTTTTTTGCTTTCTTGTTATTTATAGGTTTTTATTGGTATGCTTTTTTTTTTTATTATGTAAAAAAAAAAACCTAATTTTAAAGCGTAACATAATATTCTCTCATAAACCAATTTGTTTGTTTTCCTTCAAGTTCATGTGTATATATTGATTGGTTTTTGTGTGTTTTGTGTTTGTGTGTAGGGGTTTTCACTAAAAAATCGATGCAGGAAAGAGATTTCGACAAACGTTGAAGTAGCCCACTTATTGAGAAGCTCTCATGGTGGCATGTTCTAAACCTTCGCTTTTAGATTTATTTTTTTGCTTTCTTGCTTATTTATAGGTTTTTATTGGTATTTGTTTGTTTTATATCCAATTTAAATAAATTTTAAACAATCCTTTTTATTTGTGGGTTGTTTTGTGTAGGTTAAAATTGAGAAGTAGACAATGTAAGCTTGAATCTCGAAAGTGGGGGGGGGGTCCAAGGGGGGGGTTTCGTGGTTGTTTGTCCGTTGTGTATATATAGCCCTAATTTATAAAACTGATACTTAGATTCTCTCATAAACCAATTTGTTGTTTCCTTCAATTTGTGTGTATATTTTGATTGGTTTTTTGTTTAGTTTACTAAAGAAAAAATGCGGAATTGAGTGCCATTTGAGTTTGCCAAGTTCAAACTTTGCTTTAGTTTTTTCTTTCTTGCTTATTTATAGTTTTTAGGGGGGGGGGGGGGGGGGGGGGGGGGGGGGGGGGGGGGGGGGGGGGGGGGGGGGGGGGGGGGGGGGGGGGGGGGGGGGGGGGGGGGGGGGGGGGGGGGGGGGGGGGGGGGGGGGGGGGGGGGGGGGGGGGGGGGGAGGGGGGGGGGGGGGGGGGGGGGGGGGGGGGGGGGGGGGGGGGGGGGGGGGGGGGGGGGGGGGGGGGGGGAGGGGGGGTTTAGTTATAATATAGCCCTAATTTAAAAATAACATAATAAATGGGGGGGGGGGGGGGGGGGGGGGGGGGGGGGGGGTGTTTTGTTTTTTTTTTTTTTTTTTTTATAATAAAACAATTGTTCCTAATTTCATATGTTTTTGATTGGTTTTTGGTGTGTTTTTGTTTGTGTGTAGGGGTTTTCACTAAAAAAAAGATGGAGGCAAAGAGTATGGGACAAGTAGAGTAGCCACACTTATTGAGAAGCTCTCATCTTCCAAGTTCTAAACCTTCGCTTAGTTTATTTTTGCTTTCTGCTGGGGGGGGGGGGGGGGGGGGGGGGGGGGGAGGGGGGGGGGGGGGGGGGGGGGGGGGGGGGGGGGGGGGGGGGGGGGGGGGGGGGGGGGGGGGGGGGGGGGGGGGGGGGGGGGGGGGGGGGGGGGGGGGGGGTGGGGGGGGGGGGGGGGGGGGGGGGGGGGGGGGGGGGGGGGGGGGGGGGGGGGGGGGGGGGGGGGGGGGGGGGGGGGGGGGGGGGGGGGGGGGGGGGGGGGGGGGGGGGGGGGGGGGGGGGGGGGGGGGGGGGGGGGGGGGGGGGGGGGGGGGGGGGGGGGGGGGGGGGGGGGGGGGGGGGGGGGGGGGGGGGGGGGGGGGGGGGGGGGGGGGGGGGGGGGGGGGGGGGGGGGGGGGGGGGGGGGGGGGGGGGGGGGGGGGGGGGGGGGGGGGGGGGGGGGGGGGGGGGGGGGGGGGGGGGGGGGGGGGGGGGGGGGGGGGGGGGGGGGGGGGGGGGGGGGGGGGGGGGGGGGGGGGGGGGGGGGGGGGGGGGGGGGGGGGGTGGGGTTTTTATTGGTATTTGTTTGTTTGTTTGTTTATAATATAGCCCTAATTTATTAAACTGATAACATAATTTAGATTCTCTCATAAACTAATTTGTTTGTTTTTCCTTCAATTTTTGTGTGTATTTTTTGATTGGGTTTTTGTGGGTTTGTTTGTGTTTGTGTTTTTGTGTAGTGGTTTTTCAATAAAGAAGTAGATGCATGCAAACAAGAAGACAGATGTAGAAGTAGCCACACTTATTGGGAAGATCTCTTCTTGGCTAAGTTCTAAACGTTCGGTTTTAGTTTCTATTTTTTGCTTTCTTGCTTATTTATAGGTTTTTATTGGTATTTGTTTGTCCGTTAGTGTATAATGTAGCCCTAATTTATAAGACTGATAACATAATTTAGATTCTCTCATAAACCAGTTTGTTTGTTTTCCCTTCAATTTTCGTGTGTTTATTTTGATTGGTTTTTGTTTGTGTGTAGGGGTTTTCACTAAAGATATAAATGCAGGCAAAGAGTATCAGGAAGTTAGCCAAACTTATTGAGAAGCTCTCATACCATGTTCTAAACTTGGCTTTTAGTTTTATTTTTCTGCTTTCTTGCTTATTTATAGGTTTTTATTTGTATTTGTTTGTCCGTTAGTGTATAATATAGCCCTAATGTATAAAACTGATAACATAATTTTCATTCTCTCATAAACCAATTTGTTTGTTTTCCTTTAAGTTTCATGTGTATATATTGATTGGTTTTTGTGTTTGTGTGTAGGGGTTTTCACTAAAAAAATTGATGCACCAAAAGAGTTTCAGACAACGTTGAAGTAGCCTCACTTATTGAGAAGCTCTCATGCTGGCCAAGTTCTAAACCTTCGCTTTTATATTTATTTTTTTGCTTTCTTGCGTATTTATGGGTTTTTATTTGTATCTGTTTGTTTGTTTGTTTATAACTTATGTGCACGATAAATAAAATAGAATTTGTGCCAAATAGCATAAATTTGCATATTATTTACTAAAATGTCAGACACTTTAAAAATTACTCAAATAACATAATTATATTTCAATAATTTATTGAAGTAAAAAAACCAACAAATTCATTGAAAATAATAATGAAAAATAATCAAATACTTTAATAAATAATTGAACTTAAAACTTAAAACTTAAAAAAGTAAAAAAAATCTAATTAAAGATATACCCATGAATTATAGTTCAAATAACATAACTAAAGTTCAATAATTTATTGAAGTAAAAAAAAAAATCATTTAAAATAATAATGAAAAATAATCAAATACTTTAATAAATAATTGAACTTAAAACTTAAAAAAATAAAAAACAATCTAATTCATTGAAGATATACCCATAAAAAATAACGAAAGTGTAGTTCAATTATTTATTGAAGTATAGTTTTGCTATTTGAGTGGTTTTTAAAAAGTTCTGACATTTTGGTTAATAGTATGTAAATTTATGCTATTTCACACCAATTTTATTTCTTTTTATTCAATATTCGTTACTATAATAGATGATCTTGGGATTGTTGAAAATACCGTAGTACAAGGTTAGACAGTAACTTTATGGAGAACCCTCTCTCTCACACACACACACATGATTTATCCGTTTAGAAGCTTCTAACAATGATTTTTTTCAGCTACAATGCTTGATTGAGGTAATGAAGTTGGAAGTCTTCTTTCTATTCTCTTTCAAAGGAAATTTTAGAAGCTACTGTCTGATTATAAAGTACTTACAAATTTTTAAAGCCATCACAATTTTTCCCTCTCTAGTTTTTTCTCCTTAAATTTTAGGATGAGTTTTGATGTGGTTTCCCCATGACAACTAAATTTTTTCATGACATGACATATTTTTATAGGATGGATTGTCACTATAGTCCTTATTTTTTGCATAAGGAAAATTTGTACCTTTTCTTTGTCTATAATTTTTAAGTTCTCATTTTATGATGTAAGAATGGTTAGTATTCATTTGGGACAGCTAACAGGTTTCTTATGAGATTGACAAAAGATGCAGTGAGATCAACTTAGGTAACGATTAAGTAGGTGTTTAATTTTTTAAAGTGGAAAATGGGCACGCCTAAAAGAAGTTTCCATACTACCGTACTAAGGCACTTTCCTATTTGGTGACCGATAGGCCGTTTTGCTGAGTCTCAGGTAATTGAAATCGCTCTGTTTTGTTTTTTTCTTTTGCTCACATAGTCAATATGTTCCCCTCCCCACAATTTTTTGAATACGTTTCTCCTTACTCAATATCACTTCTAACTTTATTTAGTGATAACGTTACTAACTTTTTTTAGTTCTATGCCATGTTTTATTATGATCATGTTCTAATTTAACAAACTTTTTTTTAGTGACACTTTATTTCTTTTTCAATCGCGCGAAGTTTTATCTATGTCAGAAAGTTTAATTGATGTGGGTTAGGAGTATTCGTTGTTAATAATTCACTAGTACAAGTCATATGTTCCATAGCCGTTGAAGCTGCTAACTGACCTTAAACTTTTGCTTGGGAGGGTTTTATGTTTTTCTGCCATGTTATTTTTTTAAACGTCAGTGTGTTGTTTTTAAGAAGTTTTTGAGGTTGATAATTCTCATTTGCAAGGATTTGATTTATATTATTTTAGTGCCTTGACTTTAGTTGCTTGACATGGTAGGTTGGAGTTGTCTCAGATTATGACTTGTTAGCACTTGATTCAATTTCGGGGTATATAACTGTTCATATTTCCACATTAATTCACCACTACTTGGGGATTTGTTCACATATTTATCTGCTGAAATTGGGTTTCTATCTTTTTATAGTTGGTTAAAAAAAATCGGTACCTTCTTTTCATTATTTTGGTCCTTAAATCTTAAATAGGAACCTTTTCATTTTTTTTGTTTATTTATCAGTTATTTTCTTCCAATATCACTGAAACTGAAATAAAAACACTTAGTGTAAAAGAAGACCTGGTGAAAAATGAAGCCCTAATTTATATGATTTATGGAAGTGGTGGGGGATACGATGGTGAAATCAATATTTTCTCACCTGAGTGTCGTCTCTTACAATCTGGTATATTTCTAATACAATATTATTAAAATACTCATTCTTTTACTATTCCTTAATTGTTCTAGAATGCTCTTTCCTTTTGTTTTTGACTTAACTAAATACTCCCGACTCAGTGATAGATCTTTTTAATACAATATTCTCATTCTTTATGCTTGCTATTTTCTTCATTGGCTCTTAATTTGTAATTCTAAGGGGAAAAATGTTCTCCTAAAGTGGATTCAATTATTTTTTTAATTGAGGAAACGAATTGATTGTTAGACCAAAGAAATAGAAATTGAAAGAAGAGGACTCACCCCATGGATTCTGCATTCTATACATTGTTCTTTCTTGTTCAATCTTTCTTTTTATCAATCACTTTCTTGGATTCACACTAATTATTCTAGTCCAATGGGTTGAACTTATGTTTATTTTATAGATAGGGATAATGTTATCAAGAGATTTCATTTGGAAGGCTCTCTAGTATCCGTTTATCCTTGATGTGCTTAGCAAGAAAGGTAACATCATATAGTAAGTATGTAAATTTAGTACATCATTTTATCAGAATTGGTAAAATAGATGGCTTTGTTGTTTCAAGGATGATTTTTATGTGGAATTTCTCTTTATGAAGTTCATTACAATATTTTATTAAAAAAAGGTAGAAAATCCTGTTTTTTATTTTCTAATAATTGTAATCTTACACTATTCCTTTTCCTTTCCTAAATTTGTTCTTAAATGCCATCGATTTTCCAACATAAAGATATTATGCATGTCTTTTTTGAAAGGCATTGTAAATTTCCACTCTATAACTCTATTTTTCTAGTGATCTTGATGGTACGAAAACCACTTTAGAAGGATTTATTCATTTGAGTTTGTTACACAAATTTCCACTTTATTTTTATTGCAACTCAAGCTGTTATTATTTGAGAAATCATGGTTTTCATGAGATTGCTCCATTTTCCCTAATACTTCATTTATTACTTCAATTTGGTGTTGTTTTGGAATAAGCTAGCTTAGTCTCATGCCTTAGTGATGCACGTTTAAATTTGAAATTCCTTAATTTTTTAGTTTTGCTCCTATCTTGTCTAGTCTAATCTTCCCCTTGTAAATTTTATTTCTCATGATTAAAATTAGTTTTGGTACTTGTTTTGACATCAGGATTGTTGTCAATATCATCAAGCAAAAGATTTAGATGGATGGGTCGAATATAAGGGTTTTCTGGTCTTTGATAAGACACAAAAAGTAAGTTCCTTAACATTTTTCTTGTTCCCTTCACCTATTCCATCCATTGTATTCAAGTGACTACTAAAATGTATGTGGATGTTTTTTAAAGAGAGCAAAATAAATGCTTGTATAATGGCTAAATAGTTCCGCCATCCGTTTTCTAATTTGTTTTCTGCCAACCCTGTGATTTATTAACCACATTATGAGCAGACTATGAAGTGTGACTTCTCAGTCAAAGAGAGCAAAATAAGTGTGACTTCATAGAAAAAAGTTACAACTGATTCAATTTATTAGATCATATCTAAAGAAAAAGCAATCGGATATCTCCACAACATTTGCCTTAAATTGGAATGTTATCCTATGTATAACCCTTAGAATTCCAATCAATTAATTTGTGAATTATATATCTCATCTTTTCTGATGAAATGTGGTATCTGTACCTTGCTTTTGTTATAACAAAGCCAACAACTTTCTTCTGGATATTGGAAAAATCTCTTCTCCCAACATCAAAGTTTAGAAGTAATAAATTTAAGATTTATGTGGGTTTAAAAAATTCTTTAGCAGGTACCTTTCCTTCAAACATTGTGGTTATCTAGTAGCTTTATCTCTTGACTTGGACCAAAACATTCTTCACTTAATAAATTAATTCAATCTGAAAATGCCATATGTGACATTATAGACTGTATACACCACAAAACAGTGTAATGTCACATTACGTGATTAAAGTTGAATGTACAGGGCACTCTGATCTGATCTCCCAAAAACGTTAGACTTTTGTTCTATTCAAATATTTTTAGTCATCACCAGTGTGTGTCCCTTTGCTTTATTGATTAGTTTTGGAGGGAGCTTTTTAACTCTGATTTCGTTGCTCGTGTAGGCTGAACCGTTTGATAATTTGAAAGATGTTGCTTTAAAGATTTTGCAAAATCAGGTTGCTACAGTTCCCATCATTGATAATAAAATGGTGACCTAGTCCTAATGATGTTAAATCCTCTGTTTGATTGTAAATAGTCCAGCTTCATGGTAGACTTTTTTTTATTTGTACATAGGTCAGCCCCATGTTTATCGTGAATGACTGTTTTCATTCTTAATCATGTTAATGATGCATAACCTGGAGATGGGGAGTGATTGGGGGAAAAAGGTTATACTAGCAGTTCATATGGGGGGAGTCTTTACTTTTAGTTCAACCAGAAATGTTACACCTTTTTATATTAATCTGTGGGAGATAAATTTGTGTACTGTTCTATTTTCCATTTAAACATCTTGAATTAATGGTCATAGTATCATTGAATTGTCTCTTATCATCATTAAAGCGTTACTTTCCTTAATTATAATGACTTAATCCTGTTTATTTTTCATATCTTGCATTTTATTCTTTCTTTGTTTTTATTTATAAGAAGGTTCATGTTTTGTATTTCTAAGAAAATCATCTTTTTCATTCCTCTACTGATCATTGCATTGCAGTTCAAATTAGCATTTGGCATGAATCAAGATGACCATTTTCTAGTATTATCTCATCTAGTTGTATTGGGCATGTCAATCGTAGTTGGCTTCTTCCTCTTCTTCTTCTTCTCAATATGTCAGTATCTAAAGTTTTAGTTTGACTACAAACGGCCATTGAAAATAGTCGTTGACAATACTGGTGTTTCTTGTGTCAAACTTATTACAAAATGATGGTTGTCATGGCCTTGTTAATTTTTTTTTCTTTAAGTGTTTTTGTAAGCTAGAAATTGCCAATGTTTTAAAAGTCTTGAGGCAGCCTCAAGTCGTTTTCTCATAGTGAGGCGAGGCGTAAGCCTTAAGGCGGTGTGAGGCGTAAGCCTCATTTTAAATATAAAAAACTAATAAAAAAATTAAATATATAAAGTTTGACATTATTAACATGTTTTGTATTAAAAAAAATGTGAAAGATTGTTAGATTATATAAAAAGCAATAGTTAGATAAATACAGGTTTGTTTTTTTTTTTATAAGATAGGTATAAAAACTATTATACTGATTTAGCTGTTACTTTTATATCAAACGATTTGCCTTTTTTTTTTTTTTTTGATGATTTACATAATGTGTTATGGAGGATTGAGGAAGAACGATAAAGAAATTGGCTTTTGTTCTTGTGATCCGGAAGGGTAAATTGTTGACACCAGGAATGTGGTTGAGTTTTTGAAGAAGAAATTGATTTATTTTGCTTGATGTGGTCTGGAGTGAGTTTTTATTTTGAATTTCTTAACCACCCGTTTTTGTTTCGGGAATTTAAAGTTCCAATTTACCCAGAATGCTGCAAGATCATCGCAAAAAGGTGAATTTTTTGTATTTGTTCTAGCTGATAAGTTGTCCCTTTTGTTTCTTGCAAGATGTTATTTTTTGTTTTGGGTCTGCATATTTTGGAAGATGGGAAGTTTCAAATTGTCATTTGTTTGAAATCATCATTATCATTTTTTATCTTGTTGGGATTTAATGTGGAAACGGATCACATATATGAAATGGAAATGAAATTTGTCTAGTTAATTGAGAATTGTTTCGTTGTGAATGAAAAGGAAATTTTCCACTGTATTAAAAATGGAGATATTTTTATCTAATATTTTTTTGCTTGATCACAATTGTAATGAGTAACCACATAATTGATAATTGCTGCATTGTGAATCTATACAAATAATGTGTTGATTTGCCAAAGAATTCAGTCTCCTTCTCTAATCAGGTTTTTATGCAACAAGCAGAATTTTTCTCTGATTATGGCAATGCGAATAGGTAGAAAATTCAGGAAGTAATTGGAAAAGGAAGTTATGGTGTTGTTTGTTCAGCAATCGACACTCGAACGGGTGATAAAGTTGCAATAAAGAAGATACATAATATTTTTGAACATATATCTGATTCTGTTCGAATTCTTCGTGAGATAAAGCTTCTTAGACTTTTACGCCATCCTGATATAGTTGAAATTAAACACATTATGCTCCCACCTTCAAAGAGGGATTTCAAAGACATCTATGTTGTTTTTGAGCTGATGGAATCGGATCTTCATCAAGTTATTAAAGCCAATGATGATATGACACGAGAGCAATATCAGTTTTTTCTTTACCAGCTTCTTCGTGCATTAAAATATATCCACACAGGTGATTGTCATGCTTTTGTACTTTTATCATGTTGACTTTTGAAAATCTTAGTACAACTAGGAGAGGGTTGGCTCATTGCATGGAAGATACCATTGTCATTTTGTTTTAATCTTTCGGTATTAGTCGTTTTCTTCCATCCTTTTCATATGCTTCTTATTTCTTTCCCTTCCTTAAATACCACTTTTGTCTATGACGTTTTCGAATGGGGATTGTTTTTAGTTTTTATAAGATAGTATGTTGGACTTATCTAATTCGAAGCTTCGTTTTGCAGCATACGTTTACCACCGTGATTTAAAACCAAAGAATATATTAGCAAATGCAAATTGTAAACTTAAAATCTGTGATTTTGGATTGGCAAGAGTTGCATTCAGTGACACGCCAACAACAGTTTTCTGGACGGTATGCAATTTTTCTCTAGATATGTTACGCTTTGAATATGCTTATCTAAATTCTCATTGTATAATATAAATGGTGCATCCAATATTCTTGGGTTGGAGAATGAGAACTGAAACATTTTGTATTTGATGGAAATATAGGATTATGTTGCTACTAGATGGTATCGAGCTCCTGAGCTATGTGGTTCATTTTTCTCCAAGGTATGCTTTGTATTCTTATAGAGTTTCAGTGGTCAATGGGAAATGTCACTGACCTGGGAATTATTGCTTTGGGATGGTTCATCGCAAAAGTCTACAATATGCACTGTTACTATGATTTGGTGCACATGCTTGAAACTAAAATATCGTATTAAGGTTATATTCAATTACTGTATTTTTCAGTTTGGTGTCCTAAAGGAAACCCATCTTACGATCTTATTTTTTTTTAAAGTAAACTTTTTGCTATATTATTATCAAAGCAATGGGAGGAAGCCTAGTTCATTATCGCCAATTTGTTTGTTTTCCTTCAATTTTCGTGTGTATATTTTGATTGGTTTTTGTGTGTGTGTTTGGGTTTGTGTGTAGGGGTTTTCACTAAAGAAATATATGCAGGCAAAGAGAGTATCAGACAATGTAGAAGTAGCCACACTTATTGGGAAACTCTCTTACTGGCCAAGTTCTAAACCTTCGCTTTTAGTATTATTTTTTTGCTTTCTTGCTTATTTATAGGTTTTTATTGGTATTTGTTTGTCTGTTAGTGTATAATATAGCCCTAATTTATAAAACTGATAACATAATTTAGATTCTCTCATAGACCAATTTGTTTGCTTTCCTTCAACCTTCATGTGTATATTTTGATTGGTTTTTGTGTGTGTGTGTTTGTGTGTACGGGTTTTCACTAAAGAAATAGATGCACGCAAAGAGTATCAGACAATGTAGAAGTAGCCACACTTATTGGGAACCTCTCATACTCGCCAAGTTCTAAACCTTTACTTTTACTTTTATTTGTTTGCTTTCTTGCTTATTTATAGGTTTTTATTGGTATTTGTTTGTCTGTTTGTTAGTGTATAATATAGCCCTAATTTATAAAACTGATGACATAATTTAGATTCTCTCATAGACCAATTTGTTTGTTTTCCTTCAATTTTTGTGTGTATATTTTGATTGGTTTTTGTGTGTGTGTTTGTGTTTGGTGTAGGGGTTTTAACTAAAGAAATAGAAGGTGGCAAACAATATCAGACAATGTAGAAGTAGCCACACTTATTGAGAAGCTCTAATACTGGCCAAGTTCTTAACCTTCGCTTTTAGTTTTACTTTTTTGCTTTCTTCCTTATTTATTTGTTTTTATTTGTATTTGTTTGTCTGTTAGTGTATAATATAGCCCTAATGTATAAAACTGATAAAATAATTTAGATTATATCATAAACCAATTTGTTTGTTTTCCTTCAATTTTCATGTGTATATTTTGATTGATTTTGTGTGTGTGTGTGTGTTTATGTGGGTAGGGTCCCTCACTAAAGAAATAGTTGCACGGCAAACAATATCAGACAATGTAGAAGGAGCCACACTAATTGAGAAGCTCTCATACTGGCCAAGTTCTAAACCTTCGCTTTTAGTTTCATCTTTCTTCCTTCTTGCTTTTTATAGGTTTTTATTGGTATTTGTTTGTCTGTTAGTGTATAATATAACCCTAATTTATAAAATTGATGACATAATTAACATTCTCTCATAAACCAATTTATTTGTTTTCCTTCAATTATCATGTGTATATTTTGATTGGTTTTTTTGTGTCTTTGTGTTTGTGTGTACGGGTTTTCACTAAAAAAAATAGAGGCAAAGAGTATCGGACAATGTATAAGTTAGTCACACTTATTGCGAAGCTCTCATAGTGGCCAAGTTCTAAACCTTCGCTTTTAGTTTTATTTTTTTTGCTTTTGCTTCTTGACAGGTGAATTTATTGGTATTTGTTTGTCTAGTGTAAAAAAAAGCCCTAATTTATAAACGTACAAATTAGATTCTCTCAAGAACAATTGTTGTTTTCCTTCAATATTTGTGTATAGATTGTTTTTGTGTTTGTGTGTATGGTGTGGGGGTTTTAACTAAAGAAATAGATGTAAACAATATCAGACAATGTAGAAGTAGCCACACTTATTGAGAAGCTCTCATACTGGCCAAGTTCTAAACCTTCGCTTTTAGTTTTATTTTTTGCTTTCTTTCTTATTTATATGTTTTTATTTGTATTTGTTTGTCTGTTAGTGTATAATATAGCCCTAATGTATAAAACTGATAACATAATTTAGATTCTCTCAAAAACCAATTTGTTTGTTTTCCTTCAATTTTTGTGTGTATATTTTGATTGATGTTTTGTGTGTGTTGGTGTTTGTTTATGTGTGTAGGGGCCTTCACTAAAGAAATCGTTGCAGGGCAAACAATATCGACAATGTAGAAGTAGCCACACCTAGTTGAGAAGCTTAACGGCCAAGTTCTAAACCTTTGCTTTTAGTTTTATTTTTCACCTTTCTTGCTTATTTATAGGTTTTTATTGGTATTTGTTTGTCCATTACTCTATAATATAGCCCTAATTTATAAAATTGATAACATAATTTAAATTCTCTCATAAACCAATTTGTTTGTTTTCCTTCAATTATTGTGTGTATATTTTGATTGGTTTTTGTGTGTTTTTTTTTTGTGTGTAGGGGTTTCACTAAAAAAATAGAGCAGGCAAGAGTATGAGACAAGGTATAAAGTAGCCACACTTATTGAGAAGCTCTTCAAAGTTGTGGCCAAGTTCTAAACCTTCGCTCTTAGTTTTATTTTTTTGCTTTCTTGCTAATATATAGGTTTTTATTGGTATTTGTTTGTCTATGTTGCATTAAAGACATAAATAATTTAATTTTTTTAAACCAATTGTTTGTTTTTCCTTCAATTTTCGTATGTATATTTTGATTGGTTTTGTGTGTGGTTTGTATTTGTGTAGGGGTTTTCAATAAAGAAATAGATGCGACAAAGACTCGGACAATGTATAAGTAGCCACACTTATTGGGAAGATCTCATCCTGGCTAAGTTCTAAACCTTCGCTTTTAGTTTTATATTTTTTGCTTTCTTGCTTATTTATAGGTTTTTATTGGTATTTGTTTGTCCATTAGTGTATAATATATCCCTAATGTATAAAACTGATAACATAATTCAGATTCTCTCAAAAACCAATTTGTTTGTTTTCCTTCTATTTTCGTGTGTATATTTTGATTGATGTTTTGTGTGTTTGTTTGTGTTTGTGTGTGTTTGTGTGTAGAGGTTTTCACTAAAGAAATAGATGCGGGGAAAGAGTATCAGACAATGTAGAAGTAGCCACACTTATTGAGAAGCTCTCATACTGGCCAAGTTCTAAACCTTCGTTTTTAGTTTTATTTTTTTGCTTTCTTGCTTATTTATAGGTTTTTGGTATTTGTTTGTTTGTTAGTGTATAATATACCCCTAATTTATAAAACTGATAACATAATTTAGATTCTCTCATAAACCAATTTGTTTGTATTCCTTGAATTTTCGTGTGTATATTTTGATTGGTTTTTGTGTGTGTGTTTGTGTTTGTGTGTAGGGGTTTTCACTAAAGAAATAGATGCAGGAAACAGTCTCAGACAATGTAGAAGTAGGCACACTTATTGAGAAGCTCTCATACTGGTGGAGTTCTAAACCTTCGCTTTTAGTTTTAATTTTTTGCTTTCTTTCTTATTTATAGGTTTTTATTGGTATTTGTTTATCTGTTAGTGTATAATATATCCCTAATTTATAAAACTGATAACATAATTCAGATTCTCTCAAAAACCAATTTGTTTGTTTTCCTTCAATTTTCTTGTGTATATTTTGATTGATGTTTTGTGTGTGTTTGTTTATGTGTGTAGGGGCTTTCACTAAAGAAATAGTTGCAGGGCAAACACTATTAGACAATTTAGAAGTTGCCACACCTAATTGAGAAGTTCTCATAACTATTATCAGATTCTTATTATGCTCTATTGAAACCTATAGTTTATAGCTAGACTTTTAGGCTATGAAATGAATGGGATAGTGGTTCAATATCTTTAGAAGTTTTTAAAACTTATATTTGACCAGATGAGAATGTAGAATCAGAAAATTAATAATTTTAATGTTGGTGAAATTTCTATTCTTTTAGCTTTTCACGTGAACTTTTTTATTGACACGGAGATTTCCTTTATATAGAAATTTGGTATTCTTATTTAACCTTCTTATGCTATGTGTATCAGTACATAGAGCATGCCTTCCTTATTGCAAAACGTGGATGGACTTGGTGGTGTTTAAGTTACTGTGAGTTTTGGAAAATCTTCCTCTAATAGAGATATTTTCAAATGGATTTCCTCCAAACTGGGTATATATTATTGCATATATCACTTATGTGCACGATAAAAAAAATAGAATTTGTGCCAAATAGCATAAATTTGCATATTATTTACTAAAATGTCAGACACTTTTTAAAAATTACTCAAATAACATAATTATATTTCAATAATTTATTGAAGTAAAAAAACCAACAAATTCATTGAAAATAATAATGAAAAATAATCAAGTACTTTAATAAATAATTGAACTTAAAACTTAAAATTTAAAAAAGTAAAAAAAAATCTAATTAAGACATACCCATGAATTATAGTTCAAATAACATAACTATAGTTCAATAATTTATTGAAGTAAAAAAAAATTCATTTAAAATAATAATGAAAAATAATCAAATACTTTAATAAATAATTGAACTTAAAACTTAAAAAAATAAAAAACAATCTAATTCATTGAAGATATACCCATAAAAAATAACGAAAGTGTAGTTCAATTATTTATTGAAGTATAGTTTCGCTATTTGAGTGGTTTTTAAAAAGTTTGACATTTTAGTTAATAGTATGTAAATTTATGCTATTTCACACCAATTTTTTTCTTTTTCTTCAATATTCGTTACTATAATAGATGATCTTGGGATTGTTGAAAATACCGTAGTACAAGGTTAGACAGTAACTTTATGGAGAACCCTCTCTCTCTCTCACACACACATGATTTATCCGTTTAGAAGCTTCTAACAATGAATTTTTTCAGCTACAATGCTTGATTGAGGTAATGAAGTTGGAAGTCTTCTTTCTATTCTCTTTCAAAGGAAATTTAAGTAGCCTTCAAAGGAAATTTAAGAAGCTACTGTCTGATTATAAAGTACTTACAAATTTTTAAAGCCATCACAATTTTTCCCTCTCTAGTTTTTTCTCCTTAAATTTTAGGATGAGTTTTGATGTGGTTTCCCCATGACAACTAAATTTTTTCATGACATGACATATTTTTATAGGATGGATTGTCACTATAGTCCTTATTTTATGCATAAGAATGGTTAGTATTCATTTGGGATTGACAAGTTTCTTATGAGATTGACAAAAGATGCAGTGAGATCAACTTAGGTAACAATGAAGCAGGTGTTAAATTTTTTAGAGTGGAAAATGGGCACGCCTAAAAGAAGTTACCATACTACCATACTAACGCACTTTCCTATTTGGTGACCGATAGGCCGCTTTGCTGAGTCTCAGGTAATTGAAATCACTCATTCTTTTTTCTTTTGCTCACATAGTCAATATGTTCCCCTCCCCACAATTTTTTGAATACGTTTCTCCTTACTCAATATCACTTCTAACTTTCTTTAGTGATAACGTTACTAACTTTTTTTAGTTCTATGCCATGTTTTGTTATGATCATGTTCTTATTTAACAAACTTTCTTTAGTGACACCGTATTTCTTTTTCAATCGCGCGAAGTTTTATCTATGTCAGAAAGTTTAATTGATGTGGGTTAGGAGTATTCGTTGTTAATAATTCACTAGTACAAGTCATATGTTCCATAGCCGTTGAAGCTGCTAACTGACCTTAAACTTTTGCTTGGGAGAGTTTTATGTTTTTCTGCCATGTTATTTTTTTAAACGTCAGTGTGTTGTTTTTAAGAAGTTTTTGAGGTTGAAAATTCTCATTTGCAAGGATTTAATTTATATTATTTTAGTGCCTTGACTTTAGTTGCTTGACATGGTAGTTGGAGTTGTCTCAGATTATGACTTGTCAGCACTTGATTCAATTTCAGGTATATAACTGTACATATTTTCACATTAATTCACCACTACTTGAGGATTTGTTCACATATTTATCTGCTGAAATTGGGTTTCTATCTTTTTATAGTTGGTTAAAAAAAATCGGTACCTTCTTGTTAGATTGTATGCTTTTATTGTAGTTATACCTGTTATTGCAATTGTACAGCAAGCTGTAGTAGTACAGCTGTATTATATGCTGTCATTTAGTTGTACAGCTGTAGTATCTGATTTAGTTTTTTCCTTGTATAGTTGCATGTAATTAGCTCCTGATTTTTAGGGTTAGGGTGTCATTTGTTTTTACCTTAATTACTTCTTCTGTAATCCCTACTTAAAGGAACATTCTTATTCATTTCGATTATCAATGAAATTATTCACATTGACATGGTATCAGAGCTTTGATGCTCCTGGAAATTTTTTGGCCTTCATTGCCGACTTGACCTCCTTTTAATTTACTCTGTCTTTTCCCTTTTTTTTCAGTGAGAAGGTCTATTTCTTTTCAAACAGCAGATTTTTCTGCACTTTATTTTTTAGACTTAGAAGGTCAAGTTCATAATTTGTCCCAGATTTGAACCTTTTTAATCTATTTCAATGTCTAGCTCCACTAAACAAACCTTGAATGTGGAGCCACCAGTTGAGGAAACGACAAAGAATGCAACTTCAGGGGAGCTTCAAAATATTCATTCTAGCTACTGGTTGGATGGAAAGAATTATCTCAAGTGGTCTCAACTTGTTCGTACTTTTCTTAAAGGAAAAGGGAAACTAAGCCACATACGGGGAACAGGACCTAATCAAGGAGATCCAAAATTTAAGTGGTGGGATGAAGAGGATTCAATGATCATGTCTTGGCTTTGGAATTCAATGACACCCTCTGTTAGTGATACTTGTATGTTCCTTGAAACCTCAAAGGATATATGGGAAACCGTGAAGCAAACATATTCTAATGGGAAAGATACTATTCAAATGTATGATATCAAGACACGCATTCTTGGAACAAAACAGGGGAGTAAGACTGTCACTGAGTATTCAACTATTCTGCAAGGCTTGTGGCAAGAACTAGATCATTATCAATGCATTGAAATGAAATGTAGCAAGGATGCTAGTATCCTTCAAAAATTTGTGGAGAAGGATCGAATCTATACCTTTCTTGCTGGACTCAATGTCGATTATGACGCTGTTCGAGTACAAATCTTAGGAAAGGATCTTCCGTCGCTGAATGAGACAATTGGTATAATCAGAAGTGAAGAGTCTCGACGATTGATCATGTTAGAACCACACCAAATAGAGGGATCAACTATGAAGGTTGGAGGCTTTAATGAAAATGATAGAGAACAAAGTGCACATTGGGATGGAGCAAAAACAGGAAGTAGAGATTCTATAGTGTGCTCTTATTGTAAGAAACCAAGACACACCAAAGATAAATGCTGGAAATTGTATGGTAAGCCAACAAATTTCCAGAATTCAAACTCCAACAACAAAAAGAATTGGTCAACTAGGGGTAACTCAAGCAAAGGATAAGGACATGCTCATATTTCCTCGATCCAGGAATGGTCCGAGGGCAAACAACAATGCCAGAAAATTGGGAACTAAATACTACTGAAATTGAAAAACTGAGGAATTTTTTGGGAACCTTGGAGAAATCTCCTGGTCAAGGTACATGCTCGGTAGCGCTTTCAGGTATAACCTCTCCTTCTAAATCCTTTATGCCTTCCTGGATTATAGACTCAGGAGCAACTGATCATATGACAAATACTAGTTGCAATTTTATCTCATATAGCCCATGCCCCAGTAGTAAGAAAATAGCTACAGCAGATGGAAACTTGGTAACGGTAGCTGGCGAAGGAGATATCAAGATTGATTCAGATCCCTAAAAAATGTGCTTGAGACTGTCTGTTAACCTAATTTCAGTCAAAAATCTGATTAAAGATTTGTGTTGCCAAGTGATTTTCACTTCTTCTAACTGTTTCTTTCTAGACCAGGGCAATGGGAGGATGATTGGACTTGCTAAAGAAAAGGATGGACTCTACTACCTTGATAAACCTGTTGGTCAGCACAATGTTGGGAAAAATACTCAAGTCTCCCTCACTTCAACATCTCAATTTATTCCAAATAAACGCTGGTTGTATCATTATCGATTAGGGCATCCTTCCTTTAGAACTCTTAAGATTTTGTTCCCTGATTTAATTAAAGACACTAAGATTGAGATGGCTCAATGTGATATTTGTGAACTTGCCAAGCACAAACGTGCTACTTTTCATGGCAATAATAATAGAATGTCTACTCTTTTTTCTCTTATTCATAGTGATGTGTGGGGTCCTTCAAGTGTTCAAAATGTCTCTGGAGCTCGTTGGTTTATTGTGTTCATTGATGATTATACTAGAGTTTCATGGGTGTACCTTCTAAAACATAAATATGATAAAAAACCAATTTGGAATTGAACTCAAACGATTTCGTTCTGATAATGCCCGAGATTACTTCAATCAAACTTTAACTTCATTCTTTCCTAAAAAGGGCGTTATTCATGAGTCTTCCTGTGTGAATACCCCTCAACAAAATGGAGTAGCTGAAAGGAAAATTGGACACATCCTTACTGTGACTCGTTCCCTAATCTTCCAAGACAATGTTCCTAAATCTTTTTGGGGTGAAGCTGTTTTAACAGCCACTCATTTGATCAATCGTTTGCCTACTATTTCCTTTGATAAAAAGGCTCCCATAGATATTCTATCGAGTTCTTATCCTGATTTTCGTACAACAAGTAATCTAACTCCTCGTGTATTTGGTTGTGTTGCCTTTGTTCATGTTCATAGTCATCAAAGGAGTAAACTTGATCCACGAGCACTGAAGTGCATATTCGTTGGATATTCTTCCGACTCAAAAAGGGTATAAATATTACCATCCACCTTCTAAAAAATACTTCATCTCTATTGATGTCACCTTTCATGAGGGAAGCAACTATTTTACATCACCTCATCTTCCAAGGGAGGAGGTATTGTTGGAAGATAAGGACCTGTCCATTCCTAATATCACATTATCTCCAAACTCATCAACTCAAACCCTAGATGTTGACCTATCCATACCTACACTTCCAACTCCATATGTTGACCTACCAATACCTCCTGATCCTAAAACTAGTGCACCATTACAGTTTATTCAAGGAAGAAGAATGATCCACCTAGACAAGTCCAAGCGCCTGAACATACCTCTGGACCAGAAATTAATGAGAGAGAAATAGAAAATGATGGATCAAACATAGATTTACCTATTGCCTTGAGGAAGGGAGTACGGACATGCACTCAACGATCAATTTATCCGTTATCAAATTTTGTATCTTATGACAAGCTCTCAAGTAAGTATCGAAGTTTCTTGGTTAATCTAACTAGTGTGATTATTCTGAAGAACTATACAGAAGCTGTTCAACATGAAGAACATGCACTCAAACGATCAATTTATCCGTTATCAAATTTTGTATCTTATGTGTGACGACCCGTCACTTTTAAATAATTTAAATTCAGAGAAAACAGCGGAAGTCTTTTAATTTACGAAAAATTGGCGTGGTTTTGTTTAAAAATTGGCATGCCGAAAACCTGTTTACATCCTAATTTTCAAATCTAACAAAATCTCATGGACTTTAAGTCCAAATCAGGAGTTCAAACATATAATATCATAAAACATCAACATTAGGCTCTTAGGAGCCAAATACAAAATACAATTCTTTAAAGTTCATCAGAATAAGACAAACTTTACAAAAACCATTAGTCCATCTCGAGGTCAGCATCCCTCGATCACGCAGCACCACCTCCTCCTCCTCGACCTCTAGCCAAGGCATTACCTGAAATTGGTTGTAATATCATGAGCTAACAAAACTAAGCCCAGTGAGAATAAATAGCATAAAAAGTAAAGATAGACCTCAAACTCGCATTTCGATTTGTGTCCAATTAAACTGACACATTCTACTCCTAAAGTTCTCCAAACTCTAGGTAATTCTATTCCATAAAATCCAAAGTATGACATTACTACACTTGTAGTCAATTCTCAAACATTAACTTGTTATGACAAATAAAGTAAAGCGAATAAACTTTATTTAACATATAACATCTCGATTCTCTTTCTCATCTATCATAAGCATAAAAGTAATGAGTACATCCCGTAGGATACACATTCGCCATTTATGCATGAAATGAAGGTAATGTGGATTTTTACATACTATCCACCCATATCCTTATGTATAAAGTAGTGTGGGCAACTTATCATATCCCACCTTTATATCGTTTATCTGTTAAAAAGAAGCTCCCGATAAGCAGCTTTTGGCATGAGGAGTATGACTCTTGGGTTGTTGATTTTAGAAGGAATTTCAAGGAGGCCGAAGTTGTCGAGTGGATCAGTTTTTTCTCTTTGCTGGAGCCTATTCGGCTTAGTAACAGGGATGATGTTAGAGTGTGGATTCCGGATAAAAATTATGGTTTCTCTAGCAAGTCGGCTCTCAAGACTTTGTGGCTTGCTATTAGCAATCCTTGTGATAATGCCACTACTGTTGTTTGGAAAGGAAAGTCTCCCTTGAAGATTAAGGTGTTTCTTTGGCTGATTATCAAAGATGGTCTTAACTCTAACCAAAAATTTCAATCTAGAAATCCTTGGATCTCTCTCCAACCTGACTGGTGCAGCCTCTGTATGAAGAGGTCAGAGTCTACTGATCATCTCTTGTTTGACTGCTGTTTCTCTCAACCTATATGGTCGTCCTTTCTGAAGACTTTTAATACGGACTGGGTTTTTCACAATCATCATGAGGCTAACACAAAGGTTGTACTTGGAGGAGCCAAGCTCTTCTCCAACAAAAGGAAAAGAACTTTGTGGGATAATGGGGTGAGAGCTATCCTATGGAATATTTGGCTTGAACGAAATAGACGCATTTTTGTAGGCAAGAGTAGATCTTGGCCTGAGGTGTGGGAGGTGTGCATTCTTAATGCATCCATGTGGAGTGCTACTTGTAATTGTTTTTGTAATTACCCCCCCTCTATTATCGCTTCCAATTGGAAAGCTTTTATGTAATCTTTGCCTTTTTTGAGGCGCTTTCATATATCAATGAAATTGCTTGTTTCCTATCAAAAAAAAAAAAAAAATTCATATCCCACCAATACTTATGCATGGAAGTAGTGTGGGCAACTTAAAATATCCCACCAAAACTTATGCATGGAAGTAGTGTGGGCAACTTAAAATATCCCACCAAAACTTATGCATGGAAGTAGTGTGGGCAACTTAAAATATCCCACCAAAACTTATGCGTGGAAGTAGTGTGGGCAACTTAAAATATCCCACCAAAACTTATGCGTGGAGGAAATGTGGACTTTCTCGTATTCCACCATTATCCTTTCATTTTTCTTTCTCACTTTCTTTTCTTTTCAATAATTGCGAGATGTTATGCATATGGTTGCATATGCTTGCAAAAGTAAATAAAGTAAATGTAAATGATAAAGCAACCGAAATATGCATAAAGTAAATGAGCAAAAGTAAGGACATAAAGTAAAGGACATAAAGTAAAATAGATAGAATCCCGGATGAACGATATATCGATCGAACTCCGCTAACAATAATAAAAGTAAAGGTCAAAATATAATGATTAACCTAAACTTTCAAGGATTCTAAACTTCCAAGACTAATCTTAGAATCTTCTAAGATTCGAGGTTTTCAACGAGAAATCCTAAGTTTCTCGCCTAAAAGATTAACTTCAAATCCTAAGGCACTATCTCACATCCTCTAACCTTAGGTTGGATTCTAATCTTAGTTTCTGATTTTACAAATCATCGTACTTATTTGCTTTCTATAGTTACTTTAAATTCTAATCATTCTCACCTTAATTAAAAGTGAAGACTTCGCTCCTAAGCACCGGAAGAGCGATCAAACAAACGGTTCAAAAACACCTACAAAAGGATTAATATCCCGAAAATTAATAAAATACCAACCAACGATTAAACAACGATGAAACAAGCAAAAAGACGGAAAATCCACCAAACCTACCCTTTGGAGGCTCTCGGCCCTCCCTAGAAAAGGGGTCTCGGGTTTGGTTTCTTGGCTTTTTGGCAAATCAAACACGTTTTGAGTTGGTTTTAATCAAATTCGATAATCCCGATTTCAATGGGTATCGATAAATAGGGTTTTTGAACATTAATCCCTTTCCCGAATTGAATTTAAATAAACATTCATTCATTAAATTCTAACCCAAAATCAAACCCAAAAGGGTAAATTTCAAACGGAAAGGGTTTCGACTGAAACTCGGTTTTAGGGTTATGGAATAGTTTCCAAAAACACTTAAAACTACTCCCGAATTGACAAACACCGAGTTCCACGGCAAGAAATCGAAAGAAAACAAGTAAAACTCCATTAAAACACTATTTGGAGCTTAGGGTTTCAAGAAAAACTTACCGAGAACTCCTAGGATCTCGAGAGAAACAGACGATGGCTAGGTGGAAAAGGATCGTAGGATCGATACCTTTCCAATGGACCCGGAATCAAGTCGATCGGGCAAGAAATGAACAAAAACCAAAATCTCTCTTTTCTTCTTTGAAGGTCACGGCAAAGGAGGAGAAAAGAATGAGCAAATTGGTCAATTTTGTGGTCAATGACTCATTTAAAGAAGATGACAAATAGTAATTTTAGATATTTTGCAATTTGGGTAATTACAACTTTGCCCTTTTATGACTTTTGGCTTAAAAACGAATCCCGAACATCTCAAACTATCCCAATGGTGATTAATAATTATTAATTGGCCCGTTAATAATTATTAATACCATTAAAACGTATTTAAATAAATAAAACTATTAAAAGGAATTAAAATGAAATAAATTACTAAATTCTAATTTAATAATAAATAAATGAATTTTAATTACTCAAATTAAAATAAAATAAATAAAAGTTTTTTTTTTTTTATCACAAAATAACGGGACGTTACATTATGACAAGCTCTCAAGTAAGTATCGAAGTTTCTTGGTTAATAATCTAACTAGTGTGATTATTCTGAAGAACTATACAGAAGCTGTTCAACATGAAGAATGGAGGAAGGCAATGAATATAGAAATGCAAGCCTTGGAAAAGAATAAGACATGGGAGATGGCTGTCCTACCCAAAGATAAAAAGGCAGTCGGTTGCCGATGGGTATATACAGTGAAATATAAGGCCGATGGAACTCTTGAGAGATATAAAGCACGGTTGGTAGCCAAGGGATACTCTCAAACTTATGGGTAGACTATCTTGAGACATTTGCACCAGTTGGTACGTATTCTCTTATCCCTCGCTGTTAATCGTGGATGGGATATGTTACAATATGATGTAAAAAATGCATTCCTACATGGTGACTTAGAGGAAGAAATTTATATGGAGATCCCACTAGGGTATGAGCAAGTAGGAAACAAAGTTTGTAAACTGAAAAAGGCGTTGTATGGGCTAAAACAATCTCCCAGGGCATGGTTTGGGAGATTCTCTCATGTTATGAAGAAGATAGGCTACAAGCAAAGTCGGGAGATCATACACTGTTCATTAAACACTCTGCTTCAGGGGGATATTGAAGAACGAGATAAGTTGAGGAAGTGTCTACTTGAAGAATTTGAAGTTAAAGAACTTGGTAGATTAAAATATTTTCTTAGAATTGAAGTTGCCTACTCTAAACAAGGTGTTTTTTTGTCACAACAGAAATATGTGATTGACTTACTTACTGAAACAGGGAAACTTGGCAGCAAACCGGTTGGAACCCCTATTGATCAAAATCATAAGCTCTGTGTGGCAGAAGAGAGTACTCCAGTAAATAAAGAGTCGTACCAAAGACTAGTTGGAAAACTAATATATCTTTCCCATACAAGGCCTGATATTGCATATGTAGTGGGGGTTGTAAGTCAATTTATGCATAATCCAAAGGAAGTTCATCTTCATAGAATACTCCATTACTTGAAAAGTTCAATTGGCAGAGGCTTGCTATTCAAGAAAGGAGATAGACTCAATCTAGAAGTCTATACGACCGTGGACTATGCAGGGTCTATAGATGACAGGAGATCCACTTCTGGATATTGTACTTTTTTAGGTGGGAATTTAATTACATGGAGGAGTAAAAAACAAAATGTAGTTGCAAGATCAAGTTTAGAAGCGGAATTCAAAGCAATGGCTTTGGGCATTTGTGAATTACTTTGGGTTAAAATTATATTAGAAGATTTGAAGATTGCATGGGAATAAACTATGAAGCTCTATTGTGACAATAAATCTGCTATTAATATTGCTCATAATCCTGTTCAACATGATCGAACTAAACACATTGAGATTGATAGACACTTTATCAAGGAAAAGCTAGACAGTGGTCTTATATGTACCCCGTTTGTGTCCACCAATAATCAAATAGCAGATATCTTCACGAAGGGCTTGAATGACACTAGTTTTCAGAATTTCGTAAGCAAGCTAGGAATGGAAAGCATTCATTCACCAGCTTGAGGGGGAGTGTTAGATTATATGCTTTTATTGTAGTTATACCTGTTATTGCAATTGTACAGCAAGCTGTAGTAGTACAGTTGTATTATATGCTCTCATTTAGTTGTACAGCTGTAGTATCTGATTTAGTTTTTTTCTTGTATAGTTGCATGTAATTAGCTCCTAATTTTTAGGGTTAGGGTGTCATTTGTTTTTACCTTAATTACTTCTTCTGTAACCCTTACTTAAAGGAACATTCTTATTCATTTCGATTATCAATGAAATTATTCACATAGACATTTTCATTATTTTGGTCCTTAAATCTTCAATTGGAACCTTCTTTTCATTTTTTTTGTTTATTTATCAGTTATTTTCTTCCAATATCACTGAAACTGAAATAAAAACGCTTAGTGTAAAAGAAGACTCGTGAAAAATGAAGCCCTAATTTATATGATTTATGGAAGTGGTGGGGGATACGATGGTGAAATCAATATTTTCTCACCTGAGTGTCGTCTCTTACAATCTGGTATATTTCTAATACAATATTATTAAAATACTCATTCTTTTACTATTCCTTAATTGTTCTAGAATGCTCTTTCCTTTTGTTTTTGACTTAACTAAATACTCCTGACTCTGACTGATAGATCTTTTTAATACAATATTCTCATTCTTTATGCTTACTATTTTCTTCATTGGCTCTTAATTTGTAATTCTAAGGGGAAAAATGTTCTCCTAAAGTGGATTCAATTATTTTTTTTTAAGTGAGGAAACGAATTGATTGTTAGACCAAAGAAATAGAAATTGAAAGAAGAGGACTCACCCCATGGATTCTGCATTCTATACATTGTTCTTTCTTGTTCAATCTTTCTTTTTATCAATCACTTTCTCGGGTTTCACACTAATTATTTTAGTCCAATGAGGGATAATGTTATCAAGAGATTTCATTTGGAAGGCTCTCTAGTATCCGTTTATCCTTGATGTGCGTAGCAAGAAAGGTAACATCATATAGTAAGTATGTAAATTTAGTACATCATTTTATCAGAATTGGTAAAATAGATGGCTTTGTTGTTTCAAGGATGATTTTTTTGTGGAATTTCTCTTTATCAAGTTCATTACAATATTTTATTAAAGAAAGGTAGAAAATCCTGTTTTTTATTTTCTAATAATTGTAATCTTACACTATTCCTTTTCCTTTCCTAAATTTGTTCTTAAATGCCATCGATTTTCCCACATAAAGATATTATGCATGTCTTTTTTGAAAGGCATTGTAAATTTCCACTCTATAACTATTTTTCTAGTGATCTTGATGGTACGAAAACCACTTTAGAAGGATTTATTCATTTGAGTTTGTTACACAAATTTCCACTTTATTTTTATTGCAACTCAAGCTGTTATTATTTGAGAAATCATGGTTTTCATGAGATTGCTCCATTTTCCCTAATACTTCATTTATTACTTCAATTTGGTGTTGTTTTGGAATAAGCTAGCTTAGTCTCATGCCTTAGTGATGCACGTTTAAATTTGAAATTCCTTAATTTTTTAGTTTTGCTCCTATCTTGTCTAGTCTAATCTTCCCCTTGTAAATTTTATTTCTCATGATTAAAATTAGTTTTGGTACTTGTTTTGACATCAGGATTGTTGTCAATATCATCAAGCAAAAGATGGAGATGGATGGGTCGAATATAAGGGTTTTCTGGTCTTTGATAAGACACAAAAAGTAAGTTCCTTAACATTTTTCTTGTTCCCTTCACCTATTCCATCCATTGTATTCAAGTGACTACTAAAATGTATGTGGATGTTTTTTAAAGAGAGCAAAATAAATGCTTGTATAATGGCTAAATGGTTTCGCCATCCGTTTTCTAATTTGTTTTCTGCCAACCCTGTGATTTATTAACCACATTATGAGCAGACTATGAAGTGTGACTTCTCAGTCAAAGAGAGCAAAATAAGTGTGACTTCATAGAAAAAAGTTACAACTGATTCAATTTATTAGATCATATCTAAAGAAAAAGCAATCGGATATCTCCACAACATTTGCCTTAAATTGGAATGTTATCCTATGTATAACCCTTAGAATTCCAATCAATTAATTTGTGAATTATATATCTCATCTTTTCTGATGAAATGTGGTATCTGTACCTTGCTTTTGTTATAACAAAGCCAACAACTTTCTTCTGGATATTGGAAAAATCTCTTCTCCCAACATCAAAGTTTAGAAGTAATAAATTTAAGATTTATGTGGGTTTAAAAAATTCTTTAGCAGGTACCTTTCCTTCAAACATTGTGGTTATCTAGTAGCTTTATCTCTTGACTTGGACCAAAACATTCTTCACTTAATAAATTAATTCAATCTGAAAATGCCATATGTGACATTATAGACTGTATACACCACAAAACAGTGTAATGTCACATTACGTGATTAAAGTTGAATGTACAGGGCACTCTGATCTGATCTCCCAAAAACGTTAGACTTTTGTTGTATTCAAATATTTTTAGTCATCACCAGTGTTTGTCCCTTTGCTTTATTGATTAGTTTTGGAGGGAGCTTTTTAACTCTGATTTCGTTGCTCATGTAGGCTGAACCGTTTGATAATTTGAAAGATGTTGCTTTGATAATAAAATGGTGACCTAGTCCTAATGATGATAAATCCTCTGTTTGAATGTAAATAGTCCAGCTTCATAGTAGACTTTTTTTTATTTGTACATAGGTCAGCCGCATGTTTATCGTGAATGACTATTTTCATTCTTAATCATGTTAATGATGCATAACCTGGAGATGGGGAGTGATTGGGGGAAAAATGTTATACTAGCAGTTCATATGGGGGAGTCTTTACTTTTAGTTCAACCAGAAATGTTACACCTTTTTATATTAATCTGTGGGAGATAAATTTGTGTACTGTTCTATTTTCCATTTAAACATCTGGAATTAATGGTCATAGTATCATTGAAGCGTTACTTTCCTTAATTATCGTGACTTGATCCCTTTTATTTTTCATATCTTGCATTTTTATTCTCTCTTTGTTTTTATTTATAAGAAGGTTCATGTTTTGTATTTCTAAGAAAATCATCTTTTTCATTCCTCTACTGATCATTGCAGTTCAAATTAGCATTTGGCATGAATCAAGATTACCATTTCCTAGTTCTATCTCATCTAGTTGTATTGGGCATGTGAATCACAGTTGGCTTCTTCCTCTTCTTCTTCTTCTCAATATGTCACTATCTAAAGTTTTAGTTTGTTTAGTTTGACTACAAACGGCCATTGAAAATACTCGTTGACAATACTGGTGTTGCTTGTGTCAAACATATTACAAAATGATGGTTGTCATGGCCGTGTTAATTTTTTTTTAAGTGTTTGGTATGTTATGGCTATCCTGCAGTTATGGTAGCCATAACTTAGTCACTTATGTTTTCGTATGCTAGAAATTGCCAATGTTTTAAAAGTCTTGAGGCAGCCTCAAGGCGTTTTCTCATAGTGAGGCGAGGCGTAAGCCTTAAGGCGGTGTGAGGCGTAAGCCTCATTTCAAATATATAAAACTAATAAAAAAATTAAATATATAAAGTTTGACATTATTAACATGTTTTGTATTAAAAAAAAATGTGAAAGATTGTTAGATTATATAAAAAGCAATAGTTAGATAAATACAGGTTTGTTTGTTTTTTATAAGATAGGTATAAAAAGTTTATAAATGCATAGAAATAATATCTGATACAAGCATTTAAATCTGATACAGTTTTTATTTAATAATTATTATTTTTCTTTTTTCAATTGTTTAATAATATCTGATGGAAATTGCAAGTGCAGACAAACCAAGTTTGTCTTTACATGTATGATGTATCATATATTATCAAACTCATGGTTACCTTTTTGTCAAGCGATTTGCTTTTATTTTTATATCAGATATTAACTATTATACTGATTTAGTTTTTACTTTTATATCAAACAATTTGCTTTTTTTTTGTTGATGATTTACATAATGTTTTATGGAGGATTGAGGAAGAACGATAAAGAAATTGGCTTTTGTTCTTGTGATCCGGAAGGGTAAATTGTTGACAGCAGGAATGTGGTTGAGTTTTTGAAAAAGAAATTGATTTATTTTGCTTGATCTGGTCTGGAGTGAGTTTTTATTTTGAATTTCTTAACCTCCCGTTTTTGTTTCTGAATTTAAAGTTCCAGTTTACCCAGAATGCTGCAAGATCATCGCAAAAAGGTGAATTTTTTTCCCTGTATTTGTTCTAGCTGATAAATTGTACCTTTTGTTTCTTGCAAGATGTTATTTTTTGTTTTGGGTCTGCATATTTTGGAAGATGGGAAGTTTCAAATTGTCATTTGTTTGAAATCATCATTATCATTTTTTATTTTGTAGGGATTTAATGTGGAAACGGATCACATATATGAAATGGAAATGAAATTTGTCTAGTTAATTGAGAATTGTTTCGTTGTGAATGAAAAGGAAATTTTCCACTATTAAAAATGGAGATATTTTTATCTAATATTTTTTTGCTTGATCACAATTGTAATGAGTAACGACATAATTGATAATTGCTGCATTGTGAATCTATACAAATAATGTGAATTGATTTTCCAAAGAATTCAGTCTCCTTCTCTAATCAGGTTTTTATGCAACAGAATTCGACAGAAGCGGAATTTTTCTCTGATTATGGCGATGCGAATAGGTACAAAATTCAGGAAGTAATTGGAAAAGGAAGTTATGGTGTTGTTTGTTCAGCAATCGACACTCGAACGGGTGATAAAGTTGCAATAAAGAAGATACATAATATTTTTGAACATATATCTGATGCTGTACGAATTCTTCGTGAGATAAAGCTTCTTAGACTTTTACGCCATCCTGATATAGTTGAAATTAAACACATTATGCTGCCACCTTCAAAGAGGGATTTCAAAGACATCTATGTTGTTTTTGAGCTGATGGAATCGGATCTTCATCAAGTTATTAAAGCCAATGATGATCTGACACGAGAGCAATATAAGTTTTTTCTTTACCAGCTGCTTCGTGCATTAAAATATATCCACACAGGTGATTGTCATACTTTTGTACTTTTATCATGTTGACTTTTGAAAATCTTAGTACAACTGGGAGAAGGTTGGCTCATTGCATGGAAGATACCATTGTCATTTTGTTTTAATCTTTCGGTATTAGTCGTTTTCTTCCATCCTTTTCATATGCTCGTTATTTCTTTCCCTTCCTTAAATACCACTTTTGTCTTTGACGTTTTCGAATGGGGATTGTTTTTAGTTTTTATAAAATAGTATGTTGGACTTATCTAATTCGAAGCTTCGTTTTGCAGCAAACGTTTACCACCGTGATTTAAAATCAAAGAATATATTAGCAAATGCAAATTGTAAACTTAAAATCTGTGATTTTGGATTGGCAAGAGTTGCATTGAGTGACACGCCAACAACAGTTTTCTGGACGGTATGCCATTTTTCTCTAGATATGTTACACTTTGAATATGCTTATCGAAATTCTCATTGTATAATATAAATGGTGCATCCAATATTCTTGGGTTGGAGAATGAGAACTGAAGCATTTTGTATTTGATGGAAATATAGGATTATGTTGCTACTAGATGGTATCGAACTCCTGAGCTATGTGGTTCATTTTTCTCTAGTATGCTTTGTATTCTTATAGAGTTTCAGTGGTCAAAGGGAATGTCATTGACCTGTGAATTTTTTTCTGTATACTGATGTAATGTTCAACTAATTTTACTTGCTCGGATGATTATTGCTTTGGGATGGTTCATCGCAAAAGTCTACAATATGAACTGTTACTATGATTTGGTGCACATGCTTGAAACTAGAATATCGTATTAAGGTTATATTCAATTACTGTATTTTTCAGTTTGGTGTCCTAAAAGTAACCAATCTTACTAGCTATATTTTTTTTAAAGTAAACTTTTTGCAATATTATTATTAAAGCAATGGGAGGAAGCTTAGTTTATTATCGGTGATTATTGAAGGATGAAGTCGTGAACTTTTGCTTTGCCATTTGCATGTGAACTATTCCTCAAAAGACGGCTGTGGGATCTATAATATTTAATTCTTTCCCCATTTTTGAGTGTTTATGGAATACTTAGTTATCTCAATGATCTGTCTATATAGTATGGAAATGAAAACCATTATTGCGTTCAAATTTTTTAACTTGGTAATACAGTTTTTCATCAATAACTTTTCGGTTTCCTTTTTTTTCTGGGATTAACTTTTCGGTTTCCTTTTTTTCCTTTTTTTTTTCTTCTGCAGAAATCATTAGTTTTTATGCATCTTTATACAGTATACACTTGCAATTGTTTTTTTGAGTTTTATGCATATTTATACAGTATACACTTGCAATTTATACAGTAACTACTATGAGGAAAAAGCAGCCAGTGCCATTTGCTCAAAAGTTTCCAAATGCTGATCCTTTAGCACTGAGGCTACTGGAAAGGTTGCTTGCTTTTGATCCAAAGGACAGGCCAACTGCCGAAAAGAGGTGTTGCATTTTCAATGAAATCTTCTCTACTTCCTCTGCTTTTACTGTTATTTTCATATATATTTCATGCTCAACTAATTGAAGTAATGTGGGTCCATTTATGATGTTTAACCTTGCTGGGCCCTAGGAAATTTGCTTAATTCTGACTTTTATATTTTTCCATTCATAGTCAAGACAATATCAGTGACCTTCCATATTGGCTTTCATCTATTTCTACCCTTCTATATCTTCTTCAAAGCACACTCAAGGCAACCAATACAAGTACTTTAACTTCAAATCGGAACCGAACTTCTCTCGCAACCTTATTTGGTCGCATGGCATATGTATGCTCCTACCTCCTACAAACTTTTCACATGAATAAATTTTATGTGAACTATTCAACTAAATGTCGATGTTATCATTGTCTTCGATCGTCTTCAATGAGTATGGGAATTTCCAAAGGACAGTGGAATGTAGGGAAAGATGAATGGTCAATCTAAAGGGTAAGCCAAGTACCCAGCCCTGCTATTTATGCAACATCTGACAGCGTGTTGAAAAGTTGTTCGGGATGATACGTTATAATTTGAAGACAGAGATTAGTCCTTTCTTGCATCTATGTATACAGGTAAAGATCAAAATTGTACAACAATGAAGAAAAAAGAAATAGATTCTAATTTTTAACAGAAAAATTAATTGACCATTGACATTCACCAAGATCAGTGAAAGCCAGATCAATAAGAGGGTCATCTAAAAGTATCCATTCGAGTATTGTTGCAAAATAGAAAGCCTCAAGTATGCTCTGGAAAAGAATTGTTAATAAGCTACACCAGACCTTGGATATAATGTCTGCTAATCGTGTAAGTTAATCTTTTTTGCAAGAATTTTATGTTTAGGGGCAGCGCTTTTATTTCTTCTCGTCAAGGATTAAAAAATCGGTGATGTCGTCGACAATGTCGACGACATGTCGGAAAAACAAGGGTACCGACACCGAAACTAGGGGAAGAGTCGTTCTTCCCAGAAATCGGCGAAAACACGAACTTGTCGACGAAATCGGCGAAGTATCGGTGATGTCGACGATTTTTAGGGTGATTTCAGACCCAAATGTTATTAAAATCTTGTACTAGATGAAAGAAATCGTTGGTTGGAGTCTTTTTCTGGAAAAACTAGAATTCTTGACTTGATGTCGATTGAAGAGAGGTTGAGACGAGAGTTGGTTCCAAAAAAAAAAACTGACCTTCATTGGATGTCTGATGTTGAGCGGCGGCTACGGCACCAATGAAAGAGAAGAAGATATGGAGAAAGGAGGAAGTTGATGATTAGAATTAGGGTTTTCAAGAGGGAGAGGTGGGTTGGGCTTTGACGGGAAAATTTGGGCCTTAATGAAGTGGTTGTGTCTATTTTTTTATTATATTAAGTTATAAGTATTTAAGTTTTAAACTTCTAAATTTGATAAATTTTTTTAAAAGGAAAATACAAAACTATAATATTTAAAGATAAAATGAGTTTTCTATTTTATCCTTAAAATTTTTTACATAAATTTCAATAATACATAAATATTGAGTTATTGATGTTTTTATTTATATTAAATGTTATATTTAATTTTTATGATACAGTTGTTTTTAAATTATATTAAATAAAAAAAAAATATTTATTGACATCAAAATCGACACGTTACGATACACTATTTTTATTCATGCCAATCAACAACCCCCGAGAGCATCTTGCCATTATTAGACGTTCATGTGATGTAATTGTTGGTTCCTCTTCTTTGTAAACCATATTAATGACTCTTATCTTTTATAAAAATATTATTTTGCTTCTAAATTTAGATATTTTGTACCACTAATGTCCATATATATGTGTATTTTATTTATATAACTACTTAGAATGATGGTTTAATGTTTAATTAAAGCTCTAATAAAAGTTTCATCCACAAATTCAAACTATTTCTATAGTTATCCGTGATATCCGTGATTTTTCCGGAATATCCGTCGACATTCGACATCGACATTTTTAACCTTGCTTCTCGTAAAATTGACAATTTTTTTTTGCAAATTTTTAGGTTTCCTCCACAATCATGAGAAAAATATTCTTCCAGGTTTTCTCATTCATAAATGTCGAGGTCTTCAATAGGTGAGTAACATTATGAACTCTTTGAGCCTATTATCATTTCAAAAGGATCAAAATTTTGCCATCCGAAAAAACTTACGATTTATTTTTGTTCACAGCTTGTTATTACGCCGTGAGTGCCAATGCTTCAGTAATGGTGAGTATTTGAAGTTGGGTCTGCAAGAGTTGGAGCAATGGTATAACAAAGCTACTGATACGGTGAGCTAAACACGATGTTCTATTTGAAGGATTTAAAATAAAATCTCTAGAAACAATAAAGATATCTGACGTTTTCTATTTTTTTTACAGTATGCTGGTTCTTCCTAGGATGAACTCCAACACATAAGACAAGCAGTTGGATTCCTGGTAGATTTCTTAAAACTAGAGCTTTATTAGCTCCTTGAATTCGATTTTGAACCCTTGCTTTTGGTCAGGTGTTACATTAGAAGTCCCAAATTTTTTGGATGAGATCACAAATGAATTGCGAATATAAATATATGTTTTTTAGGTTTTTGTTGGTTATAGAAATGTGTTTTGAAAGTGAATATACTTGTGTGTTTAAAAAGAAAGTGAAGAAAATCTTGCATAAAACTGATAATATAATTTTCATTCTCTCATAAACCAATTTGTTTGTTTTTCCTTCAATTTTTGTGTGTATATTCTGATTGGTTTTTGTGTGTGTTTGTGTTTGTGTTTGTGTTTGTGTGTAGGGGTTTTCACTAAAGAAATAGATGCAGTATCAGACAATGTAGAAGTAGCCACACTTATTGAGAAGCTCTCATACTGGCCAAGTTCTAAACCTTCGCTTTTAGTTTTATTTTTTTGCTTCCTTGCTTATTTATAGGTTTTTATTGGTATTTGTTTGTCTGTTAGTATATATTATATCCCTAATTTATAAAACTGATAACATAATTTAGATTCTCTCATAAACCAATTTGTTTGTTTTCCTTCAATTTTCGTGTGTATATTTTGTTTGGTTTTTGTGTGTGTGTTTGTGTGTAGGGGTTTTCACTAAAGAAATAGATGACAATGTAGAAGTAGCCACACTAATTCAAAAGCTCTCATACTGGCCAAGTTCTAAACCTTCGCTTTTAGTTTTATTTTTTTGCTTTCTTACTTATTTATAGGTTTTTATTGGTATTTGTTTGTCTGTTAGTGTATTATTAACCCTAATTTATATTTTTTTTTGTTTCTTGATTGTTACATATTAATATTTTACTTCTTTCACCGTACACTTTTTGCACTTCATTTTGGTTTGCTAAAGATGACTTTAAAATTAGCTGGATAGGTAGACCCGAAATCTGCTGGGTGAAGGTGTTATGCACCCTAACAAGTGACAACCATACTTGGTTTAAGTATATTATCAGATTCTTATTATTCTCTATTGAAACATATAGTTTATAGCTAGACTTCTAGGCTATGAAATGAATGGGATAGTGGTTCAATTATCTTAGAAAGTTTTTAAAACTTGTATGTGACTAGATGAGAATGTAGAATCAGAAAATTAATAATTTTAATGTTGGTGAAATTTCTATTCTTTTAACTTTTCACGTGAACTTTTTTATTGACACGGAGATTTCCTTTGTATAGAAATTTGGTATTCTTATTTAACCTTCTTATGCTTTGTGTTGCAGTATATAAAGCATGCCTTCTGCATTGCAAAACGTGGATGGAATGTGGTTGTGAGTAACCATCGAGGACTTGGTGGTGATTAAGTTACTGTGAGTTTTGGAAAATCTTCCTCTAATAGAGATATTTTCAACTGGATCTCCTCCAAACTGGGTATATATTATTGCATATATCACTTATGTGCACGATAAAAAAAAATAGAATTTGTGCCAAATAGCATAAATTTGCATATTATTTACTAAAATGTCAGACACTTTTTAAAAATTACTCAAATAACATAATTATATTTTAATAATTTATTGAAGTAAAAAAACCAACAAATTCATTGAAAATAATAATGAAAAATAATCAAATACTTTAATAAATAATTGATCTTAAAACTTAAAAAAGAAAAAAAAAAAAAAATCTAATTCATTGAAGATATACCCATGAATTATAGTTCAAATAACATAACTATAGTTGAATAATTTATTGAAGTAAAAAAACCAACAAATTCATTTAAAATAATAATGAAAAACAATCAAATACTTTAATAAATAATTGAACTTAAAACTTAAAAAAATAAAAAACAATCTAATGCATTGAAGATATACCCATGAAAAATAACGAAAGTGTAGTTCAATTATTTATTGAAGTATAGTTTTGCTATTTGAGTGATTTTTAAAAAGTTTTGACATTTTAGTAATTAGTATGTAAATTTATGCTATTTCACACAAATTTTATTTCTTTTTATTCAATATTCGTTACTATAATAGATGATCTTAGGATTGTTGAAAATACATAGTATAAGGTTAGACTGTAACTTTATGGAGAACCCTCTCTCTCACACACACGCATGATTTATCCGTCTAGAAGATTATAACAATGAATTTTTTTAGCTACAATGCTTGTTTGAGGTAATGAAGTTGGAAGTCTTCTTTCTATTCTCTTTCAAAGGAAATTTAGGAAGCTACTATCTAATTATTATTTTTTTTTATAAGAAACATAATTGTATTAATAATTTTATTAATATTTTGAGGTAATAATTGTATTCCTTCTCTTGTCTCAAAATAGCAATTTGCCTTTGTCCATAAAAGGCAAATCAGTGATGCAATCCTGCTGTCAATGAGATTGTTGATGATCTAAAGGCCTCTAACACAAAAGCTTGGGTCCTCCAAATTGACCTTGAAAAGGCTTTTGATATAGTTGATTGGGATTTCCTCCTTGCCACCATGGAATTAAAAGGTTTTGACCAAACTTGGAGATGTTGCATTCACAACTGCATCTGTGGCACCTCCTTTTTGGTCTTGGTTAATGGGCTTCCTAGAGGAAAAATCCAAGCAAGGCGTGGCCTTGGACAAGGTGACCCTATCTCCCCCTTCCTTTCTGTCCTAATCATGGATGTCCTGTCAAGCATCCTTGATTCCTGTCTCTCCAACAACACTCTTAAAGGCATCAAAGTGGGCAGAAACGCCCTCCATCTAAATCACCTCCTCTTTGCATTCTGATTTTTGGGAACTATGAGGACAATGATTTGAGCAAGATTATGGATGCTCTTAAACTTTTTGAAGACATCTCAGCCAGGGTTGAAAAAGTCGGCGATGTCGCCGACAATGTCGACGACATATCGGAAGTCGGTTATGCTCGATAACGATAAGGGGGGGAAGAGTCGTTCTTCCCCCGTATCGGTGACATGTCGGCGACATTTGCTAAATGTTGCCAATATCGCCGATTTGTCGAAGATATCGCCGATTTTTCGAAGATGTCGCCGGAAATTTTAGGACCTCGCCGGCAAGGTTATAAAAAACGTACGATAGATTTGAGATCAGAAGATGGGAAAATCAATAGCAGAAATTTGTTTACCAACATATCTGATTGTTGAAATGAAGATGAAAACCCTGACATATCATAGATCTGAGATCTGATAGTTGGAGCTTGGAATCACGAAAAGATGAAGCGACGGCGCCATGTTTGAGAGTTGAGATCTGGGTTTTTTTAAAGTAATATATTAATAATTAATTAAGAAGAGGGTCGTGGGAGGATGAAGCGGACGTTTGACCTACTTTTTTTTTCAAAATAATAAATAGAAAATCATTTTGTGGGTCAAGGAGACTTTTGACCTTTTTTTTTCCAAAATAATATTTTAATAGAAAATCATTTTGTGGGTCAATTTTGTCAATATGTTGTCTTTTATGGAAAATTTCATTGGGTAGCGAAATTTTTAGCAATATTTATAAATATAGCGATTTTAAAAAGTATTTGCAAATATAGCGATTTTTAAAAACCCTCATTCATGTTATCGAGAGATATCGGTGATAACTTATAAAATAATCGATGGTAATCAGTGATTACTGCACAAAATATCAGGATATCAATAATCAGTGATTACTAATCACTGATTACTAGTGACAATTTTGTAATTTTTTAGATGTGAATTAAATTTTTCTGCTATTTTTGCAAATATGTTTTTTTCCTGCTATTTTTACAAATATTGAACCTATTTTTGCTATTTTCGCAAGAGCCCCGTCTTTTATTTATATAAAGAAGGTTTTTTTTACTCCAAAAAAAGGTTTGGTTTGAAGTTATTTAATATTATTTTTTATTTATATGAATATTAAAATTATTTAATAAATTTGTTATAAAATTTTAAAAAAACTATCTACAAATATTGATGTTTATATATGTATTAAGTGATATTTTATTTGTTTAAGTGATATTATAAGGTTGTCTATAAATTTTATTATTAAAAATGTTATTTTGCGACTAAATTTTGATATTTTGTACCACTAATGTCCATATATATGTGTATTTTATTGATATAACTACTTAGAATGATGGTTTAATGTTTAATTAAGCTCTAATAAAAGTTTCATCCACAAATTCAAACTATTTCTATAGTTATCCGTGATATCCATGATTTTTCCGGAATATCCGTCGACATCGACATCGACAACCGACATGTCCGTAAAATTGAGATGTCGACATCGACATTTTCAACCTTGATCTCAGCCATGAAGATCAACCTCTCTAAACCTACCCTAAATGGCATCAACATTGACCCCCTGGAAATTGCTCACAATTTCTCCATCATTGGCTGCTCCATTGGCCATTGGCCTATGTCCTATCTAGGCATGCCCCTTGGGGGAAACCCAAATATACTCTTCTGGGACCCTATCATTGATAAAATCTCCAAACGCCTTATCGAGGTATTTGCTTAATTGCATCAAGTAAAGGAATGTTTACCTAGACTTTTCTAAATGTTTCAAGGATCACTTTTTCTTCTTCCAGCTTTTTAGAGTTGATCAATCTAGTTGGGAAAGGAGGAGGAGTTGTCAATACCTTTGGTTGGAGTTTTTCAGGTTCTTCGGTTTGATAAGTTTGTGGAGGGATCAAGATTCCTTACAACATGCTTACACTCCTTCATTGAGTTTTCTTCCAACTCTTTCCCACTCCTCAAGGTAATCACATTCGCATTTTCTCGCGGATTGGTAACAGTTTGTGATGGTAATTTACCTTGGGATTCTATTCGGCTGAGAGAATATGTGAGATGACCCATTTGGACCTCCAAGTTTTTGATACTCGAGTTTATTTTTTGAAAATTTACTTGAGTGTCCTGCTGAAACTGTAGAGTGTTCTGCTGAAGCTGTTGAGTGTTATGCTGAAGGTGTTGAGAGGTATTAGCCATGGTTTGAATAAGATCTTCCAAAGGGATACCTGATTTGATACTGAAACCATGTGTGGTTGTTGAGAAGGAGGTGGTCTTTGTTGTGCTTGTTGATATTGCGGGGCTCGAGTCCCGTAACTGAGATTAGGATGATCCTTCCATCCTGCATTGTAAATGTTAGAAAAAAGATCATATAGTCTTTGTTGTCCTCCCTGATATCCTCCCAAGGCATTGACAGATTCTTGTGAGTCGTCTTGAAGTGTAGGGCACATATCAGTTGAGTGATTTGGAGCACTGCAAATACCACATACTTTCACCTGATGGTTATTACTAACAGCCAATTGTTGAATAAGAGAGGTTAAATTTTTCATTTAATTTTCCACATAAGAATCACGTACCTCACACACGTGTCGAGAATGGGATGCATCCTGTAGTGCGCCACTTTGTTGACTAGTTGCCGCCATAGTGGCAATCAATCTCCTAGCTTCCCTTGGATTCTTATTAACTATTGCACCGCCACTAGTGGCGTCCATCAATCTCCTCTCTATCGATGTCAGTTCTTCATAGAGTATTGGATGAGCAGTTGTTCAGAAAATCCATGTGTGGACAACTAGCACAAAGCTTTTTGAACCGAGTCCAATACATGAGTAGAGTCTCATTATTTTTCTACGAAAGCCAAGAAGTCTCTCTACGAATATTTGAAGCATGGGATGAAGGAAAGAATTCATCCAAGAATAACCCAGCAAGTTCAGTCCATGTATTTATCAAATTAGAGAGTAAATCGAATAACCAGTCTTTGGCCTTATCGATCAAAGAGAAAGGGAAGGCACGCAATTTGATTTGATCTTCAGTTACCCCTTCTGGCTTCATGCTTTGACAAACGACATGAAAAGCCTTCAGATGTTTGTTGGGGTCTTCATTATCTAGACCTTTAAAAATAGGAAGAAGATGAATTAGTCCAAGTTTTTTCGAAGTTTGCCTGAACGGCGGGGTATCGAATGCATAACGGCTCCTGATCAGTTTGAGGAGCAGTCAACTCTTTCAAGGTTTGTTCTTCTTCTTCAGCCATTGTTTCTTCAATTTCAGAATCACTAGAAGAAATACTTGATGTATCTAGTAGACCGAGCGGTAAGTCGTCTTCAATGAGAGGATGTAGATGGTTGAATATTTTTTAATTTAGTCTCTTTTCGAATCCTTTTAGCCGTCTTCTCAATTTCCGGATCGTATTGTAATTCACCTGTACTAGAAGAACGATGCATTAATAAGTAACAGTAAATTAATTAACACCAGTCCCCAGCAACGGAGCCAAAATTTAATGGCTGTCGAAACCAGCAAAAATAAAATAAACTTGCTTTGATAATTAACTCGTAGTAAATGGAAGCAAGGTTGAACCCACAGAGACCGGTAAACTAATTAAATGTTATCAAAAAGGGTTGTTTTGAGATTTGAAATAATAAAAGACAGAAAATAATTAAAAGATGTAAATTGATTTGAGAAGGTTTCCAACTAAAGACGTAATCTCCATTTTAGTTTACGTAATTCGATCATTGATAAAAGCATAAATTCTAATTCAACTCTAAATTGGTTGGAAGTTGCTGGAACAACAAGTGCCCTTCTTTAGATTCTCGATAGCCAAGATACGATCTAATAACTACTTCTCTAATTAACGGATAACCCTAGAATACGATAATAGAATGTAAGGGCCCGGGTTCGTATTTTATTTTATTAAATAAGGAATATATTTGATTTAGCATGCTTGGGTACTTTATTAAACACTTAGAAGGCTAATATCTCAACTTAAATTTTTTGAAGATTAACCATAGTTCGTTTAACCATGGTTAAGTTAGAAAAAGGATTAAATGGAAAACTTTAATGGATGGAGGGCTTGTTAGCAAAGGAAAGTAGAGAAAATGATTCAAAAATAATATTAGGAGGTGGGAGGACTTGGAGTTAAAACGAAGGGGTGGAAAGACTTAGTTGCAATTTGATTATTTTGATTTTAGAAATTAAAAGTATGTAAAGGAAAAATAAGAGAAAAAGGAAAAAGAAAATAAAAAATTCCACTCTTCTTCTTCTTCCTCCCACCGTGACCCCCGAGGCTTAGAGGAAGATTCATCCAGGAGTTATCAACAACAAGGTGAGATTCCTTATGAAAGAAGTTCTAGGTTTTTATGAAATTTGGGTTTTCATTTGGGTTGTTGATTAGTAACTTGGGATATCAATTCTTTTCAATCTAACTTTCTGGAAATATATGTTGAAGTAATGACTATAAGTCTTAAGCCTCATAGTTTAAAAGTTCTTGGGAGGAAGTAGGCCATGGAAGCTTGAAAGCTTTAAGAAACTCCATTAATGGTGGATTCCAAGCTTCTAGTTTTTTTGTCCTTCAAACTTGAGTTTTCTTGACTTTGTATGAGGGGTTCTCAATTCTGATTTTTGTGAGTACATATATATATATTTTGTACATGGAAAATGATTTAGGCAAGCAAATCATGAAATTATGAAAGTTATCTTATTGGCCAAAAGTTCATGTTAGAAATTGCTTAGTTTTTGGGGTGTTTTCTTAGTAATTTTAATAAGTTGTTAAATCTGGAAATTATGGGTGTTTATAAGTTTATTTTCTATAAGAAAAACACTTTGGAAGGTTAAGATATCGAAAACTTCGTTAAACACTCATTTTGGGCCGAATGTGTATCCAATTTGACTAGTTATTGGCGTTTCACTACTAACCGAGTTTGTGATGTGTTGATGTACCATGTGCTGAACTAAATGTAGTACTTTACATCTTAAATGTGTGTGGGATGTTTTATGTAGGATAGGAGACAAGAACGAGCTCCGAGAACTTATCGAAAAGGTGAGAACACAAAGAATCGGAAGGGGTGAACGGCGTGTAGTTTCAAGCTTATTCCGAGTTATCTTAAAATGGGATTGTGGTTTTAAAGTGGTGATGATTTATGGTGTGGTTAGTAAAGTTAAGAGCGTAAGAGAAATATGGAAGTGGATGTTAAAACCTCGACAATGGCTTAAAGGGCCCAAATACTTTTTAACTCAAAAATGGGTTTATGTTTTGACTTGTTGATCATTTAAGCATGCCTACTTGCTTTATATTTGAGTTCAAAGTTTGTGATTGAGTTGTATACTGATTTGAGAACATGATTATGCATACTTGATAAGATTTCCGGTTTATGTTGGAGGTTAGAGACTAATGAGATAAAAGAGAAAAGTATGGATGTGAACCATGAGTTTGCATGAAATTTTGCGCATCATGTGAGTAATGTTCGTATTACATTTCTGACTTGGGATATTGTTCCATTTATGTCTGGTAAACCAATACTTTGTTATATTACGTTGTTAAAAGAGAGCATGCTAAATCCATTCCATTACATAACATTGCAATCATGCATTTCATGTGATCGTCTTGTGGCCATGGGGTCTTAACCTGTGTGTCAGTGTATGGGTGTTGGACGATACACGAGGTTACCGTGGCGGGAATGTAAAGAAACTCCAAGGTGCTATATAATGAAGGACTCGGTTGCTAGTAGTGTTGAGATAACTTGAGTTTGAAAAGAGCTACGACTCGGAGGTTGATTGAATATGTGACTTGGGGCGTAGTGAGACGTCGGGTTTGTACGATGTGAATTGTGAAACTGGAAAGGTAAATGTGAAACGTAAGTTGTGATAGCGATTTGCGAGAATTCATGATAGAGGACTTGTGATTGATTAACACTATTCATACATAATGCAATTGTTCCATTTTTCTTGCACTTTAAGCATGATATTGTTGTTTTCTAATCGTTCATTATGATCATACCGCATCACCGTTCATATTCTTTTGTTTTCACTGAGTGTCATACTCAAAGGTGCTCTAAAACACCTTTCAGGTAATGCTCGGGGGCGAGGACGGGGAGCGGCAGGTGGTGCACGTTGATAGCCCGAGATGGATGATTTTGGATTGGCTTACAGTCACGCGAGCCAAGGGATTTTGGGAACGTTGTGTAAAAGATGTGTTTATGTTTTGAAGTCAAAATCTTGAAAACCTTGTGTATATATATGTCATGTTTTTTTTTTTTTTATCTTTAAAATTGGTGCACCAACCTTGCTGTTAGACTTTGAACTTTTGTGGTTTTCTGAACCGGCCGATGAGCCACCGTTGTTAATAAACAGGTTGATGTATGTTTTTGAGTGAATGAATTTACGTATACATCATGCCGAAATTTTGATTGTTTTGTTAATTCATATGATTTAAGTTTAATCTTTCCGTTTCCGTTACGTGCTCGCGTCCTGGACCTTTAAGTAAGTCGGTCGTCACATAGAATTTAACCCATTAACAGAATGAAGAAGAGAATGACCCAATTGCTAACTAACAAACACGGTACGACCGGTTCATTTAAGTTAGATCACAATTTCTCATAACATAAACTGAAAAGTGTCCTAATCAATTCATGCTATTTGTCACAAGTATTAGAACAATCAAACAATTACAGATTTAAAAGTTCTAATTGACTAATTATCAAACTAACATGTGAACAAAGGATCCTATTTGAACAAACATCAGTTTGATAATAGATATGCAAAGAGAAATCACAAATAGAGAGAATTCAGAAAATCAATTAAGAACGAATCTCACGAATTAAAATAAACTAAACTTCAATTTAATCTCCAGTTGGAACGAAGAGTTTAGCTAGACATAATTGTAAAGAAAATAATTAAGAAAAGTTCTAAAAAGTGAAAAAGAGACTACCCTACTAATGAAAACTAATACCTATAAGCAGATTTTCGCTCTAGTCGCCTCAGCCATGAAGACCTCATCGCTGCAGCGATGGTGGAGATTTCACGAAGTATATGCAGATAATGCTTCTTTCACCGTGGCGATGGAGTGCTCGTCGCCATGGCAACAGGCCAAAATATTAGAAAATCTCTCCTTTCAAGCTTTTTGCAATTTGGTTTATTCTTAACCACTTGAAATTACCTGTTAAAGAGAATCAAATAAATCACGGAACTAAGCATTTTAGGGGATAAAACATTTAAATTAAGAACATAAAAATCAAGTTATCAAGCAAGCAAGAACAGCCCCCTAAAAGCGCTGCTCCTGCTGTCGGCCAATAGCAGCCCTGTGCTGCATTTTTTTGGCGCGGCGGTGGCGGCTCCTTGGCGGGTTTGAGTCCGTCTCTAGGTGATTTGAAAAATAAGGAGGATGAGTTTTTCATGAAATTAAGGGTTAGGGTTTCTAGGGTTTGAGAAAATTCAAGAAAATTAAGTTTCAAATGGATAGAAAAGTAGGGAATTCTTGATAAATTTCATGGTTTCCATAACGGATTTAGATTAAGAATTCTAAACTGAAATATAAGAAAAGAATTCTAATTTACCTCTTCTTGAATTCAGGAAGAAAGTTCCCACAAACCCAATTCTCCTCCAAATCAAACTCCACCAAAATATACCTAGAAACGAAGAAGGAAAAATAAAATTGATAAAAAAGGATGCCCAATCACCATTGAAGGCGGCAACAAGGAAGAAGAAGGAGAGGGAGAGAAAACCTACCTTTTCTCTCTGTAGCTTCTAATTTCACGTTCTGATGATGGTTTCTCATGTTCTCCCTTTTTTTTCTAATAAAGCCTTTTCCCCTTTTCTTTTCCTTTAAGACCAACATTATATTTAAAAATAATTAAAATACCAAAATAAGAATTTAATTCTTTAAATACAATTTCTTTAATTCTCTAAATAAGTATTATAATAATCAATATTTAACTAAAGAAAATTCTTACCGAGAATAATGGGTCGTTACAGATTAACAATGATTAATGTGTATATTTTATATGTGATAAACTTAGTGTAAAAATATGTAATTCAATGTTTATCACTGATTCACCCGATCAAAATTTACTATATTTACAAGGATTTTTTTAAAGCTATTATTTTTACAAATATTACTATAAAAACGGTTAGATTTGGGAATGCCCCATATTAATAACAAAAAGATAGGTTCATCATCAATGGGCCGAGCAGAGCTAGCTCGGCCCCAACATTATAAGGTTCAGGCTCGGCTCGTACTCGATCCCAGCCGGCTCGGCCCAATCTAAAATTTTAAGGCTCGCAGCTCGGCTCATGGGCTAGGCTCGTTGGAGCGAGCCAAGATCGGCTTATCATATGAGTTCATTTTTTTATTACATTATCTCAAAAACCAATGGTGCATAACTTTCTAATCACTTTTAAAAAAATCAAGAGTTAACAAAATAAAAATATTAAACTTATTATTTTAAATAGCAAAAAAGAGTGAAAAAATAAATATATTAAACTTATTATTTTGAACGGCAAGAAAGCAAAAATTGTTCCATTTTATTAGTTAAATAATTTAACTATTTTATTTTATTCTATTTAATTACACAAAAGTATCAACTTTAAAAAATAGATATTTTTATTAATTTTTTCATACATGAATATTTGACAATAAAGTGCAGCACTACAATATATGTACATCTCAACTAGATTGACACCCACTCATTTGGCAATCATATGTATTTTTCTCAACTTATATTATAGTGATTCGGGCATATAGTATAAAAAAAGGAGGGATATTATTATTTTTTATATTTAATTTTTAAATTGATAATAATATAAAATTTAATTTAAATAATAAATAAATATTGCGAGTTTTATTTGGGCCGAGCTCGAGCAGGCTCGTTGGATTGGGCCTATGGAGGCTGAAACGAGCCTGCCCACAAGCTAGCTCGTTCAAAAAAAGGGTTAGCTCGTTCAAAAAAAGGGAGGCTCATATCCAATCCTCTATTTTTTTTTTCTTTTAATTATTTCAATTAAAAAAATCAATCAATTTTAAATCTTTTTTTTAATCTTTTTTTTTATAATTTTTAAAATAAATTTTAACTAATTTGTTTTCATTATAATACATTAAAATATTAATTAGTTTTTTCTCTCAATGTTATTGTGATTTTTTTATCATAAAATTTATATGGTAAATGGTCTGGATTTTTATTTGACCGGCCCCGTTTATTATCGATCATATTTCCCCCTCTAATTTAGAGATATTCAAGTTGTGGGCGCACCGCCAAGATTATACAAAACTCGAGCTCCATTCCACGAGACTTCATCAAGTCAAAGACTGAACTAAAAAAAAAACGTGTGTTTTTTTTAATATTGTATCAAGAATCAAAACTTATATATTTATTTTATAAACTTTTTAATTAATATAATTATTTTCTTCTGTTGTTGACTTTGTTCAGTTTCGGTGCAAGCTTTGTGGATATTTTAACGATTTTAACCCATGTGTTCTAAATATTGCATGATATTCCAAACTCCAAGAGACTTGACCTATCCATATGCATTCAATTATTTTATATTTTGTTGCTCTAGAACTGATCAAATCAACAGACATTTCGACAAAATTTCTAATACGGTATGGTTGATAAATATTTTTGTTGAAATTAATTAAAAAAAAATACATCTTTTTGATATAAATAAATAAAGAAAATGAAGTCATTTTGTTTTAATGAGGAATAGAACCTCTATTCTTGTCCTATGAAACATAAATCATGATTTTAGTCTACCACAACAACACATTAATTGTTTGATATAAACTTTGCAGTAATATATAAATAATATATTTAAATATCGATTTTAAAATTTTGGGCCCCTAATATTCGGGGGCCCTGAGCGATCGCCCATCTCGCACCCCCTCAGGACCGCCCCTGATAATAAATAGAGAAATTTTATTAGGTATTAGATTTTGATACAATATTTATAAATATATCATGATTTAAAATTATTTGTGAATATAGCAAATTTTATTATAGTAATTGATGATTAACAATAATTAATGTGTGTATCAGTGATAAATTTAGTGTAAAAATATGTAATTCAATGTTTATCACTGATCCACCCGATCAAAATTTATTATATTTGTAAATATTCAGTCTATGCCATGACATTGAAAATAGGTTTTGAAAACAACCTAAAGATGGGTTTTGAAGACTCGTCTTCAAACTTGATAAAATTTGTTAAATACTTACTCAATTTTTGTAACATCCCGTTATTTTTTAGGTGAATTTTTTTTTTTATTATATTTAGTATTTTATTTATTTATTTATTGAATTAAAGTGTTAAAGATAATTTTAGAATTTGTTATTTAGAAGTAAATAGTTAATTTTCGTTCGGAGACCTTTTTAACTGTTTATTTAGCTTAAATTAGTTTCGATGGTATTAATAATTATTAATAGGCCAATTAATAATTATTAATCACCATTGGGCTAGTTTAAGTGGTTCGGGTTTCGTTTTAAAAGTTTAAGGCAAGAAAAGGACGTAGGCGTCATTTCCGAAATTCTTAAATATCTAAACACTATTCATCCTTCTCCTTTATTAAGCCAAAATTAGACAAAAATCATAAAATCCTCTCATTTTTGCTTCCCAAACCCGTAGCTTTGAGAGAGAAAAAGAGGAGAGAAAGAAATCGTCATCCCGGCTTCGTTTCTCGACCGTTTTCATCGTGCCTTAGCTCGTTGGAAAGCTATCGAGACGTACTTTCTACTCATCCCATCAATCGATCTTTTCCACCATTATCTAAAGGCTTTAAGGTATGTTAAAGTTCAAAACCTAAAGCTTCAAATAGTGTTTTAATGGTGATTTTGGTTTCAATCTTCAAATTCTTGCTCGGGAACTCGGAGTTTTAGATCGAGGGAGTTGTTTTACGTATATTTAGAACTTTCCCTAAACCCTAGAATCGGGTTTGAGCCAAAAGCCTTTTATTTTAGTTTTTCTAATGTTTGTTGTTGATGAGGGTTTTGAATTTGATATGTTTTGTGACTTTACTTAATTGTTCGGGATTGAAATTTTGACCTAAACCCTAAATTAGGTTTACCCATTGAGTTTACCAATCTTCAAAGTACCCGAAACCAACCCGGATTGTCTTTAAAGTGCTTAAAATCCGGAAAACAAATTCCTTTTCTTCCTTCCCCTTAAGCCGTGGGCCTCTTAGTTTTATTTACGGGCTGTTTTGTCTATTATTTTGGTATCGTGTCGATCGTTGTTCGTTTCGATTAATTAATATACTTTAGGTGTATTGTAATTATAGGTTTTGTGCATCGTTCGTGATTTTCGGTCAACCGGTGGTTAGGAGTTGACTACTCTTATAAGGTGAGTTTAAAATGGTTGTGATTACTTTTATGCTTTCAAATTACTTGACGATTATGTTCGATCGAAGTTAAGAGGGTTATTAGATTTTAGAACTTTTCCAAGAATGCTTGTTATTTGGGAGTTAAGGAAAGTGCATAAGGAATTTAGTTAAGTTTGGTTGTTGTTCTAAGTGAGATGCTTTTGGTGGTTTTAAGTTATATTCTCGAGGAGAATTAGATTTCGGAAACTTGGAGAAGAGTATTATGTACTCCGTTTATCTTGAGTAGTTTTAGAATAGTTAAAAGAACTTTGGAGAGATTCTTGGGTAGAATCAAGTTAGTACGTTGTTTTTAGTGATGTGATTCACTTTTAGGTGTTACTAAAGAGTACGGTGACTTGCATAGTATCGTTATGCACGGATGTCACGGGATGGTTTGCGATTGGTGACTTGCATAGTATCGTTATGCACGGATGTCACGGGATGGTTTGTGATTGGTGACTTGCATAGTATCGTTATGCACGGATGTCACGGGATGGTTTGTGATTGGTGACTTGCATAGTATCGTTATGCACGTACGTCACGGAATGGTTTGTGATTGGTGACTTGCATATTATCGTTATGCACGGATGTCACGGTGACTTGCATATTATCGTTATGCACGGATGTCACGGAATGATTATGATTGTTGACAAGTGGTCACGGATGAAATGAGAAATTTACTTTGTTATTTACTTTGTCATTTACCTTGTTAAGCACTAGTATCTACTTTAACTACGGGCTTGAATGTTTACTTTCCGAATTTACGAGATAGTAGAATGGTTTGATCTATTTATGTAAAGTACTTCGGATTATTGAATGGTTAGTGCAAGAGTACTTAGATTTATTTGGACACATTCTCCGATATGGAATTTGGTTCATAAAAGTGCCTGCATCCATCTTATTCTCACTAGCATTGTTTGCTAATGGTGCTACACCACTTTATTTTCAGGTAATACTCGTGGTAGAGGACGAGGTCGTGGAGGTGGTGCTGCGTGATCTCGAGAGAATGCTTATGGACATTTGGACTAGTAGATCTAAGTTTGGAGTATTTTGGGAATGCTATATATACATATAAACTTGAAATAAAGTCTTAAAACTTGTATTATGTGGCTCATGAGAGCCTAAAGTCGGTTGTATGCATATTTTGAGTTTACTTTCTCTGATTTGAGTATATTCTGGAGTAGGAATATATGTGATTAAAATTCTCTGAGATGAGTTCTTAAAAACAGGTTTAGGGAGTTCATATTTTAAACGGATCCACGCCAAATTTTTGTAAAAATAAGTCTTCCGCTGTTTTACTTCTGATTTAAAGATTTGTGAAAATTCGAGTCTTTACAATTTTATTTGCTATACTTAAAAATATTAACTTAACGTTCTCGTTAAAATTATTTATGCAATAATAAGTCATCTACAACTAAAGTACAAATCAGAAAAACTAACGATCCCACATGAAAGTCGTTGGACGATGAGGCATGTAGTTGAAATTGAAATATAATTTAATTAAGATACCCATGGCCATGCTAAAGAAATAGAGGGTCACGTTGTACGTAGAGTTGAGAAATGAAATCTGTTTTCTATATATGTGTAGTGTAGGGTGGGGACGTTGGGCGAGCAATGGTTTCAAATCCTCACTTCTTAATCCCCATTGTTGAGTTTGGTAGGCTTCTTGCCAGGCGTGGTGTAATTATCACTATCATTTCTACACCTGAAAACGCCTCTTCCTTTGAATCTATTATAGCTCGAGACTCCATTGATGAAAATAAAATCCGTTTCCTCCAACTTGATTTCCCGTTAGCACCTGGTATCCCTCAACATTGTCAAACCATGGAATCTCTTCCTTGTTCTAAATTCAACTTTCATTTTTCATCAGCCACCAGTTTTCTCCTCGAGGGATCAGAGAAGTTTTTTGAAGAGCTCGATCCCAGGCCGTGTTGTATTATTTCTGACGTCTCTCTTCCTTTTACTATTTATATTGCTCGTAAATTCAACATCCCCAGGATCTCTTTCCATGGATTCAACTGTTTTTTTAACTTGGTAATGATGCATTTGAATATTCCTGATTCTGTTCTTTCTAAAACTGATTACTTTTTAGTACCCGGCCTTCCTCACCCAATTCACATTACCAAGGCTCAGATTCCACAAACCATTCCTCATGATCTTCAACACTATCAGGATCAAGTGATCGAAGCCGAAATCGGATCATATGGAACGCTCTTCCATACTTTTGAGGAGTTAGAATCTGAATATGTGACCCAATTAAAAAACATTAGAAACAGAATGTGGTGCATTGGCCCTGTTTCACTCTGCAATACTGATATTTTGGACAAGGTCGAGAGAGGAGGAAAACCCGTAATCGACACGCATTTTTGCTTGAAATGGTTAGATTCTAAGCAAACAAGCTCTGTAATATATGTTTGCTTTGGAAGCCTTTGTAATCTTATACCAAAGCAGCTAATTGAGCTAGCCTTGGGTTTAGAATTGTCTAAAAGACCCTTTATTTGGGTTATAAGGAAAGGGTAGAGATTTGAAGAATTGGAAGCATGGATTTCAGAGAGTGGATTTGAGGAAAGGATCAAAGACAGAGGGATTCTCATAAGAGGTTGGGCTCCTCAACTATTCATTTTGTCACATCCTTCTATTGGAGGCTTTCTTACCCATTGTGGACTAAATGGAATTCAGCTGAGTGAATGATTCAAAAATAAAATTTAAATTTTTTAAAATTCATATCATATATCTATGTGGTTTGTTGTGTGAACTGATGATTTGATGACAGGAAGGGATATGTTCAAGCATTCCCATGATCACTTGGCCACTGTTTGAAGACCAATTTATAAATGAAAAATTGGTTGTTCAAGTCTTGAAAATTGGGGTGAAGGTTGGGTGGAGTCTACATTGAAATGGGGAGAGGAAGACAAATGGTGAAGAGAGAACATGTAAAGGAAGCCATAGATAAGTTGATGGATGAAGGAGAAGAAGCTCAAGGAAGAAGAAACCGAGTTAAAAAGTTTGCAGAAATGGCTAAGAATGCTATGGAAGAAGGCGGCTCCTCACACCTCAATATTACTAGGTTTATCAATGATGTATTGCACTACCCTGGGTCTGCCAATTAATAGTCTCTCACTGGTTTTTAATAAGCTTTCCGCCGATCTGAGCTTGGCTCAATTGGTCAGGCATCTGTTCTCAATTTTGTATGGTCGAAGGTTTGTTTCCAATTTTCGAGTTTGTTGTAATATCTATATATAAAAAAAAAACTTTCATTTCTGTTATCTATGCACTACTCTTCAATGTTTGTTTTCCCAATTCTTGTGAATTTTCTCCTTTTCTTATTGCCCAAATGAAGGAAAATTCTAGCCCCAATGCCAGCTCTATCAGCTGATTTGGTATCATATTACAAAGTAAATTATCCAACCATTTTAAATAGAGATTTTCATTCATTTCTATTTTTTTTCTTTTTACCTCTTTCAACTCTGTGCAATTTGTCTACGTTGCACAGAGAATTGAACCAATACACCAGATTTCACGCATATAGTAGCCAACAAAAAAGGACGCTGGAACTTGTCTTCACCTGTCAAGCATCCCCCGGAAAACTTGAACCACAATGAGTACAAACTCAGATATTTAAACGGGCCTAATCATGTGAAGCATTAACATATGAAAAAAAAATATCATTTCAATGGTGTGAAATCAAGTTCTATATTAAATCACCGAATAGACCTAAAAATTTGAGCTATTTAGGTTAAGGTAAATTAATTCTTTATATATTATCCACATATTGTTTTGCAATGAGTTTTTCATTGAGTGTTGTTTTACTTTTTAGTATGTTAGATGAGGAATGTAATAGTCAAAATGGAAGTTTGATATTTACCTTTGAATTGAGCACTATACCAAGTTCTCTGGCGCTCATAAATACGAATTAAGAAAATGTTTAGTGTTAAATCACCAATAGATCTTAAAGTTTAGCTTGTTGGATTGAGATAAATTCAACCTTTTATGTATATTCTTAATAACTCTCTCATGGGTTCATATATTAATAAATGAGGAGGAAATGTTATCACAAGGTTGAAACTCAGAATCTCATGCTTTGATACCATATTAAATCACCCATACTTTGAAAATAGCAATTATAGAGATAACATAAACACAAGTTCAAGCTAATCTTATATTTTCTTGCAAATCTTATTTAGAAAGTTGAGTTAGTTTAGTTAGTTCATTTTAGGAGAACAAACTTGTTCTCTTACATCTTGAATCAGCTTTGTAATGTTGAGATGAGAAGAGCCACCTTTTCCCACAGCTCGTTTTGCCATTTCTGCAAGTTATTTCACTCTCCCTCCTCTCTATTTTGTTTCTTCTCTTTCTTCATCCATCAACTTTTCCAAAGCTTCCTTAACTTCTTCCTTCTTCACCAGAACCCCAGTTTCCTCTTCCTCTCCCCAATTAATAGGCAGTTCCACCCACCCCAACTCTCACTGCAATTTTTAGAATATAAACAACAAATTTCTCGTTGAATTGTTGGTCAGCAAATAGCGGCCATGTAACCATTGGCACCCCTGTGCATATCGCTTCAAGGGTCGAATTCCATCCACAATGAGTCAAGAATCCTCCCACTGAAGAATGTGATAAAATCAAAACTTGTGGAGCCCAACCCTTTATCAGAAGCCCTCTTCCTTTTATCCTTTCTTCAAATCCATCTTCCTGAATCCATTTCTCCAATTCTTCATATTTGGGTCCTTTTCTTATGACCCAAATGAATGGTCTTTTCGTTGCTTCCAATCCGAATCCAAGCTCTATAAGCTGGCTTGGTATGAGATTGCAAATACTTCCAAAACATGCATATATAACAGTGTTTGGTTCCCATGAATCCAGCCATTTAAGACATTGATGCTCATTGATAAATGCTTTGTTACCTCTCCGAGCCTTGTCCGAATCATCATAGTTGCGAGTGAAACCGGGCCGACAGAGTAGGCTCGTCAGCTTCTTATCGTCTTCAATTCTTTCGCATAATACGGCTCCAACTCCTAAAAACTTTTAACAATCAACCCAAAAGAATCCTTATCAGCTTGAACTATTTGATCTTGATAATGTTTAAACTTCGAAGGCATAGGTTTTGGAAACTAAGCTAAGGTAAACTCAATTGGGTCAGGGATACCAGGCAGCAGAAAATGGCCCGAATCTACGTTGACATCAAGGGGTTGAAAAACTTCAAATTTTCTAAAACAACATTGAAAAAACAATTGATTCCTTGAAAAGAGAATCTGGGAATGTTCAAGTTTTGAGCGATGGACAAAGTGTATGGGAGCATGCAATCCGAAATGATGCGACTTGGTTTTGGTGTGAGATTATCAAGAAGCTTTTGTGCAGGCTCCGAAGAAGACTAGAGAGGGAGAAGAAGTCATAACCCAAACCCAATGAAGGAAGCAAGTCAACGTTTTCACATCCTTTTGGAAATCCAGAAGAAGAAGGATATTGGAGTTGAAGAAGATTGATATTATTGAAACGAGAAAGTGATGGTTGAAAGCGAGATGCGTTAAGAGGGGTTGTGACAATGGTGAGAAAAACACCATGATGGGATAAAATTTTAGGAATATCAATCATGGGAATCATGTGGCCTTTTGCCATTAGAGGAAACAGGATGAAATGGAGCTCTTGGTAATTGGAAGCCATGGATTTTTATTTTTTTCTCTCTCTTTCGTTTGGGGATCAAAATAATGATGTAGTGTTTCGATTTTAAAGTCGAGAACCACATAAGACTTTTTGCACTAAATTTTGGGAGGAAGAGACTCAATTTTTCAAGATTAAGACATTTGGAGCATCTCGAAGCCTCCTAAATTTGAATTGTGTGTTGAGTTTATCCGATCAAGTTTCGTTTTCTGTTTTTTTGGTTTTTTGTTTTTTGTTTTCTTTGCACACTTTTTCATTTTCTTATGTTGATGAGAAACTCAACTTTGACAATTATACTATGATAAAAAATTTGAATTATTGGTTGAAAGGGAGTGAGCTCCTTTTGATCGGTGGAACATATTCTAATATGCTATGTAACTCTTTTTTTTTCTTTTCCAATAAACTCATACACATAAAAGGGGATGTTAAAATTATCAAAATAATATGCCATTAATGTTAAAATGAATAAAAAATAATATCATATCGGATTTATATTTATTATTTCATAGAAATTTGAGAGTGAATATTAAAATGAGAGTCCAGTGAAATTTTATGAGTTAAAATGTTGAGTTTAAACACTTGGATTGTCTAATAGAGCTCGAGTACAAATCGTGTCTCTGAGGCTTCTTATTTTATTCGACCTCGGAGGATTCCATCCACATGGTTAGGATCGTGACATGACTCTGAAACCATTTATGAAGGGAAACTAAGTTCCACAATCTATACATTGGTCTAATATTGTCCATTTTGAGCCTAGACCCGCATGATTTTACCTTTTAGTTTCACTCAAAAGGCCCCATATCAATGGATGTCCCTTCCCTTATATACCATGATCATTCCCTCTTAACTAATGTGAGATTTTGTTCGTACTTCAACAATTCTCACACTAGAGATTTTATGAGTTATGGCTCTTTAAAAAAGATTTTTGGATAGTTAAAAAGCATGGACAAGGCTATTAATTAGTGTGTGGGGGGGGGGGTTTGTAAATTTCATTATATATATAATTCCTTTAAATTGCCCCCTCTTATAGGTAATTTTATTTTGAGATATTTATAGCAATAACCACTTTAATTATTAGCTCTTCTATTTTATATTTTCCCTGATAAATAAAAATAATATATATATATATATATATATATATATATATATATATATATAATAAAAAAAAATTATTTCTTTTTAAATTAAACATCTAATTAGTAAAAGCGTTTGTTTCTTTTTCTTTGATATATCTACACATTTCATTTAAAATAAATATACTTATTATAATTAAGACTTACATTTATATTTGTTATTTGTTAATATCTATAATTGTTTTAATTTTTCACACATATAGTTAAACATAAAACAATTTGAAAACTATTTTTATTTTATTTTTTTAACTTATTAATTGTTTCATAAAAGTACTTAAATAACTCTATGATATATAATATAATTAGTTTAGATTGTGATTCTTGTTAGAGTTACTTTCAGTAATGGACAATTTAATGTTGTTTATTTTAGATAAACACAATCTTTAATATATACTAGATTATTGACACGTGCGGTGCACGTGAAAATTTAAATTTAGTATAATTTTTTATGAAATGAGATTTAAATAAGTTTTTTTTAATTAAAAATCAATTTCCCAACTAAAAATATCTTAAGAAATCAATATATTTATAAAATTATAATATTCTAGATTTTTAAAAGTAGTTTTACAATACATATGTATTTTTCCTTTTAACAATAGTTAATTTTTTATTATAAAAAAAATTACAATAAAAGTACATTAATGTAAACTCTCTATCTATCTATCTATCTCCCTCTCTCTATATATAATATCTCATATTTAACTTTTTTACGTTATCTATTTCATGAGTATGCAAGTTTAATATTGTAAAATATAAATAAAATTATAAATAATATAATAAAGTATTAATCAGGATTAAATTTCACAATAAATATAAAATAATAGTAATTGATTTGTTCAATTATTATTAGAAATGATACATATAAATATGAATTGTCAAAAGATCAAAACAAAAAGAAAACTCGAAGGTTGTTGTAGTTAGCCACTTGTAGCAAGGAGGTTCTTGTCATTGTATGTAACGTCCCGTTATTTTGAGGTACTTTTAGGGGCCGAGGCCGTGGTAGAGGTGGTGGTGTCGCGTGATCGCAGGACGACGACTTGATGGACTTGGACTTCTTTCTTTTGGAGCATTCTAGGGAATGCATGGAAATTTATTTTGATTAGAACCATGTTATTCATGTTTAGCACCTTCTTTCTGAGCTCATGAGAGCATCTTATGATTTTGTTGGATTTGGTCCATTTTGAGACTTGAACTACTTAGGAGATGCGTATTTCCTTGTTTTTATTGCTTTTTCTGCTTGCAAACTATGTACACAGGCTTTGGCTAGTCCAAAATACAAACGGCACCATGCCGATTTTTCGAAAAATATAAGCTTCTTCTGTTTTCTCTGATTTTAATGTACTTTTCAATTTCGAGTCGTTACAGTTGGTATCAGAGCGTAAGGGTTCTGTAGACCACATGCATCACATGTTTCTTTTCATGTTTTATTTTAAAGGCCTTCTCCAAGCATCGTCCGTGGTCAACGGCACCAGGTATTCCTTGAACTTCTTTCTTAAGTTTTGCTTTCTTTTTTTCTTAGTATTGGGAAGTTTTGAGGAGGGTTCTCCCTTGTTAAACGTTATCTATACCTGGTGATAGTGTACCACCTCGTGGGAGCCATTGAGTGGCGATGTTGATTTTACTGATAGGCTGGAATCTTAGTATGAGTACTAAGGTTAGAATTTACCCCTTTGGTTTTGAGAGTCGTGCACTCGTGTAGCATGTTGAGATGGAGTTGGTGTAAGGGAGTACTGAGACTCCGAGAGATTGATCGGTTGATCATCGTGTTTGATGGGAGGATGTTTGTGGAAATGGTTTAAAGTACTTGTGTTAGTGAAACACGTGACTAATGTTTATCGATAAATGGGCGTGATTGTGTCTATATCCCGTAACAAGAGGGGATAAAGATCTCTACTTTCGGGTTTATGGATTTGTAGTTGTGGAAAGTAGGGTCGAATCCACAGGGAATGGTGAAATAAAATTGGGGGGGGGTTTAAGTTTGTTGAGAAATTGAAGAAAACAATAAAATATTAAGAAAAACTCAATTAAGAAAAGGTTCCAACCAAATGTGTAATCATCGTTCAATTCAAGATATTTGATAATCAATTATCTAATAAAATCCTAAATCATTCTCTAAATTGGTTATGATTATTAAGAACGTCTTATTAATCTATCATTCCTTAGTTCATCGGTAATTAAGATACGATCATTAATTACTTCTCTAATCAAAGACAACCCTAGAGTACGACAACAGGATTTAATCATTGACAACAATAAGATAGAAGGACTACCAATTCTAGCCAACAAATGCGAAACATTTGATTTATTTAAACTAGATCATATATTTTCATAATATGAGATGAAAAGACTTATTAATCATTCATACTAATTGTCACCAAGATTAGAATGCATAAACAATTACGGATTTAAACACCTAAATGACAATTTACCAAATTGAAGAATGATCAAAGGATCCTATTTGAGCAATCAAACAATATAATAATGAATGAAGAATAGAAAATTTAGAAATAGAGAAAGATTAGAAAGAAAGATGAAGAACAAATCTCACAAATAAAAAGAATCAAACTTGATTAACCTTTGGTTGGAAAATAGATGTTTAGCTAGACATGGAGTTCATGGCTATCCCAGAAAAATCTAAGAAAAACGTTATGTCCCCTTCCCTAAAGGAAACATCTCAAAATAAATAGGGTTTGTAAACAAAGATAAGATAAAATCCTAAATTTTCGGACCAGTTACCACGACATTGATTTTTTTGGGCGTGGCACTAGGCAAAAAAAATGAAAATACGGATTTCTACGTTTTTGATGCCATGGCACCGATTTTGGGTACCATGACACCTGAGCTCTCTGGATTTTTGGCTTGCATTCGGACTTTTCCTTGCGGTCGCGACCACTAAAACCTCGGTGCCATGGCATCAAGCGTCAAGAAAGGTCCAAAATGTAATTATAAGCCCTTTTTCTTCCTTTCTTCTTCAATCTAGCACATAAACACAAATCAAAGATAATTAGTTAGTTTTTAGGCTATTTAATCATCAAAGTATGACAAAAATCTCAAGTTTATGTGCTAAATAATGACTTATTAGTAATCTTGATTTTCAAATCAATCTCCCTTGATTTAAGGATCCTTATTTTTATTTAAAAAAACTCATTTTTTTCAAAACCTGAACACTGAAGCTCAGATCGTGGATCTTGTCCCCTCCGTTTCCACCACCACCACCACCACCATCGCTATCATCATGTGGAGAAGCTCTCTGATTTTTTTCGTCAAAATTATGATCATCTTCTCCTTCTCCTATTCCCGTCTTTTCCTCGCTCTGTTTCCACAACGGCGTCATTTGCCCATCCTTTTCATCCCTCGCCGTATCTCCGTCTTTTCAAATAAAGATTTGAGAAATATCTTGAATCAAAAGTCCATCAAAATCATTGATTTGAAACCCATGAAAAAATAATTTAATCTTTCGATCCTATTCCCTAGGAATGTATTCATGTTCTCGTTCTCTTGGATGATATGAGTGATTCATGGGCTTTCTCCTTCCCGTTCTCGTTCTTGTTCCATGGCTGCTGCTATAGGTTTGATGATCTATAATACACTGTTTATTAAATATAAACATTTTCCTCCCAGTCTTCTTAGATTGTTTTCCAGATTTTATTTCTCATTCGTTTTCCTTTCAAAACACCCTTTTCATATTTAATTTGTGCCATGTATCAAATTTAAGTGCACATCAATAATGTTTACTATAAAAAAATTTACTTTCCAATTCTCCTGTAAATCCCTTTCACCATATTTTGTAAAACAAGTTACTTTTAATCATATGTTTATTTTTATTCAATATTTATTTTAAATTTCAATTTACTTATCTTTCAAAATTGTTACCTCTTTCATTTTCAATTTGTGCCTTGTATTAATTTTAAGTACACATCAATAAATATTTACTAAAAATAAACACTTTTTATACATATCTGTCTATCACCGTTTTTCTCGTATTTTGTAGGATGACAAAGAAGAAAAGACATTCAAATTTTTCTGGAAGAAAGAAGTATTCAGAAGTTTGAAGATTTTTCTTGTATTTTTTGTTATAGTTTTATTTTTTGTTTAGATTTAATTTTTCCATTAATTTTGTAAAAGTTAAGGTATTTTGTATCTTTCCTTAAAACTTGCACAAATTAAGGAAAAATTAAATCAGGGGTATGTTTCGTATTTTCACTATGTAATTTAAATTTCTGTTGGTGGTTTAGGGTAGTTTTGAAATATATATATATATATATATATATATAAAGCTTTATTTTTCTGAAATAAACAATATTAAATTGTACTCCATTACTTAAATTAACTCTTAAATGATATATGTAGTTAATAAGATAGTTATTAGGAGAGATAGAATGGTAAGATGGTAAACTTGAAAGTTGGAAAGCGCCATATCACCACCATAAATGGTATTTCTTAGGTATTTTTGACATTGATTGTAATTTTCCATTTATTTTGAAATTGAGTGAATTAAAGTGGTTATATTGGTAATTAATTCAATTTATAATTATTAAAAACAACCACAACTATATTTATAAATATTATATTTTTTTTCATCTAAATTTGTAATCAACACTATTCAATTTAGGTCGTTTCATTCTAATAAAAATGGATAAAACTAAACTCCTCGTAGAAGAATATTTTTTTTCCGGCTAAAATCCAAAATAGAATGAGGGAAAGGTAAGTTTTGTCCACAAAAAATATCACATATCTATTAGAGATATTGTCTTTTCTAATAAGATCAGAATCATCTCTAATTTTAACCTTTGTGGGATTTTTTTTGAGCTCGAATGAAGTAGGAGAGAATGTACAAAATTGAATTAAAATCAAAACATTAAAAGAAAAATATATATACGGAATATACCAACAAAACTTGAAATATTATACTGAAATGAAATGCAGTAATAAATCAAAGAGAGATAAATGAAAATGAAGGGGAGTGTTGGAAATTGGAAAGAAAAAAGGAAAAAAAATGAAAAAGAGATTATAAATTAGAGGGAAAATGAATTTCAAATTTTATAGAGTAAAAGAAAAAAGAAAAAAATAAAAATGATTTTTTTTTGGAAATTGGGAAAGAAAAAAAATTAGAAATATCATAAACTTACACAATATACGGAGAAGGTAAAATGATAATGAACAACAAAAAATAGTTATTTTGGTTACTTTTCAGAAAAATGGTTATTTAGGTGAAAACGCACCCCAAGTGGCTTTTATAATCTTTAACCCAAAAAATAATGAGATGGAAGGGCGAAAAAATAAAATAAAATACGAAACACATGTTAAAGGAATAGAGGCCATGTTTATCACGAGTTGAAACCAAAAAAGAATGAGATGAAGGAGCGAAAAGACAAGAAAAAAAACATACGAAACACATGTTAAAGAAATAGAGGAAGCCATGTTTATTAAGAGTTGAAAAATGTGTCATCTATATATATATATATATATATATGTATGTGTGTAGTGAAGAGTAGCCAGAAAGCCAAAGGCATTGAATCAATCTAAGAAGAAGTAAGGGTTAACCATGAAACTAGCCACATTAAAGTTGAAATAATAGTATATGGCCACTATTTTTAAAATTCAATTTTTTGGCCATTTTGAATTTAAAAAATCAATGAAAATACTGATATGCCCTTGCATTTGATTGTTTATGTAATTGTTTATCAATGTTAAGAGGGGGTTAACTTCTTAGAATTAAGTTTTGGGTGGAAACTTTAATTCGGAAGTGTGTGTGGAGAAAGTTGGACTTATGGTTAGTTCGATGATTAGAGATCATCGGGGAGGTTTGGAAGTATGGTAATGTGATTTGGAGATGTTAGATGAAAGTTGATTTGGAAGTTACTTCAGTTGATTTGGAAGTTACTTCAGTTGATTTGGATGTTACTTCGGTTGATTTGGAAGTTACTTCGGTTGATTTAGAAGTTACTTTGATGGATTTGAAGTCATTTGGATGACTTTGGAAGTAAAGTAATTAGAAGATGCACTTGAGTGTTAACTCGTGTATTCTAGTTAGTTAGGTTTCTATTTAACTTAGTAGACTTCTTCGGAGTTTAGCTAACTTATTGGAGACCTAAGGCACAATGATTCACACATGATAGTATGTTGATTCGATCCATACGTATCATGGTGTGATGAATTTGTGGGAACTTTGAGCACTTAGTAACTAGCACATGATAGTATGTTGATTTCGATCCATACGTAGTCATGGTGTGATGTTGGTACTTTGGTTTGTAACTAGCACATGATAGTATGTCGATTTCGATCCATACATATCATGTTGTGAAATGGTGAAATTCCTGATATCTGAAATGGTGAAATTCCTGATATCTGAAATGGTGAAATTCCTGATATCTGAAATGGTGAAATTCCTGATATCTGAAATGGTGAAAGTCCTGATATCTGAAATGGTGAAAGTCCTGATATCTGAAATGGTGAAAGTTCTGATATCTGAAATGGTGAAAGTCCTGATATCTGAAATGGTGAAATTCCTGATACCTATGGTGAAATTCCTGATACCTATGGTGAAATTCCTGATACCTATGGTGAAATTCCTGATATCCGATGATTGAGATATGGTACATGGTAGTACGTGGATTCGGATCCGTACGTACCATGGTATTATGATCTATGATACGGCACATGATAGTATGTTGATTCGGATCCATACGTATCATGGTGCGATGGTTGTGACATGGTATGACCGTACGTGGTATGTTGATTTCGATCCATACAATAGCACGATACGATGAAACTTGATTGGTAATAAAGATAGTTAATGTTATTTTTACCTATTCTTTAGAAACGTGTAGTGAGACTTAGTTGTGAATGTTAATTTTACTTTAAGTCTTTATTTCCATCTCATGGTTTTGAATGACGAATACGGGTAGTATGATACTATCTTATGTTTACATGGAAATTGGAATGTGGTTATGGGTAATAATGAACATTTAGGCCTTTGGACACGATTTCTGGTATGAGATTTAGTTCATAGGATTACTTGCTTTCATTTTACTCTCACTAGCATTGTTTGCTAATGGTGCTACACCACAATATTTTCAGGTGAACCCCGTCCTAAGAAGCAAGGTAGAGGAAATGGTGTCGCTTGACCGGGCCGAGGTGGTGTAAGGACAATATTAAACACTTTTGAAGCATTAGTAGTAATGCTTGTAAATCATATACTTTTTACATACTTGTGTCATTTTGAGCCCGTGAAGGGTGTATGTGTAAAGTATTTTGATGTTTTTATGATTAAACTTTACTTTGGAATGTGCATTCCCGATTTATAGCTTTTTCTGGACTTTGGGTTGTAAAACAGGTTTTGGATATTCGACTTTTAAACGAACCCATGCCATTTTTCTTTAAAAATTAAGTCTTCCGCTGTGCATTTGAATTTAAAGAATTTAACGGAAAATCGGGTCGTTACATTTGTACTTTTATTATTTGATACCGGAGTTCGATCGATATATCGTTCATCCGAGATGCTTATCTACTTTTATCTTATGTCATTTACATTTTGTCCTTTACTTTACACCTTTACTTTATGCTTGTTTACGATTACTTTAATTCCGCACTTTACTTATTTACTTTTACAAGGATATGCAAGCATATGCATATCATATTGCATCATACCATTCTAGCAACATTCATGAAATCGCAACATTCATGAAAAAGAATGAAAGTGAAAAAGAATGAAAGTGAAAAAGAATGAAAGTGAAAAGAAAAGAAAGTGAATGAGAAAAGAAGGAAGATGGATGAACCCTACGTGGAGTTCACATCACCTTCAGAGAAAAGAAAGAATGTGAAAGAAAAGAAGTTAAATGGTAACCTATACGGGCTGTACGCATTACTTCTTCATGCATAGGGAGTTAAATGGTAACCTACTGGCTGTACGCATTACTTCCTCATGCATAAGGTTGAATGGTAATCCTACGGGATGTACTCATTACCTTCATTCACGCATAAAAAGGGCAATTGCGAAATCCTACGGGATGCTCTCATGCATTCATGGTTATGATAGATGCAAGAGAGAATTGAGAAGTTGTATGTTGTGCAAGTGTGTTTACTTTACTTATTTATATTATAATGATGTTAATGGATGAGTATTGGCTACGATTATTAGCAATATCATCCTTAAAAAGTATAAGTGAAATTGCCTAGAGTTTGAATGACTTTAGGAGTCATTTGTGTTATAAAAAGTAAAAGGATGAATAATTAGACTAAGTGTGTTAATTGTATCATTCATTGGAAAATATGAAATAAAATGACCTAGACTTTGGAGAATTCTAGGAAGGATTGTGTCGGATTAATTGGACACAAACCGAAATGCGAGTTTGAGGTCTATCTTTACTTTTTATGCTTATTATTCTCACTGGGCTTAAGTTGTTAGCTCATGATATTACAAACATTTCAGGTAATGTTTGGGATCGTGGAAGAGGAGCTGGTGCGCGCTTGATCGAGAGGATGACAACTTGAGATGGACTAGGTTGTTGTAAATCCATGTACATGGTTGTCTTGTGAAATTTATATTACATTGTGATTTGTACTTTGTAATTAGCTCTTAAGAGCTTATTGTCGTTGTTTTATGATTGTGATCATTTTAAACTCCTGGATGGAACTTAATGTTCCTTGTGTTTTTAGATGTTTGAATTTAAGATGTAAACAGGTTATTGGCTAGCCTATTTTCAAACATAATCACGCCATTTTTTTTTAAATAAAAGACTTCCGTGTTTTCTCCCGATTTTAATTTATTTAAAATGACGAGTCGTCACAGTATCAACATACTATCATGTGCGGTATCACATATCATCGCACCATGATACTGTATGGAGCGTATCACATACTATCATGTGCCATATCACATATCCTCGCACCATGATACCGTATGGAGCGTATCCCATACTATCATGTGCCATATCACATAACCTCGCACCATGATACTGTATGGAGCGTATCAACATACTATCATGTGCCATATTACATAACCTCGCACCATGATACCGTATGGAGCGTATCACATACTATCATGTGCCATATCACATTGAAGGGATGATTTACTAAACTAGCGGAATTTTATTTAGTAAACTTATTAACATTTAATAACGGATCTATTAATATCATGCAATTTGTGAAAAACATGTAGATTCATGCTTTAAATTTCGAAAATTAAAACCGTTACTTACATTGAGTAATTAATGGAGAATCGGTTGGAGGTTTCTTTACAGCATCAAATCCTCAGCAACACCGGATCTTCTATGCTATATCCCGATCGATCAAACGAAACCCGATTGTGGGATCAAACTTAAGAAGTAATTGGGAAGAAGAAAAAAATATTTTTCCTCCCAATTTTGAATAGCAAAATCGGCAAAGGGAGAGAAAAGGAGGAAGAGAGAATTTTCAATTTCCAAAGAATTGAATTGTGTGATTTATGAATGACCCAACCCTCCTATTTATAGAAAAATAGGAATCCTAATCACATTAGGATTAATCTATAGAGATAAATACAAAAAGAAAAAAGATTATCTCTTTCCTTTATCTTGCTATTTCGAAAATGTCATAGATAAATAGGAGATTATTTTATTTTCTTTATTTTATTTATCATGGGTAAATAAATCTATGTAATTATTTTAGGATATAATTCAAATAATTATCTCCTACAAATTATCTCATATGGCCTAAATTAATAATAATTAATTAATAAATCAAATTTATTAAATTAATTATTTTGGGCCTATTTCAATTGGGTTCATTAATCCAATTGGGCTTGAAACTCTCTCTTAAATTAATAAGTCCAACTTAATTAATTTATTTACTAATTACCATTTAAATAAAATATTTTATTTAAACAATTAATAGTATTAATATTTTCTCCCGACTAAATATTATCAAATTATTATTAATTTCCATTTAAATAAACTCATTATTTAATTAATAACTTTATTGATAATATTTTATTATTAATTAATTAATTTTAATTATTAATTTTCGTTCAAATAAAATTAATTATTTAAACAATTAATAACTGTCAATTAATTTCAAATTATTAATTACCATTTAAATATACTCAATATTTAAATAATTAATAATTTCTAATTAATAATATTTCATTATTAATTTTCTGTTTAAATAAACTCATTATTTAAACAAGTAATAATGTTTATATTAATTACTGTTTAAATATACTCAATATTTAAACAATTAATATTGCCTATTTAAGTAATTCACTTTACTTAAACTTTCCATTTCTTCTACTTGATTTCGTGACTACGATATTTGGGCTAGCATAGGGACCCGATGGACCTATAGATCATGGGCTTAATAATTAGTCAATTAAGTGATTAACTCATAATCAGTTAATTACTTATTATCTAACTATGAATAATTCCACTATAGATTCATAGCTGAACTCCCCTCACTATAGATGAGTTATGTCCATTTAGTTTATCTTTATTTATATCTGTGATATATCCTTCACGTGGAACCCTCATAACTACAAGCGGATAAATTTACCGTTTTGCCCCTGTAATTACCGCTTTATCCTTGTGTTCCCGCTGATTCTCCAATGAACTTTATCTTTAGTCGAACCAGAGATAAGGTACTTCTGTGATCAATAGAAGTCGTGGCGCCACTTGTTCATGTCTCGAATCAGTACATCAAGGGAGTTTCCAAAAGTTCCTAAAATGTTTAGGTATCGCACTGATACCGTTAATTTATAGGAAAGTTATGAATTCCATCTCGTGAAAATGAGTTCCCAGCTACTTATCTAGTCATGTTCCAAAACAGAAGTGTATTGAGCGTTCTTACAGATCACTCTCAACCATGTGAATCAAAGAACATAACTCCACAAATAGGAGTCCGCATTTCACTCAGGATTGAGATCTATCACGGTTGATAAACTTAGTTTGATATTCGTTTATTTCTCGTAAACGGTACTAATGAGAAATTTGATCGAACATCGTGGTCCTGTCTTATACAATCAACATTGCATATGATACTTCCATTTCATGTCTCCCACATGAATGATCAGGATTCGATCATTTGTCTATAAACAAAATGCGAAGCTATCAACAGTGTTACCAGGATAAGGTTCCCAAACGTTATCCATTTACTGTAGACACTTTTAAGTTACTCATCTCGACTTTAATCCTCTTGTATGACTCACATACTAAGTCATGATTTCAAAGAGTAACTTAGGGTTTACTATTTGAATGTTTGATATAAATATATTTCCATATATTCCTAATATCGTTAATTGAATCAATCTAGATATTATAAAGAACTTATGTTTATTTATTTAATTTATTCGAAATAAATTATTATAATTAAATAATTACAAGTTCTAGGACACCATTCCTAACAATCATGACGACCCGTCACTTTTAAATAATTTAAATCGGAGAAAACAATGAAGTCTTTTATTTTAAGAAAATTTGGCGTGGTTATGTTTGAAAATTTGTTGGCCAAAAACCCGTTTACATCTTAATTTCAAAATCTAAAATACACAAGGAACATTAAGTTCCTATCCAGGAGTTCAAAATGATTAAAATCATAAATCAACGACAATAAGCTCTTATGAGCTAATTACAAAGTACAAATCATCAAAATGATATAAAGTTCACAAAACAACCATGTACATGGATTTTTACATAACACATAGTCCATCTCGAAAATCATCATCCTCTCGATCAAGCACGCACCAGCTCCTCTTCCACGATCCCAAACATTACCTGAAATGTTTGTAATATCATGAGCTAACAACTTAAGCCCAGTGAGAATAATAAGAATAAAAAAGTAAGAATAGACCTCAAATTCGTATTTCGATTTGTGTCCAATTAACTGACACAATCTTTCCTAGAATTCACCAAAGTCTAGGTAATTCTATTCCATATTTTCCAAAGTATAACACAATTAACTCCTAAAGTCATCCGGACTCTAGGTAAATTCATTTTATACTTTCTAAGGATGATATTGCTAGTAATCGTAGCCAATACTCATCCATTAACATTATTAGAACGTAAATAAGTAAAGTAAACACACTTTACACAACATACAACTTCTCAATTCTCTCTTGCATCAATCATAAACATGAATGCATGAGAGCATCCCGTAGGATTTCGCATTTGCCCTTTTTATGCGTGAATGAAGGTAATGAGTACATCTCGTAGGATACCATTCAACCTTATGCATGAGGAAGTAATGCGTACAGCCCGTAGGTTACCATTCAACTCCCTATGCATGAAGAAGTAATGCGTACAGCCCGTAGGTTACCATTTAACTTCTTTTCTTTCACATTCTTTCTTTTCTCTGAAGGTGATGTGAACTCCACATAGGGTTCATCAATCTTCCTTCTTTTCTCATTCACTTTTCTTTCTTTTCACTTATTTTCTCTTTTCATTTGCTTTCTCTTTCACTTTCGTTTCTTTTTCATGAATGATGCGATAATGGTATGGTGCAAAATGATATGCATATGCTTCCATACCTTGTAAAGTAAATAAGTAAAATGCGGAATTAAAGTAATCGTAAGCAAGCATAACGTAAAGGTGTAAAGTAAAGGACAAAATGTAAATGACATAAGATAAAAGTAGATAAGTATCTCAGACGAACAATATGTCGATCGAACTCCGGTATCAATAATAAAAGTAGAATCATTACTAATACGATTAACCTATACCTTCCAGGATCCTAAACTTCCAATAATCCGAGGTTTTATTAATCGTTCCAAATACAAGTTGAATCCTTTTAACTTCCAATAATCCAATCTTAGTTTCGAATCAAACCTAACTTAGAATCTTCTAAGATTCAAAGTCTTTCTCGAGAACTTCTAAGTTCTCACTTAAAGGATCAACTTCTAATCCTAAGGGCACTAACTCACAACCCTCTAATCTTATATTCGGATTCTAGTCTTAGTTTCAAACTTTACAAACCTTCACACTCATTTGCTTTCTATAGATACTTTAAATTCTAACTATTCTCACCTTAGCCAAATAATTCCAAATCTCCAATTTCCACGAAACAACCACCGAGCAATTGCACCTACAATTCACCGATTGTACAACATATTACAAATCATAACTAATATGCGAACAAATGTGCAATTTCGGGTGAATAGTGATTTCGGATGAATAGTGTCTCGGGTGAATAGTGTTTTTCAAAATCCGGGCTCAAAATCGTCATTTTTCATGATAGAAATTCATGATTTCAACTTCAAATCTCATTTATAATCAAAAACGAACAAAACCACCTAAAAAGTTTTGAAAACTTACTTTTTGGGACTTCCCTTAGAGAACGGGAAACTTCGAAAAGGTAGGTTGGATAGGTAGCCCTCGTCCCTACCAATCCAACGCAACCGAAATCAAGCCGATCCATCGAGAAACGAATGAGAAACGAAGAAAATAAAAACTTCATCAATGGAGGAAGGAAAGCTACGGCAAGGAGAAGGAAAGGAGAAGAAAGATGAAGCCAAGTTGATGAATTTTTTATATTTAAAGAAATATATGAATAGTAATTTTAGATATTTTAAGAAATTGGAAATGACGGTTGCGTCCTTTTATGACTTTTGACTTCTAAATCGAAACCCGATGCTCTTAAATAAATCTAAAGGTGATTAATAATTATTAATTGGCCTATTAATAATTATTAATGTCACCAGAACGAATTTAGAGCATTAAAACGATTAAAACGAATTTCAGTCGAAATTAACTACTAAAATCGAAATTACAAAATAATAATTAAACTAAATACTTAAATTGAAATAAATAAATAAATAAATAACATTAAATAAATAAATAAATAAAATAAATAAATAAAAATTCACTTCAAAAATAACGGGACGTTACACAATCTCCCACTTGTCCTAGATCTTTGGAGATTTTACTTGTAATTCCAGTCAAACTGGATGACTATCAACTATTTAGCCATGGTAGTCATTTTAATACTTTATCAGTAACGTTTTCATCTGTTTAGTATGTATTTCTTTTGTCTGATGTTAGTTTCATTAAGTGTAATAGATTCCATATTTTATCGCCATAAAATAAACTCTATTAACTATTGATTTGAAACCATCATGTTCAACGACCTTTCATTTACTAACAACTTAGTAATCACGCAAATTTAGAGTTTAGTCAGTAAAAACTCATTTTACTTATACTTAACTCATTTGATGTTTAATTCGCAAAGGTCTTTTGTCAAGTTCTTACATGGAAGTGAATTCATGTTCGAATTTGAGCCCGTGCAACTCATAAAATCTCCCATTTTATCTATGTGCACTAACATACTATTTGTAAATTTTATTTTAGTCACATTGGTTCGAGGATTCTCGAAATTCTTAAGCTCCCACTACAAAGTAATTCTTCATTGCTTTCATTTGTTCAATGATTACAATTCTATACTTCTTATTATTTCCAAAATAATGTATAAGTATAAGTGATCCTTTTCAACTCAACTATTGAAAAATTCATGTCATTTTTATTTCACTTATTTTGAACTTTATTCATTGATTTTTGAAATCAATGAGTTTTACTTGGACTTCTAAAAGTTCCTTTGGTTCGTACTATGGCGCTCCCACTCAAATAAAGTTCTACAAGTAGTTTAACCATTTAAACTTTTAAATAACTACTTGTTTTATTGTGAAATAAAATCATTGTAATTCTTTTCTATCTTAAGTAAGGTTTAAAGCTTTCAGTATCACTGATTTACTGAACTTATCTTTAATAATTTGTGAATTCAATTATCCACTAATTATTGCATTTCAATTTCTTTTTTTTGTTTATTCCATATCAGTTAGTACTCCTTTAAAACATCCTTTTAAATAACTGAATATTTGGAATGTAAGAAATTGATTGTATGTTTATTTATCACTTAAGTTCTGTAACGTCCCGTTATTTTTGGAGTGAAATTTTGTTTTTATTTAATATTTCATTTATTTATTCACTTACTTTAATCAAAGTATTTAGTTTAATTTTAGAATTAGTAATTTCGAATTTAGTAGTTAATTTCGTTCAAAGCTTTTTAATCGCTTTTATTAGCTTAAATTAGATTTGGACGTATTAAAAATTATTAGCGGGCCCACTATTGATTGTTAAATACTTTTAAGATAGATTAGAAGTAGTTAAGTTGAATTGGAATTAGAAACGTGGAATAACGAGCACCCGGAACAAGCTTTCTTAAAGAAAATAAGAGGAGGGGCAATATCGTCTTTTACCAAAGTTTCTTTATATTTATCCACTTCATATTTTTCAAGGATAAGGATAAAGAAAAAAAAAGGAAAGATGAAAAATGATCCCCAAACCCGTAGCTAGAGAGGAGGAAAAGAGAAGAGAAAGAAATTGTTGCCCCGGCTTCGTTTCTCGACCGTTTTTCATCGTGCCTTAGCTCGTTGGAAAGCTCTCGAGACGATCTTTCTACCCATCTCATCAATCAGGCCAATCCATTAAAGATCCAGGAGATACAAGGTGAGGAAGAAATGGGTTTTTGTGTTTTCTTTATTTCCAATCTTGTATGTAAGCCTTGATTCGTTTTTCCCGGGTGTTGTTTGTGAATTCTAGTTAGGAAAAATCACTTTGGATGAGGTTGTTGTCTTGGACCTAAACCCGAGTCGAATCGAAAACCCGTCCCGTATGATTTTCTCTCACTTGGTGATGGTTGGGGTGTTTAGTTTGTTATTGTTTTGTATTTTACTTAATTTTTCGGGAATCAAGTATTGTGTAAAACCTTAAATCACGGTTACCCACTGATAATTTGAACCTACAAAGTACCTAAAACCAACCCTGAACACCTCTAAAATGCCTAAAAGTCGAAAAACCACCCGAACCTCATTTTCTCTCCTATGGCCGAGAGCACCATAAGGTTAAAAACTTGGGTTTAATCATTTTATGCGTTTAGATGTCGATGGTTCAATTTTTGGTTAATTAATGTTTATTGGATGTAACTTATTTGTAGGTTGGTAATTGCTCGCGTGGGATCTACCTCGACACTTTGGAAGTTCGGTTTCAATTCTAAGGTGAGTTTAAAATGGAAGTTAGTAATTTTATGAATTATGTTTCATTACGATATTGTTTATCGAGGTTAAGAGGGGAACCAACTTCCGGAAGTTATACTTGGTTGGTGACTTTAAACTCGGATGTGAGTGGAGTGGCTTTGGTGTTCTTATGAATTTGGAAGTAAAAGAGGAGTTATGAGTGATTTGGAAGTCTAGTAAGATGAATTGAAGAGTTTAGATAAATTGAAGAGTTTAGATGAAAGTGAAAGTTTAAGGTACTTTGAGAAGTTTAGATCAAAGTAGCGTAGATGTTATTCTCAAAAGTACGAAAGGTTATAAAGATTCGAGACAAAGTTGGGAATTGAATTTACTTTGGGTAGTTTTGACCAAAGTAAAGCAAAGGAAATGTTTGGAAGTTAACTCATGGTTTATGGTAATGGTTTGGAAAGTATTCTTGTGATTTGAGGTGATTTATTGTCATTCGTGACATGATGATGTTAAACCTCGTTTTGTTTATTGGGAGTTATAAGACTTTGTGGAATTATGGCATCAGTGATGATAATGGTTAATGTTTTATGAACTTATTACCTTGTGTGAGTGATAAGGATTGTTTTATATTATGGTAATAATGTGGAGTATGAAAGTTCATATGATAATAAGGAATGATGTTGATTATGTTAGTACCTGGGAAGTATGGAATCATGATAATAGTACGATTGATGTACTCAGGACTTTTGGTAAGAGGCAACACTTTAAGTACAAAAGATAAGCATGTCATTGAGTGTAATTGTAGTATGATTGTATTGTTTGTTAGTTGTTTGTGTTGTGATGCTCAAGTAATGAACCGATTTATAGATACTATGATCGCTGTGGTAAGGTTGGCATTTGAAGATTTGAGCGTGTATGGATGCGTTATTATTGTTATCATTATTATAGCACTATACACGCTGTGGTAAGGTTGGCATTCAAGATTTGAGCGTGTATGGATGCGTTATTATTGTTATCATTATTATAGCACTATACACGCTGTGGTAAGGTTGGCATTCAAGATTTGAGCGTGTATGGATGCGTTATTATTGTTATCATTATTATAGCACTATACACGCTGTGGTAAGGTTGGCATTCGAAGATTTGAGCGTGTATGGATGCGTTATTATTGTTATCATTATTATAGTACTACACATGCGACGATATGTGATACGGCACATGATAGTATGTGATACGCTCTATACGGTATCATGGTGCGACGTTATGTGATACGGCACATGATAGTATGTGATACGCTCCATACGGTATCATGGTGCGAGGATATGTGATATGGCACGTGATAGTATGTGATACGCTCCATACGGTATCATGGTGCGAGGATATGTGATATGGCACGTGATAGTATGTGATACGCTCCATACGGTATCATGGTGCGATGATATGTGTTATGGCACATGATAGTATGTGATACGCTCCATACGGTATCATGGTGCGATGATTTGTTATATGGTGAAATTCCTGATATCTATTTGGTGAAATTCCTGATATCTATATGGTGAAATTCCTGAGACCTATATGGTGAAATTCCTGATATCTATATGGTGAAATTTCTGATATCTATATGGTGAAATTCCTGAGACCTATATGGTGAAATTCCTGATATCTATATGGTGAAATTCCTGATATTTATATGGTGAAATTTCTGATACCTATATAGTGAAATTCCTGATATCCGATGTGATGAGAGTTACGATGGTATGTTGACTTCGATCCATACGGTATTATGATACGATGAAAGATAGTTAGTAATGTAATTACATAATCTTTAGACTTGTATAGTAAGACTTAGTAATAACAGGTACTTTTACTTTAAGTCTTGATATCGTTACTTTTAGAAAGTATATTATGTATGTTGATTATAATTGGACTTTGGAAGTGTAGAATGGTTAGCAAAGAGAAAGTTAGGCCTTTGGACACAATTTCTCGTATGGAATTTAGTCCATGGGATTACTGGCTTTCATTTTATTCTCACTAGCATTTTTATGCTAATGTTGCTACTTTTACATTTTTTTTAGGTACTTCTTGACATAGTAGATGTGGTAGAGGAGGTGGTGCTGTTTGACTTCTCGAGGCAATGAAAGAACAAGAACAGGAACGCTTTTGAATAGAATCTTGGAATGCTTTGTTTATACCTTCTACTTTTCATATTTTGTGATTTTGAGCTCGGTAGAGAAATTGTCTAAAATTGTAAATGTCTTATGGTTTTAAAGTTCTTTTCGAAGTTACTTTTAAGCTGGAATGCGCATTCCACAAATTTTATTGCTTTCTCTGAATTGGGTCATTGTAAACAGGTTTTGGTTTATCCTAGTTTTAAATGAACCTGTGACGACCCGTCACTTTTAAATAAATTAAATCAGAGAAAACAGCGGAAGTCTTTTATTTTAAGAAAAATTGGCGTGGTGATGTTTGAAAAGTGGCTAGCCAAAAACCTGTTACATTTTAAATTCACAATTTTTAATACACAAGGAACTTAAAGTTCCTATCCAGGAGTTCAAAGTTTATAATCATAAAAGTAAAGACATAAAGCTCTTATGAGCTATATACAAATAAAAAAATCCAACAAAATGTATAAAATTCACAAAACCAAAGTCCATGGACATTACATAAACCTAGTCCATCTCAAAGTCGTCATCCTCTCGATCAAGCGCGCACCAGCTCCTTTTCCACGATCCCAAACATTTCCTGAAATGTTTGTAATATCATGAGCTAACAACTTAAGCCCAGTGAGAATAATAAGAATAAAAAGTAAAGATAGACCTCAAACTCGCATTTCGATTTGTGTCCAATTAATCGACACAACTCACTCCTAAAGTCCTCCAAACTCTAGGTAATTTCATTCTAAACTTTCTAAAGGATGATATTGCTAACACTAGTAGTCAATCCTCATCCATCAACATTATTATGACATAAGTAATAAAAGTAAATAAACTTTGCATCATATTAAACATCTCAATTTTCTCTTTCATCGATCATATGTATGAATGCATGAGAGCATCCCGTAGGACTTCGCATTTGCCCTTTTGTGCATGAATGAAGGTAATGCGGACATCCCGTAGGCTCCCATTTAACCTTATGCATGAGGAAGTAATGCGTACATCCCGTAGGCTACCATTTAACTCCCTATGCATGAAGAAGTAATGCGTACATCCCGTAGGCTACCATTTAACTTCTTTTCTTTCACATTCTTTCTTTTCTCTGAAGGTGATGTGAACTCCACGTAGGGTTCATCAATCTTCCTTCTTTTCTCATTCACTTTCTTTTCTTTTCACTTTCATTTCTTTTTCACTTTCATTTCTTTTTCACTTTCGTTTCTTTTTCACTTTCATTCTTTTTCATGAATGTTGCGAGAATGGTATGATGCAATATGATATGCATATGCTTGCATATCCTTGTAAAAGTAAATAAGTAAAGTGCGGAATTAAAGTAGTCGATACACAAATAAAGAAAAGGCATAAAGTAAAAGTATAAAGTAAAAGACAAAAAGTAAATGACATAAAGTAGAAGTAGGCAAGCATCTCGGATGAACGATATATCGATCGAACTCCTGGTATCAATAAGAGTAGAATTATAAAATAAACGATTAACCTAAACCTTCAAGGATTCTAAACTTCCAATAATCCGAGGTTCTATTAACCGTTCTAAAAACAAGCTGGATCTTTTAACTTCCAATGATCCAACCTAAGCTTCGAATCGAATCTAACTTAGAATCTTCTAAGATTCAATACTTTCCTTGAGAACTTCTAAGTTCTCACTTAAAGGATTAACTCTTAATCCTAAGGGCACTAACTCACAACCCTCTAATCTTAGGTTCGGATTCAAATCTTAGTTTCAAACTCTACAAACCTTCACACTCATTTGCTTTCTATAGATACTTTAAATTCTAACTATTCTCACCTTTAATAAAAGATGACTTTGCTCCTAAGTCCGAAGGAGCGATCACGCAAGCGGATCAAAAACACCTACAATCGAATTATATCACACAATCAATAACTTTACCAACTATCAATCAAACATCAGTTAAACATACAAAGCGACGAAAAACCCAACAACTTCCCACTTGGGGCCCACGGCCCTATCATCAAAAATAGGCTTTGGGTTTGATTTTCCGGCTTTTAGACAATTCAAAAGTGTTTCGAGTTGGTTTTAAGCAAATTCGATATTCCCGATTTCAATGGGTATCGATAATTAAGGTTTTTGAACATTAATCCCTTTCCCAAATCGAATTTAAATAAACATTCATTCATTAATTTCTAACCCATTTTCAAACCCAAAATGGTAAATTTCAAACGGGAAGGGTTTCGTCTGAAACTCGATTTTAGGGTTTAGGAAAATCAAATAATAGTTAGCCAATAGTTTTTCCATCAACATTCAACAACAAAATTGGAAAGGGATGGAGGTTTTGGCCAAGAACTCAAAGCTTGAAACAATTTCCATGGAAATACTATGAGAATTCAAAATCTAGGGCTTACCTTAGAGAGTTGGAAACGTTCCAAGAGTGGAATGGGTAGAAAGGTCTCGGCGAGAGCTTTCCAACGCATCCGAAATTACGCAAAACGGCCAAGAAACGAAGCCGGGGCGACCGTTTCTTCTTCTCTTTTCCTCCTCTATTTGCTCGGGTTTGGAGAAGAAATGGATGAAGATTTGGTCAATTTGAGTCAATGGTCATTTAAAGAAGATGAGCAAATAGTAATTAGATATTTAGGAAGTTGGAAATTACGATTTTACCCTTTTATGACTTTTAACTTATAAAACGAATCCCGAACATCTCAAACTATACCAATGGTGATTAATAATTATTAATTGGCCCGTTAATAATTATTAATACCATTAAAACATATTTAAATAAATAAAGCCATTAAAATGACTTAAAATGAAATAAACTAATAAATTCTAATTTAATGATAAATAAATGAACTTTAATTACTTAAATTAAAATAAAATAAATAAAAGTTTTTTTTTTTTTTTAATCACAAAATAACGGGACGTTACAGAACCCATGCCAATTTTCTTTAAAACCAAGTCTTCCGCTGTGCATTTGAATTTAAAGAATTTTATGGTATCGGGTCGTTACAAGTTCTAACATCTGAATGTTCAAGCTTTAGTGATATTTAAGTCTAGTTATCTTTGATAAATCAAGGATATTCGATTTTACTTATCCCATAAGTTCGTGGATTAATATGGTTATCATCTCAAATTCCTTGAGAACCATCTTTAAGAGATTAATCCCTCTAACTTATTTAAGTAATTTTAGACTTAAGCATTTAAACATTTTAAAACCTTATAACTCATTTAGATATACCGGAGTTTAGAATTTGGATTTGGAATTTATTTGTTTTATACTAAGTATTTTGAATAACCATCCAATCACACTTTGGAACTTTGTAATATAATTGTAAAGGAATATCTACCTAAATAACTCTTATTTAAAATATTCCCAATCTTGGTTCATACGAAATGAGAACCAATAGTTATTACATAATTCAAAATAAAAAAACAAATTGATAACTAAACTAAATTAGAAACCTATGGTTTTGGGAAGAAGAATATTTTCTTCCCTTTTAGACTATTGTAAAATCGGTTCACGAGCAAATTAGGAAGAAAAAGTTTTCAATTTCGAAAATTGAAATTAGAAGCTTTTGAATGAACAACCAAGACGTTTGTATTTATACGCAAAACAGTTTTCCAATCGAATTAGGAAATACTATCAAAATAAATACAAGATAAATGCCAAGAATAAAATCAAATTTTATTCCTTATTTATCTTACGTGCCGATTTTATGTGCATAAAATCAATAAGAAAAACTAATTTTTTCTTTGTTTAATTTGTCATTGGTTAAACATTCTTTTATATATTTATTTTAGACAAAATAATTCAACAATTATTTCCTAAAATATCATATATGTGTCGATTTTGGTATATAAATTATTCAAATAATTTGAACCAAAATCCATTGAATTCATTAATTCAATTATAGATTCTTCCTTATTAATAAATCTTATTCATTAACTCTTGATATTTATTTCAATAAATCAATTATTCAAATAAAATATCATATTCCGATTTTGTATATTATTAATAAATATTTATTATTTTCTATTTAAATAATCGACATTATTTAAATTAATAATAAATATGTTATTTACTATTATCCTTTTAAATAATCACTATTATTGAAAATTAATAATAAATGTTAATTATTAATTTCCATTCAGGTAAACACATTACCTAAATAATTAATAATTATTTATCAATAATATTTTATTATTAATTACCATTTAAATAAACACATTATTTAAATAATTAATAACAATGATATTAATTTCCATTTAAATAAACTCATTATTTAAATAATTAATATTGTCAGTTTATTTAAGTAAACTGCTTTACTTAAATTATTCATTTCCTTTTTCTAGGAAACATAGTTCTCATCGTTCAGTTTGTTCTTTCCAAGTATAGTGACTAAAACAGATGCTATATTACTGAAATTTAAATAAATTTTATCTTAATAATCTAACATGCATTCAACATTCAAATACTCAAAGTTTTGACATATAATTAAATATGATGCATGAATGCGAACATATTAATGAACAGAAAAGCCCTAAAACATGTTACTATGTCACGATATTTTAATGATACCGGTGAAGTGCCGTCGAATGATAGGTCAGTTACCATCATTAAAACGAGATGCCACTCGAACAATTGACAACTCCAGAATAACTCATATTCCTATGTCATTGTTTACCGTGTGTTTGGTCAAGAATTTTGATAACAAACTTTAACAAATTTCTTTTTAAGTGTGACCCACTAATTTAGTCTTTTAAATAAAAATTGAAGAGTGTCTACGAAGTGTAGATTCAGTCTTCAACTCGATTTAAAATTCTTTATCCCTTTCGGGAGACCCAACTTGATATTGATTTATACAATAAACCTTCCTATGGGAATGAACACCTGCAGCAGTGTTACAGAGGCCATGTATAAATCTCACGTTTCGAGCCCATTAGTGGAGACCATAGGATACATTGACATGTTTCCTTCTCCCACTTAATATTTTAAGTTAGGGTTTCATTGAAGGGATGATTTACTAAACTAGCGGAATTTTATTTAGTAAACTAATTAACATTTAATTACGGATCTATTAATATCATGCAATTCGTGAAAAAACATGTAGATTCATGCTTTAAATTTCAAAATTAAAATCAAAACTTACATTGAGTAATAAATGGAGAATCGGTTGGAGGTTTCTTTACGACATCAAATCCTCGAGAACACCAGGATCTTCTACGCTATATCCCGATCGATCAAACGAAACCCGATTGTGGGATCGAACTTTAGAAGAAATTGGGAAGAAGAAAAATATTTTCTTCCTAATTTTGAATAGGGAAAATCGGCACTCAAGGGGGGAGAGGAGGAAGAGAGAATTCCGAATTTCTAAGGAATTTAATTGTATGATTTATGAATGACCCAACCCTCCTATTTATAGAAAAATAGGAATCCTAATCACATTAGGATTAATCTATAGAGATAAATACAAAAAAAAAATAAAACATTATCTCTTTCCTTTATCTTGCAATTTCGAAAATGCCATAGATAAATAGGAGATTATTTTATTTTCTTTATTTTATTTATCTTGGGTAAATAAATCTATGTAATTATTTTAGGATATAATTCAAGCAATTATCTCTCCCAAAATACATGTATAGCCGAAAATTGGCTTTAATAATTAATAAATAATTCTAATTTATTTAATTAATTATTTTGGGTAAATTCCAATTGGGTTCATTAATCCAATTGGGCTTGAAATTCTCTCTTAAATTAATAAGTCCAACTTAATTAATTTATTTATTAATTACCATTTAAATAAAATATTTTATTTAAACAATTAATATTTTCTCCTGACTAAATATTATCAAATTTATATTTAATTATTAATTTCCATTTAAATAATTTTCATTATTTAAATAATTAATAATAAATATTATAATTATTAATTTCCATTAAATAAACTCATTATTTAATTAATAATTTTATTGACAATATTTTATTATTAATTAATTAATTTTAATTATTAATTTCCGTTCAAATAAAATTAATTATTTAAACAATTAATAATTGTTAATTAATTTCAAATTATTAATTATCATTTAAATATACTCAATATTCAAATAATTAATAATATCTAATTAATAATATTTCATTATTAATTTCCTGTTTAAATAAACTCATTATTTAAACAATTAATAATGTTTATATTAATTACCGTTTAAATATACTCAATATTTAAACAATTAATATTGCCTATTTTAAGTAATTCACTTTACTTAAAATTTTCATTTCTTCTACTTGATTTCGCGACTACGATATTTGGGCTAGCATAGGGACCCGATGGACCTATAGATCATGGGCTTAATAATTAGTCAATTAATTGATTAACTCATAATCAGTTAATTACTTATTATCTAACTATGAATAATTCCACTATAGATTCATAGCTGAACTCCTCTCACTATAGATGAGTTATGTCCATTTAGTTTATCTTTATTTATATCTCGTGATATAATCCTTCACGTGGAACCCTCATAATTACAAAGGATAAATTTACCGTTTTGCCCCTGTAATTACCGCTTTTATCCTTGTGTTCCAGCTGATTCTCCAATGAACATTATCTTTAGTCGAACTAGAGATAATATACTTTTGTGATCAATAGAAGTCATGGCGCCACTTGTTCATGTCTCGAATCAATACATCAAGGGAGTTTCCTAAAGTTCCTAAAATATTTAGGTATCGCACTGATACCGTTAATTTATAGGAAAGTTATGAATTCCATCTCGTGAAAATGAGTTCCCAGCTACTTATCTAGTCATGTTCCCAAAACAGGAGTGTATTGAGCGTTCTTACAGATCGCTCTCAACTATGTGAATCAAAGAACATAACTCCACAAATAGGAGTCCGCATTTCACTCAGGATTGAGATCTATCACGGTTGATAAACTTAGTTTGATATTCGATCATTTCTCGTAAACGGTACTAAGGAGAAATTTGATCAAACATCGTGGTCCTATCTTATACAATCAACATTGTATATGATACTTCCATTTCATGTCTCCCACATGAATGATCAGGATTTTATCATTTGTCTATAAACAAAATGCGAAGCTATCGACAGTGTTACCAGGATAAGGTTCCCAAACGTTATCCATTTATTGTAGACACGTTTAAGTTACTCATCTTGACTTTAATCCTCTCGTATGACTCACATACTAAGTCGTGATTTCATAAGAGTAACTTAGGGTTTACTATTTGAATGTTTGATATTTATATATTTCCATATATTCCTAATATCATTAATTGAATCAATCTAGATAATTTAAAGAACTTATGTTTATTTATTCAATTTATTCTTAATAAATTATTATTATTAAATAATTACAAGTTCTAGGACACCATTCCTAACAATAACTTAGACTAATTCAGGCTAATTCATTAATCCAAGTTTTAATTAACCTAATCAACTTTAACTCTTAAATTGGTTAGATTAATTTTATAAAAGTGATTGTTCAAGTTTTCCTAATTAAAACTAATCACATTATGCGCCGTCTTAACAATTTCGATTTATTAATTTGAACTTTTCTCCCAGATCGCTCCCAGTTAGAGGCGCTCCGTGTTAGGGGAACTTTATGAAACCTCATCGCCTGGGAGCTTTCTGCCTGAGATCCATTCAATTCAATTAATCTCAATTATTAATTTTTAATTAACCCTTAATTAAAAGTTTCTATTTGTTTATCTTATATGGATTTTGGCCCAATTGTTTAAACAATAATTCCATATTACAAATAATTCATTTAGTTTCTATTCAACTTTTAAACTAGATTTAACTTTTGAATTTTAACTAAATAAGCATGCTTTTAATTCTAAAAACAATTAGAATAAAATACATAATTTTTTGATAATAACACTTTATAAAATAAAATTATGGCATGCTTCACATACATTAGCATATAATAACACATATTATATCATGATGCATGTATGTATAATTAATTAAAATCATACAACCTATGGTGGGATTTTCTACATGACATACTCTTATGCATGAACATTATTTAAAACAATTATATCATACATATAAACAATTTAAATAATAAATAGCTAAATTGACCTAGTATTCTTGGCACTATTTCTAAAAACAAAAAAATTAAATTACAACTTAATTTAAATCTTCCATTGTAGAACTTGAGGCTTCAACTTTCTCTCTCCTCCATGGTGTAGGCGTGGAATAGGGTATTTATGGAGGTAATATTATCTCCCATAATATTTCCATAAATACTTGTTTTAAAATAATTATCTTTTAATTATATGGAAAAAATAAAGAAAATATTTTCCATATAATCTTATATCAATTTCTAATTCATAATTTAAGATAGGGAGATAATCTTAAAAAGATTTTATCCTTATCTTAAATATTTAAAATTTTAAATTGAGATAACAAAATAATTATGATAAAATATCTTACCATATCTCATCTTTTCTCTCTCCTTGGGCGTGGACCTCATGGAATGGTGGGGAAAAAATTTTCTTCTCTTCCTTCCTTGATGTAGCCGATTTTTGCCTTCTTTGGTATGGGAAAATTACAAATTTTTCCTATACCCTATAATTAGGGTTTACAAATTTTCTACTAAAATTTAAAATCCTAAGTGCCTCAAGAATACCTAAACAGTAAATTAGCAAACCTCCACAATTTATATAGCACAATTTATATAAACATACATAAAACAACTTTTTATGCAACCCACCAAAATTTTCGAAAAATCACAAATTTTGCATGATTATTAAAGACTAGCTCTTGATACCAATTGAAGGGATGATTTACTAAACTAGCGGAATTTTATTTAGTAAACTTATTAACATTTAATAACAGATCTATTAATATCATGCAATTTGTGAAAAACATGTAGTTTCATGCTTTAAATTTCGAAAATTAAAACCGTTACTTACATTGAGTAATTAATGGAGAATCGGTTGGAGGTTTCTTTACAGCATCAAATCCTCAGCAACACCGGATCTTCTATGCTATATCCCGATCGATCAAATGAAACCCGATTGTGGGATCAAACTTAAGAAGTAATTGGGAAGAAGAAAAAAATATTTTTCCTCCCAATTTTGAATAGCAAAATCGGCAAAGGGAGAGAAAAGGAGGAAGAGAGAATTTTCAATTTCCAAAGAATTGAATTGTGTGATTTATGAATGACCCAACCCTCCTATTTATAGAAAAATAGGAATCCTAAAACAGAAGTGTATTGAGCTTTCTTACAGATCGCTCTCAACCATGTGAATCAAAGAACATAACTCCACAAATAGGAGTCCGCATTTCACTCGGGATTGAGATCTATCACGGTTGATAAACTTAGTTTGATATTTGATTATTTCTCGTAAACGGTACTAATGAGAAATTTGATCGAACATCGTGGTCCTGTCTTATACAATCAACATTGCATATGATACTTCCATTTCATGTCTCCCACATGAATGATCAGGATTTGATCATTTGTCTATAAACAAAATGCGAAGCTATCAACAGTGTTACCAGGATAAGGTTCCCAAACGTTATCCATTTACTGTAGACACTTTTAAGTTACTCATCTCGACTTTAATTCTCTCGTATGACTCACATACTAAGTCATGATTTCAAAGAGTAACTTAGGGTTTACTATTTGAATGTTTGATATTAATATATTTCTATATATTCCTAATATCGTCAATTGAATCAATCTAGATATTATAAAGAACTTATGTTTATTTATTTAATTTATTCGAAATAAATTATTATAATTAAATAATTACAAGTTCTAGGACACCATTCCTAACACACATAACTTCGCACCATGATACCGTATGGAGCATATCACATACTATCATGTGCCATATCACAGATTACCGTATAGAATCCATCAAGCTCCCTAGTAAGATAGATAAAGTTCCATAAACTACTAAAGAACATAAACCGCTTGAATTTCACGAGTCAATACTCAAGTGTAATTTCTAGCTACTTTGACTCCCAAATCACTTAAAGTTCTTTATTCGTCCACTTTCATCTAAAATCTCCAAATCATCTATTAAGACTTCCAAACCACTCATAAATCCTCTTCTTCTTCCAAAACCATAAGTACACCAAAACCACTCCACTCACATCCGAGTTAAAGTCTCCAACCAAGTATAACTTCCAGGAGTTAGTTCCCCTCTTAACCTCGATAAACAATAACGTAATAAAACATAATTCATAAAATTACTAACTTCCATTTTAAACTCACCTTAGGTGTGAAATCTAAGCTTCCAAGGTGCCGGAGTCAAAGTCACACAATCGATCACCAACCTACATATCAAATACACCTAACAACCATTAATTATCCGAAAATCGAGCAAACGACATCTAAACGTATAAAACGATGAAAACCCTGGATTTAAACCCTACGGGACCCACTGCCAAACAAGGGAGAGAGGGCTCAGGTTCGGTTTTCCGGCTTTTATGCACTTTAGAGGCGTTTCGGGTTGATTAAGGATACTTTGAAAGTCGAGATATCAATGGGTCACCATATTTTAGGGTTTTACATAATAATCGATTTCCGAAAAATTAAGTAAAACGTGAAATCATAGTAAACTAAACACCCTAATCTTAGTCAAGTGAGAGAAATTAACACGAGATGGGTTTTCAACTCAAACTTGATTTTAGGGTTTAGGAAAGTTTCTAAAATTGCATAAAACGACTTCCTCGATTGAAATCTTCAAGCTTCGGTGTGTGAATTTGAAGATTTCAACTCAAAACCTCCATTAAAATACTATTCACATCAAATTTTAGAGGCTTTTTCATACCTTAAGGCCTTGAGAAACGAGCGAAAACCTCGATTGCTAGGTTAGAAATGATCTTCGAGATGAGAGCTTTTCAAGGGTACTGAATTACGGCATCTACCGAGCAAATAAGAAAAGCCAATAAGATGGGGTGGGGAGATGAGGGTCTCGGCCCAAGCAAGAAGGAGGAAGGAAGAAATGAAGTATTTGACCAATAGTTGACTATTTAAAAAGATGAAGATGAATAGTAATTTGTGATATTTTTAACAAATTGAAAAATGACGATATCGTCCCTTTTAAGTGATTCGATTAAAATACGAAACCCGATGATCTTAAAATAATCTAAAGATGATTAATAATTATTAATTGGCCCGTTAATAATTATTAATGTCATCGAAACTAATTTAAAGTAGTAAAAGGTTTGAAAAGGCTTTCGAACGAAAATAACTACTAAAATCGAAATTACTAAGTTTAAACTAACTTAAATACTTTATTTAAAATAAAAAAAATTATCTCCAAAAGTAACGGGACGTTACATCTCGTTTCTGGTAATTCTGGTATCGTCGGTAAAATGAAAATATTCGGTACGTGTAGTATACGTGCAACACGTTGAGTGGCCCTACCACCATCCGATTTAACACAAACTGAATCAACCTCCATCGCGATAAACCCCACCATTAGCAACAGGTTCCATATTTAATACATCCAAACACGAACTGAAGGTAGTGTTCTCGGAAGTAATACCTTCTTCTACTTCCATATTGCTGCCATGATGCTCAACAATAACAGAACAGAAAAAGGTTTAATCTAAGGCAATCCAACATATAACCGAAATTTTTCGAATCATCCAACGGCACGTATTTTGCCATGTTACAATCGAGACCAACTCAATAAACATACGAAACACGTCAACGTCTTGAAGTATGGTTTACATTGAACAATTAACTTTTACTAAATGCATATATCGGCAATAAGAATTTGAAATTAAATAAAAATTTGCTACATGCCATCTAAAATGATTACAAAACATTTTACTTTAATGAAAATATCATTTTACTTGAATGAAAAGTAAATACCGCTCAAAATGAACCATAAAACATTTTACTAGATATTTTGTGTAAAGCATCCTTTGTAAGCTTCTCACTATTCCTAGAAATACGTAAAGAAAATGGATCACGAGTACCAATTAGGCATATTCCAGACTTGGTATTGTGGCCACATCACAATCCCACAAAATAATCATTACAATTATATATATATATATATATATAGTATTGGCTAGGTAAAAGTAATATAGGTGGCCATTTTCCTTAATATCTTGTGTAAAAATGATAGAAATAGGGAAGGGTAAAACTGGTATGAATAAAAATGAAAAAGTACAATTTTGGCTACTTTAATGAAAATATCATGATAGTGGTTATATTATGAAATGAGATCCCAAAATGTGGCTATTCTCATTATTATCTCAAGAAGTAAAGTAGCCAACAAACCAAGCCATGGTTTCCAATCCTCACTTTGTGTTGTTTCCATTAATGGCTCAAGGCCACATTATCCCTATGGTTGATTTTGGGCGTCTTTTGTTTCGGCGCGGAGTTATCGTGGCGATTATCACAACTCACCACAATGCTTAACGTTTTGAATCCATTTTAGCTTGAGATAGAGATTCATTCGGGCTTCAAATCAGCTTCCTTGTTCTTGATTTCCCATGGAAAGAAGCTGGTTTACCTCAAGGCTGTGAAAGCCTTGACTTGCTTCCTTGCACTAGTTTGAGCCATCAATTTACTGCCGCTACCAGTTTACTAGGAGACCCAACAGAGAAAGTGTTTGAAGAGTTAGATCCACGGCCATGCTGTATTATTTCTGATGTTTCTATTGCCTTCACTATTCACATTGCCCGTAAATTCAACATTCCCAGGATCTCTTTCAGCGTATTCAATTGTTTTATCAGTTTACTAATTTCGAAATTTAAACTACCCAAGGATATCGAATCCGAACACGAATACTTTTCGGTTCCGAATCTTCCTCACCTGATTACGATTACCAAGGGTCAGATGCCACAACCGTTTCAAGAAAATCTAAAACATTATGAGGATGAAGTGATAGAAGCTGAAATTGGATCATATGGAGTTGTATTCAATACTTTTGAGGAGTTGGAGTCTGAATATGTGAATGAGCTTAAAAAGATGAGAAGAAAATAAAGTGTGGTGCGTTGGCCCTGGTTCACTCTGTAATTCAAATGATTTAGACAAGACTAAAAGGGGGGAAAACTGGCAATCGATGAGCATCTCTGCTTGAAATGGGTTGATTCCAAACAAAAAAGGTCTGTAATCTATGTTTCCTTTGGAAGCCTTTGCAATCTTACACCAAGTCAGCTGAAAGAGTTGGCCTTGGGGTTAGAGTTGTCCAAAAGTCCTTTCATTTGGGTAATAAGGAAATATGAAAGATTTGGAGAATTGGAAGAGTGGATTTCAGAGAGTGGGTTTGAGGAAAGGGTTAAAGAAAGAGGGATTCTATTAAGTGATTGGTCTTCTCAAGTATTAATCTTATCACATCCTCTTGTTGGTGGTTTTCTTGCCCATTGTGGAGGAAATGGAATTCAGGTAATTGTAATCTATGCTCATTTGATAACCATTTCGTTTTTTCTTTTTTGGTTTTAATTTTTTAAAAAACAGAATCGTTTGATAAAAAAATAGGGTACCCCGCCTCATTTACACCCCCTAGTTTTTTTCCATAATTTTATACTTATAAGTGAGGATGTAGGAATAGTTAAGTTTCATCCATATTAAAAACTAAAATAAAATGTATTATAAAAAAAACTAAAATAAAAGTATTATAAAAAAACTAAAATAAAATGGGTTATCAAATGGGATCTAAAATTTCCGTCTTGTTGTTGTTATTGCTGTTGAAAATCTCATATCGGAAAGATGAAGAGAACTCCCAAGATTTATAAGATACATAGGCTACTCCTCTCATTGCCAATTGGTTTTGAGATGGAACCTTATGATAACAAGAATATGAACTGATTAATTCGCATTGTTTTTCTTTTATCTTTTTCTCTCTAATTTTGGTTTTGAATCTCTATGTGATTGTGATAGGAAGGGATATGTTCAGGAATTCCCATGATTACTTGGCCATTATTTGCAGACCAATTTATAAACAAGAAACTGGTTGTGGAAGTGTTGAAAGTTGGGTGAAGGTTGGGGTAGAAGTTCCTGTAATTTGGGGAGAGGAAGATAAAATTGGGGTTTTGGTGAAAAAAGAACAAGTTAAGGAAGCCATTGAAAAGTTGATGGATGAGGAAGGAGAAGAAGCTGAAGAGAGAAGAAAACGAGCGAAAGAGTTTGTAGAAATGGCAAACAATGTTGTAGAAGAAGGGGGATCCTCACATATCAATATTACTAGCTTTATCAATGATATGAAAGCTATGGATGAAGAGAAACTCAAAATTATTGTGTGACATTGGTGAGAATAAGAGCTTAGCAATATCAACCATGGGAATCATGGTTTTTGGTTTTTGGTTTTCTTTGCACACGTTTTCATTTTCTTAGGTTGAGGAGAAACTCAAAATTTTGAATTATTGGTTGAAAGGGAGTGAGCTCCTTTTGATCATCGATGGAACATATTCTATTATGCTACGTAACTCTTTTTTTTTTCCAATATACTCATGCACATAAAAGGGGATGTTAAAATTAGGGGGGAAAATCAATTTACACCCCCCTAACTTTATATGGAGAATCAATTTAAACCTTAAAATTTTAACATAATCAATTTACACCCTGAACTTTAATAAATAAATAAATTTATACCCTTTGTTAGTAAAATTACTATTATTTTTGGAAATTTTTAGTCAGAAGTAAGCGTTTTTATATCTAAATAAGGTTATTTTTTTGAAAATTGATTTTATATTTATGTTAAATATTTTTTATGACTAAATTTGACCATTTTGGTGTCGGGTTTGAATATTTTTGTAATATTTAATTTGGTTACTAGGATTTGAGTTTTTTCATAGTTGAATTTGGGCTTTTTTATGATTAGGTTATAGACTTTTTGTTATTTTTATCTTTTGATGATTTAGTAATTGAATTTTGATTTATTTTATAGATTTATTATTATGTGGGTTTAAATTGATTCACTTGAAAAAGTTTAGGGTATAAATTGATTCAATTGAAAGTTTAGGGTTTAAATTTACGCACCATGTTTCAGGGGGTGTAAATTGATTTTTTTTCCCTAAAAATATCAAAATAATATACCATTAATGTTAAAATTAATCAAATAATATCATATCATATTATTTTATGATATCGCGTGTATTACAGAATATACATGTAGTAAAGCAATATAGTAAACTCAAGAAGAACACATGGTTATGTATATCACGTATATTACAAAATATATATTTAAACGGATCATAAAAAAGTGTATATTACGTATATTAAGTAAAAAGAGCGAACGAGCAACAAAAATAGTTATGTATATTATGTATATTACAAAAAAGTTACATTTAGAGAAAAACCACCTTGAAAGATAAAAAAAACGTATATTGCGTATATTACATGTACAGCGGAAAACGCTATTAAAAAATTACGTATATTACATAAAACAACAAATGACATAAATGAGAAAAAAAATATAAAAAACTAAAAAAAAAACACCTTTCGTCAAATCCATACTATTTTTGTTTTAGATCTTCGAGATTCAGAACAAAAAACGGTGAAAAATAGTTATGAAAAAAACAAGAATTAGAAGAAATTAAGGAGAGAGATAGTAAATTAAAAAAGTGTAGCAAATTTATGAGATGAACATTTCTATAAGATAAAAACGTTGAATTTTTTAACAAGAATGAGATAACCAAGGGAGGTTTGAAAGAAAATGATAGATAATGGATAAAGAAATGAGGGAGAGAGGGAAGAAGAAATGAGAGAAAAATGAAAAAAATGAGGGGGAGGAAGAGAATCTAATATATAAAAGAAAGGGGGGGGATGAGAGGGAAAATATTTTTAAAAATAATTATGAAAAGTAGAGAGAGTTATGTTAATATTAAAAACAAAACAAAAGGAAGAGATGGTAAAGGAAGGAGGAGAGAGTAGAGAGAGGATGATTTAACATTAAGAATGTTTATGTCTTTTTACATTTAGATGTGGCTATTAAATGATATCTCTAATATATAAAAGGTGGGAACTTTTAGAAACATTTTTAGATATTTTTACCCTCTCAATTTTAAAAATCACAAACATATCCCACCTCATTAAGTCTTAAATATCATTTTATACTCATTAATATATAATAATAATTCATAATTACATTTAATATATATTAGATAGTATCTTTTTCTTTTTTTAATCAACAGTTAAAATTTCATTGGAAACTTTTTAAATATTAAAATACATTTAATTAATGTTATAAAAAAAATACATTTAATTAATTTTGTTAGTGGTAACCGTCATAAAAAGCCTTGATTTTTATGTTCCTATAATTCAATAAAAAAAAATTTCTTTGTTTTAATAAAACCATTTCTTTGATTACAAAAAAATAATAAAATAAATTTAAAAAAAATTATTTCTTATTTTATTTAAATAAAAATAAATATAGAAATTAAAATTAAAATATTAATTGTAACAAGATTATGTCTTCTTTTTTTAGGGAAATTTCATTGGGTAGGAGATTTTTATACAATGTTTGTAAGAATAACAACTCTAAAAAATATGTGTAAATATAGTAATTTACTACATTAATGTGTGTATCGATGATAAATTTAGTGTAAAAATATGTAATTTATTATTTATGATCAAAATTTGCTATATTTACAAAGATTTTTAAGAGTTGCTATTTTTATAAATATTAATAATTTTTTTTGCTAGATTTGCAATTGCTCATTTCTTTCAAATTACTAGCTTTTATTTCAAGTGAAGTGACTAAGTATTCCCTTGAATAAAAGGTTCAAACCACGAGAAGGAATTCAATTGAATTTACTTCATTTCACTAAATGTGTCATCATCAAATCTATTGATTTTCTAAATAATTGTGTCAATTATAGATTGAATGACTTATCGGTTTGATAATCTATGGTTTCAAATCAGCATTTGCTTACTATAAAACCCATCTCATGAATTCAATAGACCAAACATATTTAGCCTTTGCATATGCATGTTGCTTGAAAAAAATATTTTCATTTTTTTTCTATATTAAATTTGACTATATTGAATGAAGTTGTTGCTGTTCTTGACGAATGTTTGATATCCCTTCGTTGGATTTCTTTGGGCGAGGTGGAGCATTCTTAAGAGTTGATCAGAACGAGATCTTTCAATCACCGTTATTGTCAAAAATGCATCTATTTATCTGTCGTTAATTAAGAGATATTGTAAGCGTTTTGTAGTTCTGGATTTGAATATGTAAATATAGAATGTGATAACATAAGTTTTTTTATTTGTGATATTACATCTGATTTGGAGAGTTTTCTTTTTTCATAGATATTACATCTAGTTTGAGAGGGATGGAGAGAATTATGAATTTCAATATATAAAAATAACATTTTTGATGAAAAGTTAAAGACCAAACATATACATAAATTTAACTACAATTAAAATTTAAATAGATAACTAATCTAATTTAAGTTTCTTTAACATACTATTAAAAAAATTCTTTAACATGAAAATATAAAAACAATAAATAATAGTTGTTTCTTTATATTTTGGAGAAGTAAAAAATTAGTTACATTTGTTTTAAACATATCATGAAGGATGATCAAAATAATCTAAATTGGGGTTCTTTTAATATAAAAAATAACATGTGATACACCATTAATAAATAAATTAAAAAATAATAATACATCTATTTAGAAACTTATTAAATCGAAAATTGTTAGAAACTTATTAAATTTTATATAATTTTTATTCATTGAGAGAGATTTTTAATAATTATTTTTTAAATAAACATTAATCTATTTTTTTTTATCATAAATCTAAAATGTGTACTATAAGTTATATCATTTTATTTATGAATATTCGATAAAATATATTATCATATATTTTAAAAAATTAAATTAATTTAAGATTGTTTACGTGCATCGCACATGGTAAAGAACTAATTTTTAAAAGGGTGGTTATAGGGAAAAAAAGAGGGAAGGAAAAGTGGCTATTTGCCCCTATTATCTATGCATGTGGCTAGGTCAAGTCTCTTGGAGTTTGGAATATCATGCAATATTTAGAACACATGGGTTAAAATCTTTAAAATAGCCACAAAGGTTGCACCTGCATCCATGTCATTTTTTAACATTAATTAGCAAGAGAAATGCTCCACACCAGGTTAAAATCCGTTTTCAAAATCAAAATTAGAGAATCTTTCTTCAAACTCAACAAAGTCAAAAACAGAAGAAAATAATTATATTAATTAAAAAGTTTATAAAATAAATATATAAGTTTTGATTCTTGATACACAATATTAAAAAAAACACATTAATCACAAGTTCGAGTCTTTGATTTGATGAGGTCTCGTGGAATGGAGCTTGAGATTTGTATAATCTTAGCGGTGTGCCCACACCTTGAATATCTCTAAATTAGAGGGGGAAATATGATGGATAATAAATAGAGAAATTATATTAGGTATTAGATTTGAGTAAAAATGTGAAAGTGGCCACAATAGAGGTTCTCTTTTCCCTAATAGCCATAGTTTTATTATGTTTTTCTTTTAACCATCAATATGTGGTCATTTTCTTAATATACCCGTTGTACCCCTGATGTGAAGCGCACGTGGTCCTTATTTTCTCTTATACCAGCTCCACCCGATTCCCAAGGATAGCTAATGATTAGAAGTCTGTTGGCCTACGTTCCTTCCCTTGAAAGCTTCATTCTTTCTCCCCTTTTTTTAAAAAAAAAAATTCCCCTCTCAAATTTGTGGATGGTAGGCATATAGGTTTAGCTTCCAATGGAAGTTTCTTTTTGTTATCTACATACACCCATGTATAAACGTAACAGATGAAGGGAGGTGTTTTCCTGGTGTGTTTTTGAAATTTCTAGTTTTTTAGTTGATAATGGAGTATTAAATGTGGAGACAAAGAGAAACGGTACGTGGAATACGGAAAGCAAGTATGCGTCCTATGTAGCTCAGATTATATCATTTCCATTGATGGAGGTATTCAATGAATTCAAAGACTTTGTTATTTCTGCCCTTGATCTCACCGTACATATGAAGATGTTTATCGAAGTAGTTACGGGGGAAAACGTTTCCAAGTATCTTCCTTTGATTAATGACGATGATTGCAAGTTCTTTTACAATCTCTCCAACCTAGACAGCGTGAAATGTTCCGTAGTGATTGAAGCTATTGACTTGCCTGTGGAATATGATAGTGAGGATTCGCATTTGATAGTCCTAGGTTGAAGATGAAAGGCTTGAGGTTTTAAATGGAGTTTCAGATGTCAATCGGAAATCTTGATGTAATATACTTGATGACTCTGGTATACAAAGTGTACCCGATTCTTTGGTGGACGAACTAATTTCACATTCTGTACAGAACACGTTGGATGCTACGCACAATAGTGGTAATGGTGATGACACATGTACGAAATCACAGATTGACGAGAAAATGGGCGTGGAAGATGATCATGAGGTCGTTGACGCGCAGATTGATATAGACACTATACATGATATACAGGAAGACAAGGATGATGATCATCTTTCATCACCTCAACCACGATCTCCATATTGTCATGGAGTTTATAGTTTTGATGGAGTTAGGTACATTGATAGACTTGATATAAGAGATTACCGAAGTACATTTTATGTTCTCGTTGATGACGTCTATGGAAGCAAGAAGTTGTTTATGAATGCTTTGAAGGTGTTAGCTATCAAGAACCACTTCTATTTCAAGGTAATTCGCTCTAATCAGAGACGTGTGTACGTTGCATGTCACAAGGATGGTTGTGAGTGGCATGCGCATTGTTCAAGGTTTGGAGATTCTCAAGCTTTTAAAGTCCATGCATTGAATAATGTTCACACATGCCCTGTCAACTATGTTTCATTTGCCCACCCCCAGGCAACTGCGGAGATCATTGCAGAATTTATCAAGGAACTTTATCCACCAATTAAGGGAAAGTTGTTATGACCATATGAGATAAAGGAGATTATAAGGGCTGATCATGGGGTAAACGTTAGTTATGGGAAGGCACGGAAGGCACATGAGTTAGCATTGATATACTTTCGGGGTAGTCCAGAAGCTTCTTTCCATAACTTAATGAAATTTCTTTTTGTCGTCAAAGAGAGGAACCCTGGTATGGTGTTACTTTTATTTTTTCCATTTACGATCTGCATTATATGCCATATGTATACTATACACAATATACGTTTTATATCTCATCACCACAATATACAGCATGTAAAAAATGATACTATACACACTATACCTTTTTATTTTATTTTGCAGGCACGGTTATATTCATTGTTCATCGAGAGGAATTTAGGTTCAAGTACATGTTTATTACGTTGAAGACGTCCATTGATGGTTTCAGGTTTTGCACACCAGTAATATCCGTTGACGAGACCTTCCTTAGAGGAAAATATGGTGGCACTATGTTAGCTGCAGTGTGTATGGATGCGAACAACCACATCTTTCCGATTTGTATGGCTGTAATTGATGCTGAGAATGACGCTGCGTGGGAATGATTTTTCACCAAACTGAAGGTTGTGATTGGGAATGACTTACCCGATGTTGCGATTATTTCAGACCGACATCATAGCATCAAGAAGGCTATTAGTAAAGTAATGCCTGAAGCGAAATATGGGTATTGCATGTATCACATGTCGAATAACTTGAAAAGCCGATTCAAAAAGAAGGGTAAGGTATTTATGCGCCCTGCCAGTGCATATACACTTCGTGAGTTTGAATTCCATTACAATCAGTTGTACAACATCTGCCCCTCTTCGCAAAAGTATTTGGATGATGCGGGGTCATCTTTGTGGGCTCGTTCACTGTTTCCTGGATCTCGATTTTTTATTATGACAACTAACATATTCGAAAGCTTCAATTCCATTATGTCACCATTCCGTGATTATCCTTTAGTTGCGTTTATAGAAGAGTACATCATAAAATTGCAGTCTTAGTTCCTTGCCCGCTGAAATTCTATCAGTAAGAATCAAAACATATTCGCTGATGTTCCACACGTGGTACTGCAGAAGCGCATCCAAGCTGGGCGATGCATGAAGGTAAGCTCACGTAGTATATTCTGTATAGTATGTATATATTATACTCCAGCATTTTTAATTTTGGCATGCGCATTTTAACCTATTTTATAGGTGAATGCATCTGATTCTTCCAAAATGATGACATCGATGTTCAGTGTAGGATGTGTTCATGCGGGAAATGGCAACAACAATTGATCCCATGTGCCCATGCATGTGCTTCTTTGAATTTTTTGCGCATCCCCATTGGAACTTATGTTCATGACTTCTACCTGACGACTGTTGTTGTTCGTACATATGCAGGTTCAATTAACCCTCTAGGTAGGTTTGGGCAATAGGATGCACCGAATCATCTTGTGTTCCTCCATTTGCTTCCCCCCCATTCAAACGGCGCAGCAGGTAGACCGCGCATGGTGAGGATCCCCTCTGTTGTCAAGTATTGTAACGACCCGACTCCAAAGAGACTAGCCGCGAGTACTCTCAGCGGAAGCTCGGGGAAATAAGAAATTTAAATGTCATTTAAAACGACTCGTAACGGAAAAACAACAATTTCTACGGAAAATTTGCGTGGGTCCATTTAAAAATCGAATAAACCAAAACCTGTTATACATCAATTTCCCAAAACAGAAAAACGGTAAATAAAGATTCAAAAGTGTAACAATTTGAAACAATTTTATACAAGGACTATAAACAACGACATTCAACTAATAATTACATAAGACACTTCTTATGCAATCCACACGACTCGAGCTCGAGGATCGACGTCAACTAATCCATTTCCAAGACCGGCATCCAATCTCCAACGCATACCAGCTTCCTCTCCACGACCCCGACCACAACAAATCCTGAAAGGTGATATAAAGCACCTCTGAGTTTGATAACTTAGTGGAAATAAAAAGAAAGAAAGAAAATTTACGTAAGAATTCCATTGTCCGAAAAGAGTTCAAACACTTGAGTCTCTCGTTCCTCATCCAAGTCTTTTGCCTTCACTAAAGAAACTATCTCGTATAGCTCATCTCGTACCCAAACTAAGCTTCTCACACTCTCAGTCTAGTCAAACGGTACACATCTAAGTTAACCCCTACACCATTATAAGCTAAAACAACAACCGAGCTTACCTTTCGAGCCTTAACTAAAACTACACTTCTTACTGTTCCATGCCATGTAGTTTTCCTATCTCAATACTAAAAGCCCAATCGAACCCTTGGTAACTGTTAACTCAACTCACGTACTCTGCTCTTTCCCAAACCTAAAGACAAACAATAGTTCACGGCATCTCAAAAACTTACTCCAATGATCAAAATACAACAATAAATCCCTCTACAATTTTATTACATAGAGATTCACACCGCTGACCATTCACGATTAAGAACTTAACATACAAGGAACAATTATGGTAGGCATAACTAATCTCGGCCTTAACTACCACATCATATTCAACTACATAATTTACCTCACTGCATATTACAATGCCTCAATTATTGCACGTTAATCTTCATCGCAATAATATTATTCAAAGTGTTATCAATCTCTAGCAAACCGAGTATCGCTTAGTACTTTCTTTTCCATACATCTTACCTATTTGCCAAAGTGTCTGGGAGGCTACCTCAAAATGAGCTAAAGGCATAATGAATTGGGTGTATGTATAATGGCTAAAATGCATAATTATGTATGCTAAACAAAGTAACATAAACAATGAAATTGTATGATGAAGATGTCACAAACTTGTATTCAATGGAATTAACCAAGTATGAATGCATAAGAATGTTTAAACATGTATGTTTATTCAAAACTAAACATCATTTCAAGCACATGGTCAAGTCGTGTCCACTTTGTTCAATTCGTACCAATTTTCCCATTTCACATACTCACGTCTTACAACGCATTTCTCAAAACCGTCTCAACAATCACTTGAGCCATAGCTCCTTTACACTTCCAGGTTGTCAGAATAGCCACTCTAGCATCCGGGCCATCCGCCACACAGCGCCTCGGAGCTACACAATATCCGCCACGGTAACCACGTGTAACGTCCAACATCCACTCACCATTACACGGGTTACGACCCCATGGCCATGCATCAATCCCATGAGATGCATGAATGAAGTGAAATGAAATGAAATGTACTAATCATGCTTTCTTATAATTCTCATCGAAAAATAGTCCTCGGCATAACGAGCACAAATAGGTCAATTCCTCCAATAAACATATGACTCAATCATACCACATGACTTCCTCAAAGTATACATTAAGCACAAAATCACACCTCAAGCATTATATCTTAACACCTCGTCTACGTACTATTCACCGAGCAATAACCGAAAGCATATCGAGTTTAAATGAAAATATCCCCATTTCAGTATATGACTCGATCTTTGACTTGAAATGCAAACATTAGCAAGCAATCATGATAGACTAGGTAAATAAATATGTAAAGAGCAAATCGGTTTAAGTAAACTCCCTCATTATTAACTCTTAATAGCGAGCCAAGTTTAATTCTCGTCCTTTGCTACCTTCTCATACTCCGATCTCCTTTAAAGTCACAAACCAAAGTGTCTCCAAACCAGCCAGGACCAATGCTAAAACAATTCCACAACAACCCTCCAAGAATTGCAAACAACATCGCCGTCACCATTCCGATTCTTTATATTTTCACTTTTCAAGTCAAAACAAGGCTTGACCTTGGCTTTTCTTTCCCCATCAATCACAAACATTTAAAATCTAACTTTAAGCTTAAAATATCATAAATAATTCAATAAGAACAATAAACCAAACCCCGGAATCCGGTTTGCTACAAAAGTCTCTAAACTAGCCAAAATGAAGAGTGGTGCTTTTGGCCTTTTGGGTGCTTTTTGAGAAAACATTGGTTGGAGTTCCTAACTTGATTTTCTTACATAAAATATGTATTTAGACTCCCAACTATACCAGAAATGAAGGATGTTAAGAGAAATCTAAAATAACCTCAAAGCTAAGAACAAATAGAAAGCTTCAAATGATCACCTAAGGAGGTTTTGAGCTTGGGTATTATACATGACTTCCTATGTTTGAATTTAATCTCACCTTTCGGTTTACTAGTCTTTACCATAAGCTTAAAGGTCTAAGTGTTGCCCTTTCGAATTACAACTTACAAGTCTAAAGATCTTGTCTCATAACCATGTTATTCAAGAAAAATAAACATCTAATCATGTCTTTACTTAACCCGCTCTTATTTTTCTTACTTAACCCGCTCTTGTTTTACTCTTACTACCAAAGTTTAAACACTACCACACTTATCAATTCATCATATAAAAATCAAACATAATTATACTTTTGTCCCTTTTTATTCCCACCTTGTGATACAAAGTGTCTAGCTTTCACAACTTGGAATTGTTTGATCCCTTACCTACACAAAATAACATTTATATACAACACCTTATTTTCAATTCATTAAATATTTACAACATATTAAATAACATTTATATTAAAACTACCCAAAACAGCCTTACATGAATAATTAACCTTTATTACTAATCATACTTTGTTTTTTGACATTATAACATCATCCCAGGACCTCGAAAATAGCCCCTCATCCCGAAAATATAAAACAGCTCCTAAAATTCATTAATAAAACAAAGGGGAAAGGGTTCTCGGTCACAAAGGGGTGTCTTTCCCAATTTCTTTTGTGTAAATTGACTCCATGCTACACTTTCAATTGACTTAAATAGTAAAAACAACCCATTTCAATTTGAGAGAACCCTTAGGTAAACTTTTAGTTTTCAATTCTCCTTTCAATTTATTAAAATCCTAAACCTTAACTTATGGTAATTTAAATTCAAGGTCTCAAAATGCATAAGTTTAAAGGGGTTTTAACAAATTGTTTACTAGCCAAGAAACCCCAAACTTTCAATCACGTTTTTCTCAAATTTCCCAAAAACCTAGATTTAGAAAACTTACCAAAACTTGAGGTAAACAATAAGGATTGCTCTTGATTCTTCTAGAAATAGACTCTTCATGAAAATCCAATAAGGTTTGAGTTTGATTTGAGTAAAATTGAGCAAAAATTGAAAAAGCCCAATGAATTCCTTTTCCAAGCATGGTGTTCGGCTAAGGAAGAAGGGAAGAAGATGGTGGTAGCAGATTTTTTTATTTTTAATTGTGAAAGAAAATGAATTACAAGCCTTTTAATAGGTTTCAACTAATTGCAAACATGACCATTAACTTTTTAGTTTAATAAAGTATACCCCATGTTTTCCTAACTTGTCCTCTTAATTACTTTTGTTATTAAATTAGCCCCACCTCATCTTAACCATGGTTAAGCTTTTAAGCAAACTCAATTTAACACATTAACCATGGTTAATTACTTGCCTAACCATGGTTAACTCTATTGACCAAGGTTGATAAAATTTAAAACAAGTTTTAAACTTCTATTGAAACAGAAATTCTCATTATAGTTGAATTTACAATTTCCTCAAATTAAAATATTTGAGTTTTAACAATGTATATATAGTTTTTTTTTTTTTTTTTTCAAAACCCGGGCCATTACAAGTATAAACCGTTGCTAAGATGTGGCTGATGTAATGTGAATGGACACAAGAGGGATGTTTGTCGTACAAATATGATTGAAGCTAGTTCAAGTAGAACGAAAAGGGCAAAGTGATGATGGTTTGCCAAACTGATTGCAAAGTAGCTACTTGTATTCCTTTTTGGGTTAGTTAATATTGTCTCTCATAGGAAACATCATTTTGATCATCATTCATGCGAACTATGCTTATTATTTTTTAACAACCTTTTGGAGATGATTAAAGTCATGTTTTTAAATGTGCGAAAGTAGTCTTTTGTGTATTTTTGTCCTCATGAATACCATGACGATGTGACTGATGTATTGTGAATGGACACAAGAGGGACTATTGTCGTCACAATCTGATTGAAGCCAATTCAAGTAGAACGAAAAGGGCAAAGCGACGAGATGGTTTTCCAAATTGATTGCAAAGTAGATAACTGTATTCCTTTTTGGGTTAGTTAATATTGTCTCCCCTAGGAAACATCATTTTCATCATCATTCATGCGAATTATGCTTAATATTTTTTAACCACCTGTTGGAGATGATCAAAGTGATGTTCTTAGATGTGTGGAAGTAGCCTTTTGTGTATTTTTGTCCTCATGAATACCATGAGCACCATGTAGTAAATATGTTGTATTTCAGCATATATTTCTCTTTGCCTTTTATTTGAGTCTCGTGCTTATTGTACGTGAAACACTATTTTATATACTATACACACTATACGAACGTAATTAGACTATATGACATACAACACGCAAGACAACGTATAATATATATATTATCCACAGCACAACCAACACTATACAGTTTATACGTGAACTAAGTTTGAATGCATTTTGCAAATAAGTCTTCCTACTTATTTGATTTATATGTATAGTTTGTACATTACTATGATCAATATATACAATACATATAATATGTATAGTATGTAACTACAGGCTCAATATTCTATGAACTAAACTAGATCCATTTCAGACTATACTTTATACACGATACAGTTTATACGCGAACTACGATTGTACTATATACACTATACATACTATACGCACATACGTTTGAAGGAATTTTGCAAAAAAACCTCTATCTTTGCAAAGGATTTAGGTTATAGCTGCAGCGTAATATGTATAGTTTGTACATTACTATGATCAATATATATAATACATATAATATGTATAGAATGTATTATATATATTATATGTATAATACATATATTACATACTATACATATATATAACTACAGGCTCAATATTCTATCAACTAAACTAGATCCGTTTAAGATTATAGTATGTATTATATATAGTACAGTACATACTATACATACTATGATTAATATGTATAGTATGTATTATATATAGTACAGTTCATACTATACATACTATGATCAATATGTATAGTATGTAATATATGTATTCTATATATAATATATATAATATTTACTATACATATAATACATACTATAATCTTAAATGTATCTAGTTTAGTTGATAGAATATTGAGCCTGTAGTTATATACTTTATAGACTATACAGATCATACGTGAGCTAAGTTTGAATGCATTCTGTAAATAAGTCTTCCTACTTATTTGATTCATATGTATAGTTTGTACATTACTATGATCAATATATATAATACATATAGTATGTATAGTATGTAACTACAATCTCAATATTCTATCAGGCCAACCTAGATCCATTTAAGATTATACTTTATACACAATACGCTTTATATGCGAATTAAGATTATACTATATACACTATACATACTATATGCACCTACGTTTGAAGGCATTTTGCAAAAAAACCTCTACCTTTTGCACAGGATTTAGGTTATAGCTGCAGCGTAATGGAAAATGGGGAAGGGAGGGAGTTCGTTATAATGTTGACCTCGTATAGTATGTAAAAAGGACAATAGATATGTATATTTATGATAATGATATGTACTATTGAGAGAAAGAGAATAGCCTTGTGAAATAAGTCAGGTATGTATAGAAGGAACAATACGTACATTACTTAAATACTTAGCAGTTCATACGACAAAATACACATCTTTTGAGTGACATTCCATTGTTACTAAGTATACACATGTTACAGCCCAAAAGGTACTACATACTTAAGAGTTTTTCATCACACATTAAAATTCATTGTCAATCCAAACAACATGAACTGAATTTTATACTTCGAGGGCGTGTGGCTGGGATGGTGGACGAACGATGGTGGAACCATACCCTACCACCTACTTACCTCCATGAACACCCTGAAGCTCATTTATTGTCGTTGTCAACCGGATTTGAAACCCGTGTGTTGCTTTGGGATGGTTCCCCACCCTCACTAACATCCTCTTCATTTGGGCCCTCCGCAACCTTGGTTTTCTTCTTCGGTTTTCGTGCCCACCCATTTCTAGTTCGTTGTGTGTGCTTCCTCTTTGTTGCTTTTTTTGCATCAGACCCGGTCGAACCAAAGGCATCAGTATACGGTTCTTTAAAGAACTGACCCAGGTTCCTAGCTCGCGTCAGCCTCTGCAATGTAAGAATACAAAAGACGTAAAAAAATATGTGATACTATACTGTATATACATCCAGTAATATATCTTCAGGCTTACGTCAACACCCTTTTCAAAATCAGTCTGTACCGGCACCATTTTTGGGTCATTTTGAACGTCATTTTGCTGAAAGTTTGTGTGAAACACAAATTAATGCATGAGTGTTTTCAAATTACATTTTACATTGGATTTTAAAACACGTGTATTTTTCATTCCATTAAGCTATTCTGTATACTAATTGTACTTTTTACTCTCGATGTCTGCAAGTTTGATGCCTGGATATTAGCTGCCCCCTCGACCCCCGTAGGTGCCTGAAAATTTGTGTCACCTCATTGATTACTGGTGAGCAACTTATTTGATGCACTATAAGACAAAATGAATCCCTGGACTTTAAAAGTATCTCTAGTCCCTCTCAGCATCATCATAAACCAGATCAGATTGCACTAGATCCTCTCCCACGACCCCGAGCATTCCCTGAAAATGTTTATAATATCATGAGCTAACAACAAGCCCAATGAAAATAAACATAAAATAGAGTAACAATAGACTCCAAACCCGCATCTGGATTTGTGTCCAAGAACTTACTTACTCTTTGTTATCCATCCATTCAAAGAGATTTATATCAAGTATTCCACTTTTACTTACCAAGTTTCCCAAATGATCGAGGATCTAACTTCCAAGCATTTAAGAGGATGTGTTTCATAACACACATAATATTGTAATTCATTCTCTTTAATACCTTATACTACACATAAGGTTTACATTCAAATGTTAATCTCTAATTTCAAGATCTTCCAAATAAATGAGAATCTAGTTCTCTCATATATAACATAATAACTATACAAGGTTCAATACACCCTTGTATTCTCTCATTTTACAATTCAATTTCATTCCTCTTTCCTATAGCCCTCGGCTATACATCATATTTCATTCTTTTTCTCTATGGAAAAGTATGATATACATAATGTTTCAATTCTTTTCTCTATAGCAACTCAGGCTATCAAAAGTTTACTTTCCTTTTTCTTTAATAAATAATACTCAACTCACTCGATCTTAACATATTCAAATAGATAATTCATGATTAATGATGATAATGTTAGCACACGCAGTCTCAACATTATTCATTAACTCGCCCAGCTATTGTAAAGGGCACACAACCTTTATATTAATATAACCATCACATGCGAATAATGACAGGTAATGAAAGCTCCTGCAGGACTAAGCATTCACCTCATTATCTCGCTTTCCAAAATAAAATATACAAAGTCCTTTCAATAATATATTTCCATCTCTAGTGAATAATGACAGAATGAAAGCTCCCATAGGACTATGCATTCACCTCATTATACTCACTTTCTAAAATAAAATATACGATTTTCTTTCAATAATATCTCCCCACCTCTAGTGAATAATGACAGGTAATGAAAGCTCCCGTAGGACTAAGCATTCACCTCATTAACTCACCCACCGATATAGGTCATGAACTCCCATAGGCTAAGTCATACACTGTATCCCCGTATATGTATCATAGTGATTATGGATAATACTAGATAATGTGAATTCGCATAGTTCCATCATTATCTCATTATTCATCTCCTCCGATCATGCAAAGTCCCGTAGTCCTTTAGCATTCCTCATGATACATATCCATAAACATAAAACGAATAACACTAGACAATGCAAGCACACTCAGTCTGTGCATTACCTCATTATTCCTCCCAATTTCGATTATGCAACATGATATGATATGAATATGCTTTCAAGTGCAAGTTAAAATAAATATAAACATTCAAAGTAATCGAAAGGCATAAAGATAAATGGATCACATAACACTCTTATACATAAAATAAGAAATTAGGAATTTCTGATAAGAAAACAATAAATAAATCAAGCCAAACGGCCTTCAGTTAAACTTGAATTACTAACATTATCATAAAGTCCCCAATTCAAATGATTCTATTTCTTCCAATAAGTATTCGAAGTTCCATAATCAAGTTTCTTATTCATTCAATTATACTCGAAACCTTCAACTTCCGATAATCATTCTTAAGCTTCGGAACTAATCTAAACTTAGAACTTCCAAGAGTTAAACGTTTCCCTCGAGAAATCCATAAGTTCTCTCACTCAATTAGAACTACATCCAAGCCTAGCATGTTAGTTCACTTTCTTTTATCCTTTTGATTCAAACCTTAATCTCAACTTTCGATCCTACAAATCGTTCAACTTATTCGGTTTCTAAAGCTACTTTAAATTCTATTTATTCTCACCTCGAATGCTCCCATGACAACTAAGTTCCCACGAACCAACAAATGAGCAATCGCACCTACAATTCATCAATCGATCAACATATTACAACTCATATCTAATATGAGAAAAAATATGATTTTCAGGTGAACAGTGTTTTTGGGTGAATAGTGTTTTTTTGAAAATCTAGGCTCAAAATCGTCAAATTCCTTGATAGAAATACGTGATTTCAACTTCAAAACTCATTTATAAACAAAAAAAAAAAAGAAATCCATGTAAATTTTTTTGAAAACTTACTTTTTAGGGCTTCCCTTAGAGAACGAGAAACATCAAAAAGCTAGGTTGGATAGGTAGCCCTCGTCCCGAGCAATCCAACGCAACTGACATCATCGAAAATGGTTGAGAAACGAAGAAAACCCAATAATTTTCTTCTCATCAATGGCTCCCACGTCCATGGCAAAGAAGGAGAAGAAGAGATAGGATTCTTGGTCAATTTTGGTCAAATTTGAGATTTTAAAGAGAGATGAATAGTGTTTGGATCTTTTTAAGAAATCGGAAATTATGGTTACGTCCCTTTAATGACTTTTAACTCATAAATCGAAACCCGAAGTTCTGAAACTAGTCAAATGGTGATTAATAATTATTAATTGGCCCGTTAATAATTATTAATACGACCAAAACTAATTTAAGCTAAAAAAAGCGATTAAAAGAATTTACGAATGAAATTAACTCATAAATTCTAAGTTATAAATTCTAATTAAATCTAAAATTTAAATTAAGTGCTTTATCTAAAATAATAATAATTAAAATAAATAAAAATAAATAAATAAAAATTTTCTTGTAAAATAACGGGACGTTACACGTACCAACTCAACATCTTGCATGACATGCTTCAAAACGTCAGTGACAACATCATGCTTGCTCAGCCCGTCTTGTGAACATAACTCGTCGTTATGGATTGGAGGATCCTCTGCCATCTTGCGCAATAATTCTTAATGTATTAGTACTTTTCTAAGTGTCACAATAAGCACAAGTAGTCGTATATACATACAAGTTTAACATCTTGTGCCAAATTTTCCATAACGTTGGTGGCAACTTCGTCAATTGGATCAAAAGCACCTTCGTCTTCCCTTAAATCCTCCACTTCTATGTCCTTTTTGTCTGCTTCATTCTCCCCGACCACATCTTCCAGCACAGTATTATTATGACTGACATTCACATCAAATTGCGAATCAAATCTCCGAAATTTAATAATATAAGTCGGTTCCACAGTATAACCCATTTTACACTTGTATAGCGCATACAAGATGTTCACAATGCAGGCATCCAAAGTATTCTAATCATGTATAGCATGTATAAAACATTTAACAGTATATAGCACGTAGAGTATGATTAACAATAAAAAATTTACGTCTTCATTTTTGCCATGCCCATCTTTACTATTTCTACCGTTTCTCGTTTCACCATCACCCATTGTCCTCTGCTACCAAATTTGGAAGTTCAAACATGATATGGTAGTGTCTTATACGGAATATTAAAATATCACCTGGAATGTTATCAAAATTCGTTGGCAATTTGCCTTCTTTCCATCATTGTCATTAACAACATTCCTTCTCTCTTTTTCATCGATTAGATGTCTCATGTAGACAATGTCTTCTATCAAGTCAACCTTTGTTGCTAATGAAGCCAGTACGGCTGATATTTCATCAAGCTTCTTACTCAGGTTTGCGTACCCACTTATTTATGAGTCTTATCACTATCAGACTCTGTTTCCTAATCCGCGTCGAAGCTGCCCGATAAGTTCATCTTTGGTACATGAACCTCCTCTTGCACGCTTTTGCCCTTCCTCTTCCTAATTTGCTGAAACTCGATCCGGTAGTAGTATTTTTCAGGATTTTCTACTTGCTGCATTTCCTAAACGACAATCTGTAACGAGTTACCAAAACACAATAAGCACAAGCGTAAATAGTATAGTGAGTACAAGACAAAGTATTTTGTATATTGAGTACAATAGAGAGTTACCAAAATCATATAGGACATTACACATGCATACCTGGTCAATGAACACATCTTTATCAAGTTCCTTACATGTACCATGCCTCATAACATCCCACGCTAACAATCCGGGCTCATCATGACCGATTCGCCATGCATACTTTTCTCCAATACTTAACGCCGGAATTCGTTCGAAAGCCTAATATATGAGTGCATAAGCACACCCACGAACACCCATGCACAATGAGTCGCTTCCTATTGCTCGTGTCACACTTTGACGTAACATATCGTTTGATATCCTTCCCCACAGGTATGTTTCGAACGAATCATTGTCTTCAACTAGCCTAAAGTGTAGATCACTTATCGTGTTTTTGTGTTGATTTGCAATGACTATACTCTCTAGCATAGTCAATTTTTCAACCTTAATCGACATCTTGTCATTTTGAAAATCGTAGTCATCTATCTCTTCAAGTAACGCTTTCAGGTTGTGTACTGTGTGTGTCTTGAAGAACTTTTTCTCAATGGAGCTAGTTAGCAGCTTGTCTAAGTTTGTGAATTTAATGTCATCACATATCATTCCAGTGATTGTTGTAAAATCCTCAAGGGTGAAGTCAACCGTGTACCCACATATATTAAAAGTGAGCAGCGACTTATCGTCGTTGTGCACCCTTCGGCAGATTATCTGGAGCAGTAGTTGAGTGGGGAAGTTTTCTGTTTGAATCTCCCAGAAATTCCAGAGGAAAGATTTTTTCATAATCCGTTTTTGCTTCTCTGTCATTTTCTTGTGCAGAACCCCGAGCACCTTTGTCTTAGAGTACACATTGACCTTTTGATCCTTTTACCATACATGTCTTGGTTGAATCAAGCAAGGCCCCTGTTAATACACTATACATGTTATACACATCATACTATACATTCATCCACACACAGTATAGTTTGTATAGCTCGAAATAAACACATACCAATAGTTCAATTCTGTAACATCCCGCTATTTTGAGGTGAATTTTTTTTATTATTATTTTATTTTATTTTATTTATTATTGAATTAAAGTATTAAAGTTAATTTTAGAATTAGTCATTTAGATTTAAATAGTTAATTTCGTTCGAAAACCTTTATAACTGTTTAATTAGCCTAAACGAGTTTCGATGGTATTAATAATTATTAATAGTCCAATTAATAATTATTAATCACCATTGGGCTAGTTTAAGTGGTTCGGGTTTCGTTTTAAAAGCTTAAGGCAAGAAAAGGACGTATGCGTCATTTCTGAAATTCTTAATATCTAAACACTATTCATCCATCTCCTTTATTAAGCCAAAATTAGACAAAAACATCACATTTTTCTCTTCATTTTTTCCCCAAACCCGTAGCTTAGAGAGAAAAAAAGGAGGAGAGAAAGAAATTGTCACCTCGGCTTCGTTTCTCGACCGTTTTCATCGTGCCTTAGCTCGTTGGAAAGCTCTCGAGACGTACTTTCTACTCATCCCATCAATCGAGGTTTTCATCCATTCTCTCAAGGCTTTAAGGTATGTTTAAGTTCAAAACCTAAAGCTTCAAATAGTGTTTTAATGGTGATTTTGGTTTTAATCTTCCAATTCTTGCTTGGGAACTCGGAGATTTAGATCGAGGGAGTTGTTTTATGCATATTTAGAAATTTCCCTAAACCCTAGAATCGGGTTTGAGCCAAAAACCATTTCCTTGAGTTTTTCTCATTTTTCATGATGGTTAGGGTTTTGAATTTGATATGTTTTATGATTTTACTAAATTTTTCGGGATTGAACTTTTGACCTAAACCCTAAATCATGTTTACCCATTGATATTACCAACCTCCAAAGTGCCCAAAACCAACTCGAAACCCTTTTAAAGTGCTTAAAAATCCGGAAAACCAACTTCCCCTTGAACTTCCCTAGGGCCGTGGGCTTCATGGGTGAATTCCCGGGTTGTTTTGTCTTTTATTTCACTATCGTAACGATCGTGGTTCAATTCGTTAAATTAATATACTTTAGGTGTATTTAATTATAGGTTTTGTGCATCGATCGTGATTTTGGTCAACCAGGCAATTAGGAGTTGACTTCATCATTAAGGTGAGTTTAAAATGGTTGTGATTACTCTTATGCTTTCAAATTACTTGACGATTTTGTCCGATCGAAGTTAGGGTTATTAGATTTTAGAACTTTTCCAAGAATGCTTATAATTGGGAGTTAAGGAAAGTGCATAAGGAAAGAATTAGTTAAGTTTGTGTGATTTAAAGTGAGATGTATTTTGGTGGATTAAGTTATATTCTCGAGGAGAATTAGATTCCGGAAATTGGAGAAGAGTATTAGATACTCCGATGAATTGAGTGGCCATAAGATAGTTAAAAAGGAATTTGGAGAGAATTCTCCTATTGGGTGACAATGTAGTCACATTGGCTTTCGGGTCATACTATGGTTCGTATTGGGTGACAATGTAGTCACATTGGCTTTCGGGTCATACTATGATTTGTATTGGGTGACAATGTAGTCACATTGGCTTTCGGGTCATACTATGGTTCGTATTGGGTGACAATGTAGTCACAATGGCTTTCGGGTCATACTATGGTTCGTATTGGGTGACAATGTGGTCACAATGGCTTTCGGGTCATACTATGGTTCGTATTGGGTGACAATGTGGTCACAATGGCTTTCGGGTCATACTATGGCTCGTATTGGGTCACAATGTGGTCACAATGGCTTTAGGGTCATACTATGGTTCGTATATGGTGACAATGTGGTCACAATGGCTTTAAGGTCATATTATGGTTGTGTATGGTGACAATGTGGTCACAAATGGGAAATTTACTTTGTTATTTACTTTGTTATGCACTAGTACTTTATTTTACAAGCTTGAATGTTTACTCTTTCAAATTTCGATATGGTAGAATGGGATTGATTTCTTATGGAAAGTACTTGGGAATATTGAATGGGTAGTGAAAGAGCACATTAGGATTTTTGGACACATTTTTCGATATGGGATTTGGTCCATAGAAGTGCTTGCATCCATCTTATTCTCACTAGCATTTTTATGCTAATGTTGCTACACTTAAACTTTTTTAGGTAATACTCTTGGTAGAGGGCGAGGTCGTGGAGGTGGTGTTGTTTGATCGCGAGCGATGGCTTTGTGGACACGGACATATATGTATAATTTGGGGGCATTTCATGAATGCTAGTTGAGACATTATATGTTATTGTCTTTAAACTTATATTTTGTGGCTCACGAGAGCCTAAGAACTATTGTATATATTTTTCGAGTTTATTTTCTCCGATTTGGGTATAATCCGGAGTAGGAATTTCTGTTGTTTTAAATTCTCCGATTTGAGCCCATGTAAACAGGTTTAGGGAGTTCGTATTTTAAACGGATCCACGCCAAATTTTTATAAAATCTAGTCTTCCTTGTTTGTTTATGATTTAAAGATTTGAGAAAATTCGAGTCTTTACAAGTTCAATCAAGATAACACATATAGAAATCATGCAATGTATAGTATATATAGTAGATATAGTCTAAATTAATTCCCACTCACTTTCTATAGTTAAAACAATACATATTCTTTTTGTAAAGCTAGTACAGCTTCAGAAAAGTAAAAACGAAGTGGTAGAAATAACATATTTGTGGCTTCAAATTACATAGTTTGTATAGCGATACATTAATCATATTAATAAGCTAGTTTATGCAAACCTCACCCCTACACGAATATGCATGGTTTTCTACACCCACCTCTGTCTTCTTTTTGTTTGGCCTAGATGAAGAAGCTGGAGTTTTCATCTTATCTTTCGTACATCCTTGCTTGTGACTTGTTCAGGTGTCTACATGCACAATCGTAATATTATTCAGACCTTGGCTTGAAATTTCTTTTTTTTTTAAATTGAAACATTACTAAATACTTTCTCCTCACTATCGCCTGATCCTTTTAGACCGCTATACTCATGTACATCCTTTGATTCTTCTTTGTCCGGATGAACGAGGAGTTTCTCCCTCTTGCGATCCTCGAGTTTCAACCATATCTGACATGTTAAACAACAAATTTCTTGGGTTTCAAGAGATGAATAAGAAATGTTTCAAAAAAATTTTAAATCAGATAAAAATACCTGTGTTTTTGGAGAATTTATGTAGTTGAAATCCTTCTCCAATGGCGGTTTCCAAAGGTTACAATGCGAGGAATGGGGGGAGAGGAAAAAATGTGGCGGATTCTAGAAGATTTGGAGAAAATGAGGGGAGAAAAAAAATGAATCGTGCGATGGAAGCCTTAATGCAAGATTTTTTTTTAATCATGATAACCGAAAAGACAGCTCTTATATAGTGTGCATGTCAGACACTGCCCTTATGTCTCTTCGCATTATACGTGTATAAAAACTTGATGGTATTTACGTAAAACTACTCTAAAAGGAAGGAAGAGGATGGCTACCAACGTGAAAAAAGATGAACGTGGCTATTTTGACATTTAAGGCCCATTAATTGGCTATTCTTATTTTTAACCCATTAGATTTTGATACAATATTTATAAATATATCATTATTTAAAATTATTTGTAAATATAGCAAATTTTACTATAGTAATTAGTGATTAACAATAATTAATGTGTGTATCGATGATAAGTTTAGTGTGAAAATATGTAATTTAATGTTTATCACTAATTCACTCGATCAAAATTTATTATATTTATAAATATTTTTTAGAGCTTCTATTTTTACAAATATTATTAAAAAAAATTGATTATATTAATATTTTCTATAATCGACTCGATATAAAATAGCTTTTATACATCGGTAAAACATGAGAAATAAGAGACACCCTCGTCACTATATCTAAAAAAAGAATTTTATGATAGAAATACACTACCTAGCAAAATTGTGCTATATAATTATTCATATAGAATTTTTTTTAAAATATTTACCAATAAAGTATATTACTTTTAATTTATTAATTTATTGAACTAAATTATTGAACAAATTCAATAAAGAAATAATAAAAGATTTCTTATTTTAATTAAAAAATCCTTATTTTATTTTAATAAAAAAATATTACACCATTATAGTTTATCTGATCTATAAAAATACAATTATATCCCTTTGCTTATTAGTTTTAATTAAATTGACACACATATGTATTATCTTTCTGTTGCATGTTCTAAATTTTTTATAGTTAATAATATGAAGTTTTTTAGTTATTTTTAATGGAATTGGAAAACGTGACAAACATAGAAGAGCTAATTTCACTAATAATTAAAAAAAATAGGGATATATCAAATATACCTGACATTTTTATTAAATATCAATAGTACCCAAAACCGCCACGGGTGAAATTAAATTACATTGTGAAAAGACAAAATATACCATCAATTTAATTTCTCCTTACTTTGTGCAAAATTTAGAGAAATTTATAAAAATCCCTTAAATTTTACAAAATTAATGGAAAAATCAAATCTAAACAAAAATAAAATAATAACAAAAGATAAAAGAAAAAATCTCCAAACTTCTGACTTATTCTTCCAGGAAAACTCGAACATCTTTCTTGTTCCTCCTCCTACAAAATATAGAGATAAAAAGTAAACAGTTTATTGATGTGCACTTAAAATTGATACCAGGACACAAATTGAGGAAACAATTTTGAAAAGATATGTACATAGGATTTTAAAATAAATATTGAATAAAAATAAACATTTGATTAAAAAAAACTTATTCTACAAAATACGAGAAAACGAGTTCACGGAGAATTGAAAGGTAAATTTTTTTATAAACCGTTTACTTTTAATAAACATTTATTGATGCGTACTTAAAATTGAAAGAAGACACAAAATTGAATATGAAAAAGAGGTCACAATTTCTATACATATGTAAGTAGAAAATTAAAATAAACATTGAATAAAAATAAATATTTGATTAAAAGTACCTCGTTCTACAATCGAATCCCAAATTCAATTCCCATATCCAACGATAATATTGTTACCCAAATCACGGTAGTGACACGACAGGCGAGCTCCGATGTTGGTTTTCTGCTGAATCGAAGCGTTAATTTCACAAATTCTCGTCGTATATCCTGAAAGACGAATTACAATTAAAGCAATTAAGTGAATCATTTGGTTTCGAAGAGAAATTTCAAGATCGATCTCGATGAAAGAATTGGCCGCCTTAAATACAGAGAATTCCGATTCCGATTCAGATTCTCCGAAACTATCGACTTCAAAATTCTTCAATGCATTTGAATTGATATCGTCTGGATTCGATTTATCTAATTTGTTCGAAGATGAAAGAAAGAAAAGATCAATGTTCACGTCGAGATGTTCGGTATCTGTGATAATGGAGAAGATCACGACGGCGGCGAAGAGAAAAGTTGATATGAAGATAATTCCAAGAAACAAACACAATCCTGACTCTGAAATTCAAGAAAACTACCTCGCAGGTTGATCTCCAAAAGAAATGGTAACTGATTCAGAAGAATCTCCATCATTCTTCTTCACAAAGGTCCACGATGATTTAAGATCTTCATCCGACTCGTTAGTAGAGGAAGCCATGAAGATTAGGGTTTCAAAAAATGAAATTTTAAAAGAGAAAAGTGAAATTCAGATAGAAAATTTAATGAGGGAAGGGAATTAATTAAAAGATATAATAGGTTTTCCTTAAATAAAGATTCATCAAATCAATTAAGATTGATTTGAATTCAGAATAAATAAATAAAAAATAATAAATTAAATGATATGTAATTAATTAGATATAATTATTAGGATAGATAAAAGGGTAAAATAGACAACATTAAAAATAAAAACCACCAAATCACCACAAAATATGGTGTTTTATGGGTAAAAATGATAAAAGATCATAACAGCCAACGTTATTGTAATTGGGTAAATTAAAGTGGTTGTTGCTATAATTAATTCGACATAGAATGTGTCCTAATTTCTATAAAATTAATTGGCTTAGTGATATATTTTAAAATTTTACAAATTATTTGAGGTTGAAAATCATTTTTAAAGCTACCGAATTTGTGATTTGCTCATATAAAAGAAAACAAAAAGACATGACTTAAAGTGTGACCCTTTTAGGAAAAAAAATGACTTAGGGTGGTTGACATCTACTCCCTTCTCATCAAATATATCATATTTTTACTGTATTAATCAGTGATTATGTAACAACCCAAAATTCTCAAAAACATGGACATTCACATAATAACAGCGGAAGCTAAAATCAAACCAAAAAACTCTTCTCATTTAAATCAAATTAAAACTTGTTCACAATCGATCGATCTTATTTCAAAATACCGAGATCAAATAAAAACGTCATTCTAGAAATCCTCTATTATTCTCAATATTTAAACACAAAGTAAATGTTTAAAAGAACAAAAAACCAAATAAAAGAAATCATCCCAAATAAACTAAAGAGAAGAATTAATTATTGCCGGCATGTAAATCCTCTCCAACCGAGCCACAGATCACGAAGCATCGTCAGTTACCCGTTTTCTTCTTCTTTTTACCTGAAAAAAATGTGTAGCATCATGAGGCTACGCCCAACGAGTAGAAAATATTGAAAGAAAAGTAATGTCATGAGAAGCTTTTCTAAATCCTTTAAGTCCATAACGTTCTCACATCTTAAAACAAATTCTCTCAACTTAAATAATATCGATTTTTACACAATGCCTTAACTCAACTAATGTTCGTAAACAAAAGTGAGTTTCTCACTCAAAGGCATCAAACCCGTGTTTCCATGTTTCAACCTTTTGAGATATTCTTCTTATGTGTTGTAACAACCAAAATTCCCAAAACATGGAAATTACAATAATAAACAGCCCTAAATTCCCAAAAACATGGATCCCCTAAACCTGAACTCAGTTCCATCTGGACCCTTAAACTTCACTTCCCTCCTATGACAGTCTATCATAGCAAAGTTGACTTTTAACCAATCCATTCCCAAAATCAAATCAAAGTCATCCATAGGCAAAACAGTAAAAGTGGCAGGCACACACTTTCCTAATATGCAAAGTTCAACAGTTTCTACCTTCCTATCTACATTCACAGTCAATCCTACTGGAGTAGATACAGATAAAATATACTCTAATGGAAAAGTGTCTAAACCAGCATGCTCAACAAATGCAGCAGATATGAATGAATGGCTAGCTCCAGAATCAAATAAAACAAAGACATTATGGCCAAAAAGAGATAAGATACCTGTCACCACATTTCCTGCCGCCTCATCCTCTTCCTTGTTTGTAGTAAACAGTTTACCCTGCTGTACATTCTGCCTAGGTTGGTTCTTTTCAACTGGCCTACCTGTTTCTTCTTAAACTCAGTAGAAATGTGACCCTCCTGCTGGCAAATAAAACACTTGCGTGGCAAAGTACAATTGCCCCAATGTATTTTGCTACAGTTTCTGCATTCAAGTTTCTGTTTCTGCTGACTCCTCCCTAAAACTGTCTGTTGTTCTGATTGAACTGTCGATTTTGTTGAAACTGATTTTTACTAGTCCCCTGATTACCCTATTTCGACTCGCCGCCTTCAACTTTCCTTTTCCGACCCACACTGGTTCAACAGCTTTCTTTCACAACCGCTTTACCCCTACTTTTAGATCGAGGTCAATTGCCTTCTTCAAGGTCAAGCATAATCCACTGGTTCAATGACCTTAATCATCATCTCAGATCATCATCTAACGCCATCATAAACCTCTGCATCCTCAATTCAGGTGTAGCAACCTAATATTGAGCAAACTTTGCTAGTCTATCGAACTCCCTCTCAAAATCTAACATAGATTTCCCATTCTGTCTCAAAGATAGGAACTCAACTTCCTTTGCATTTCTGACTCACTACGAGTAGTACTTGCCATTGAACAGCTCAGTGAATTTCTCCCAGGTCACATTATCTCCTAAAGTTTGGCTAGCTGTCTCCCACCAATATAATGCATCATCCACAAGACCATAGGTGCTACAATGCACCTTTAGGTGGTTAGGACAGTTCACAAATCTCAAAGCTCGCTGAACCCGAGACATCCATTTTTCTGCGTCATCCGGATAAACTGATTTTCCATCATACTCTCCCGGAGCATACTTTCTGTACTCCCTCATAAATCTAGCCTCCTCAGTTGTTCCGCCTGATCTGTTCATCGCTCTTTGCATTTCCTCGTACTCAGCCTGACGAACAAACACTCCCTAGACAGCTGGGGGTGCTGGTGCAACTGGTGGAATGGGTGGTTCTTCATTTTCAGTAGGATCCACAACATCCTCAAAAGATCCATCCTCCTCATGATCCACTAAAGGCGTCATGTATGAGTTCACCTCATTTGATGACTCAGCATCACTCTCATAGTCGGGGTCAGCTCCACGGCCTAACACTCAACCTCTACCTCCTCGACCACGACCGTGTCCCCTTCCACGTCCACGCATGACTAATGGAGGCATTCTGAAAATCAAATAACACGAATAAGATTTAACGATAACACATCGTAATTGTATCTTATATAAACAACTTAAAGCAACTTAGACACTCTCATTTAGTGGCAATACTTTTTAATAAAAACAAGATACCTGGCACTGACGAGTTCGTGGAGTGGTGGTTGGTTTGAATTTACGGTCTTCATAACCATAAGGGCTTTGATACAACCTGTAACAACCCCAAATTCCCAAAACATAGAAATTGCAATAATAAACAGCGAAAGCTAAAATTTAAACCAAAGGCTCTTCTCATATAAAAATTCATAGCAAAATTCATTCACAATCGATCGATCTTATTTGTTTATAATACAAAAATCAATTAAAAACATCAATTTAAAATTCTCAACCATTCTCAACATTTTAAACATAAGCAAATGTTAAAATGAACAAATATTCACATAACAAAGTCCAACCCAAATAAACTAAGGAGAAGAAATAAATAATGTCGGGATGTAAATCCTCCCAACCGATCCATCGATCACGAAACATCATCAGTTGCCAGCTTTCTTCTTCTTTTTACATGAAAAAAAATGTGTGGCATCATGAGGCTACGCCCAATGAGTAGAAATGTTTAAAGAAAAGTAATGTCATGTGATGTTTTTCTAAACCCTTTAAGTCCATATCGATATCACATCACCCAACAAGTTCTCTCAACTTAAATGATATCGATTTTCTACACAATTCCTTTATCAACTAATGTTTGAAAACAAAAGTGAGTTTCTCGCCCAAAAGCATCAAACCCGTGTTTCCACAATTCAACCTTTTGAGGTATTCTTCTTATTCATCCTCAAATACATACGCGAACCTACTTTGTATATTCTTTCCCATTGATCAAATGGAATGAACCTGCCCCACTAAGTGAAATTATGTCATGCGCATAACAATAATTTTCCCCTTAACAGCATATTCTTCATTAAGTATGGCCCTACTTAATGCGAACCTCCAACCATATTGTTTAAGGCACCAAAACAGTATGATTTACCTAAAAGCATCACTACCAGAATGCTTGACAAGCCTAAATTCGGTTTCTAGCCTAGAAATATCGTTTCCACCCAAAGCTGACTTTTACATGGCTTAACTTGGAATTTTTAATTTCTGGAAATTGGGCACTTTCCTAACCTTAGGATGATCTAAAATCACCCAAAATCCCAAGTTTATCTCACAAATCGATCACCCAAAGAAATTCCACTAAAAAGAGCAAAACTATCCAAAACTAGTGTAGTTTTGCTCTAATTTCAGACACTACGGTGGGCTAAAGTTTCTAGATAAAATTTGGCGGCATAACGCCTATATTATCACTCCAAAAAAATTAAATATTACCTAAAAATGAACCAAATCACAACCGGAGGTCTAATTAACGATTCAAGAAAAATTCCTAAGCTAATTTCCTCCTATTGGGCACTAATCATGGAACTTTTCTCTTAAAAACCAGCAAGCTTTAAGGGCCTTAGAACTCACTTAAAGTGACCTTAAACATCATATAATAGTCCACATTTATCTCCAAATTAGTAGCATAACATTAAGAGGCAAAAACATCCAACAAATATGCCTTAATTTCAATTTTTAAACACTTAACATGTAAAATTTCTGCAACTTATAAAACAGCCTCATATCCTTCTTAAATATGCTTAGAACATCATCTTTATACCCAAAAACTTATAATAACAACTTATAAAAGAAAAGAACAACAAAGCATGAAAATAATTAACCTTAAACATATCTACTCACCTTTAAAGCTTAATATTTCAAGAACAAAGTCTTCCTTTCCAAGGACTTCAAGAACCTGAAAACGTCATCTAAAATATTCAAAGTCTATTCTAACATATCTAAAAACATAAATCAAATGACAAGGATCGAAACCATGGGCTACTACTACAGTTATAATAGCAAGGCACGTCCACGGGCGTCTTCCGCATCTCGTTTTGCTAGAAATCGGATCGTTAGGGCCACTTTCGCTTTTTGAAAAGATTAGGTTTTTCGAGAATTCAAGAAATACGGAGTCTAATTGGGAAGAAGAGAAAATGATTCAAGAACTTGACCAAGGGTTTCATAAAAGAATGTATTTAGAATCGAAATCGAAATTCAAAGGGAGAATTTCACTTTACCTCTTCTTGAAAATTTAGAAGTTCGTTCCCACAGATTCCAATTTTCCTCCAAATCAAAGACCACCAAGATCAAACCTAAAAATACGAAGAACGGAAGAAAAATGATCAACAACACGCCCAAAGGCCCTTGAAGGGTGGTGGCAAGGAGGAAGAAGGAGAAGAAAAGATGGAGAAAATCCTACCTTTTTCTCTATAGAATTTCATGTTCTGAAGAGTTCCTTTCCCGTTCCCCTCTTCCTTTTTCTTTTTCCTTTAAGACCAAATAAAAATTAATATTTAAAATAATTAAATTCCCAAAAATTAGAATTTAATTATTAAATACAAATTCTTTAATTCTCTAAATTAAATATTAAAATAAACAATATTTAATTAAAGAGAATTCTTACCGAGATTAATGGGTCGTTACATGTGTTCTCAAAACACTTAAGCGAAACTACTTTGTATATTCTTTCCCATTGATCAAATGGAATGAACTGCGCCTGCTAAGTGAAATTACGTCTATACAACAATAATTTTCAACTTAACGACATATTCTTCATTAAGTATGGCCCTACTTAATGCGAACCTCCAACCATGTTGTTTAAGGCACCAAAACAACATGATTTACCTAAAAGCATAACTACCGGAATGCTTAACAAGCCTAAGTCCAGGATCTAGCCTAGAAATAACGTTTCTACCCCAAATTGACATTTACGTGGCTTAAACTTGGAAATAATAATTTCTAGAAATTAGGCACTTTCCTAACCTTAGGATGATCTAAAATCACCCAAAATCTCAAGTTTATCTCATAAAACGATCACCCAAAGAATTTCCACTAAAAAGAGCAAAACTAGTATAAACTAGTGTAGTTTTACTCTAAATTCGGACACTAGGATGAACTAAAATTTCTAAATGAAAATCGGTGGCATAACGCCTATTTTATCATTTCCAAAAACATTTTACATCACCTGCAAATAATCCAGGACCCAACAAAATTCTAATTTGGCGTAGGCTAGTTTTCTTCCTATTGGGCACTAAGCATGCAATTTTTCTCATAACAATCAGTAGCTTTAAGGGACTTCAAAACTCACATAAAATAGTCTTAAGCCTCATAAAATAGTCCAGAATTAACTCCAAATAAGTTGCATATCATAAAGAGGCAAAACATCCAATTAACATGCCTTAATTCCAATTTTAAACACTTTACAATTCAAATTTCTGCAACTTTATAAAACAGCCCCATAATCTTATTAAACATGCTTAGGACATCTTCTTAATGCCCAAAAAATTTCTAATAACAACTTATAAAAGAAAAAAAACAAAGCATGATACTAATTAACCTTAAACATATTCTACTCACCTTTCAAGCTTAAATAAAATTCAAGAACAAGTCTTCCTTTCCAAGGATTTCAAGCACCTAAAAATTTAGCTAAAACTATTCAAAACCTTTCCTAAAAACATACCTAATCATAATATACATAATAGGGATCAAAACAAGATGGAGAGACGACACGAGCACGATGGCTATTGAAACCAGGCAAAAATAAAATAAACTTGCTTTGATGATTAACTCGTAGTAAATGGAAGCAAGGTCAAACCCATAGAGACCGGTAAACTAATTAAATGTTATCAAAAAGGGTTGTTTTGAGATTTTGAAATAATAAAAGACAAAAAATAATTAAAAGATGTAAATTGATTTGAGAAGGTTTCCAACTAAAGACGTAATCTCTGTTTTAGTTTACTTAATTTGATCATTGATAAAAGCATAAATTCTAATTCAACTCTAAATTGTTTGGAAGTTGCGAACAACAAGTGTCCTTTCTTAGATTCTCGATAGCCAAGATACGATCTAATGATTGCTTCCTTAATTAATCGGATAACCCTAGAATACGATAATAGAATTTAACCCATTATGACATTAAGAAGAGAATGACCCAAGCGCTAACTAACAAGCGGTGCTGACCGATTCATTTAAGTTAGGTCACAATTTCTCATAACATAAACTGAAAAGTGTCCTAATCAATTCATGCTATTTGTCACAAGGATTAGAACAATCAAACAATTATGGATTTAAATGTTCTAATTGACTAATTATCAAACTAACATGTGAACAAAGGATCCTATTTGAACAAACATCAATTTGATAATAGATATGCAAAGAGAAATCACAAATAAGGAGAATTCAAAAATCAATTAAGAACAATCTCACGAATTAAAATAAACCAAATTTCGATTTACTCTCTAGTTGGAGCGAAGAGTTTAGCTAGACATAATTACAAAGAAAATAACTAAGAAAAGTTCTAAAAAGTGAAAAAGAGGCTACCCTAAAAACTAATGAAAACTAATACTTATAAGCGATTATCGCTCTCGTCGCCTCGTTATGAAGACCTCATCGCCGCGGCGATGGTGGAGATTTCACGAAGTAGATATGCAAATAATGTCGTTCAGTGCATTGCGATGGAGTGCTCGTCGTCGTGGCGACATGCCAAAAATATCAAAAAATATCTCCTTTCAAGCTTTTTGCAATTTGGTTTATTCTTAACCACTTGAAATTACCTGTTAAAAAGAAAACCAAATAAATCTATTCAAAAACTCTCGAACTAAGCATTTTAGGGGGATAAAACATTTAAATTAAGAACATAAAAATCAAGTTATCAAATACCCCCAAACTTAGACTATTGCTAGTCCTTTAGCAAATCTATAATTAAGACAAAATCCTAAACTCCTGACTCTGGTACAAAACTTGAAGTCATAAAATAATCAAACATGTTCTCAGTAAGACTCGGACATTCAAAGTTTCAAACGAAGTCCCAAGTGTTTGTGTGCAACTCAGCCTTGTTCATTCTCAAAAACATTTAAAAAAAAAAATTTGAGACCAATTATATCACCAACCATAAAAAGTAGAAACATGGACACACTTTCTAAAATCAAAGCAAAAGGAGAAGAACCTTCACGGGATAATCACTCCTAACATCTCAAAGTGTTTTAGGAAATAATTGATATCACTCAAATCAATGCATGGAAAATGTTTTTCCATAGGCTTACAAATATGTGAAATCAAGACCGTTAATACAAGAGATTGAAAAAAAAAAAAAATCCAAGGGTCTTTAAAGGTTGCAATGGGGCTTAGGTGAATGGGTAGATGGAAGGACATTTAGACTAAAAAAATGAGAGATTCTTATGAGCATAAACCATAAATTCAATCAAAACTCAACATTTTCTTGAAGAACAAATTCTCAAATATCAAAATCAAATTTCTTACATCTTTCTTTTCTCAACTTTCTTCAACATTCTACTTTTTTTTGGATTTTCAATAACAAACCTTTTCTTTTCTCATTTTTTCAGAATATAACACAAACTCATCTCACTTTATCGAGCTTTTCAAAGAGACATAAATCTTTCTAAATCATGGTAATCTCTCAATTTGGGTGAAAGAAAACAAGGCGAAGGGCGCTAATTAATATATGGCTAATAATCAAAGAAAAGGCTAAGGCTAAAATTGGCATCTAATAAATTAAGTTCGGTAGGCCTTTAGAAGATTAAAAGTGGTTTCCTAGTTTGCCCTTATGTATTTCTAGCATTTAAAATCAAACAAAAACTCTAGAAGGACATAGCAGGAAGGTTCTAGAAATCATTAGCCATGCGTGACATTCACTCACAAAAAAGAAAATTAGGCATAAAAAGTGAATTTTGCTCTTAGGCTCTAAGCTCAGAAGGCTAAATGTGACTCAACTTCGGTTTACTTTTCAGCTGAGAGGAAATGGAGAGAAACTACTACTGAGAGCCATAAAAGGTGCAATGGTAAAAATATGTTTAAAAAGCCATTTGAATCTCGAGTAGAAAGAAGATCGAGTGCACTAAAGGAGGGATTGGGGCAAGAAACAAACAAAATAATGAATGTCACAAATGAATAAGCCTTAATCTTAAACATATTGATCTTTTACATAGTTAATGAAGAAAAATCATCATTAGCATAATGGTTTTGTTTATTTATTTTTAGAGTAAACCAAACAATAAATAAATGCAAAAAGAAGTGAAAAGCAGAAAAATAAAAATAGCAGAAGATTATACGCTATGTTTTGTACTCTGACTTAAATTCGCTGATACCCTGGAGCCAGTAAAGGAGAGGAGTAAAGACTGGATGATGGTAGTGTCTCTTCTCTGCTGAAACCTCATGTTCACCGACGAAGCGTCGTGCAAGTTATGAATTGAAGAGTTGGGAAAAGCGCAGTTGCGCGTAAGCGATACATGCTGATGTCAGTTATTGGCGTTGGCTATGTCGTATTAATAGCAGTAGTCTGTCCATGTTTGTTTAAGTGGAGGTGAATGTTCATGAAGGGATGGCACACAAGTGGTGGCGTGGTAGTCTAGCCGCATTGGGTGATGTGGATCACCCACCCCTATGCAGCCTGCCTTAAATCAACCTCTTAAAGTTCAGAATCACTTGAATTGTCCCTAGTGATGCGAGATGTTGAAATTTGTTCACTGCAGTTGGGAGCCTGCTCACAGCATTCTTACAAAGCGCATTAATGAGGAATAAGAAACCAGACACACTTTTTTTGCAGTCGAGCAACATCAAGAATCTGCGAGATTCCAGACCAGCATACCCACATCATTAGGCTTTCAGACATTATAGTAAGCGAGAAGGATGGCCCATACGCCGAGTTGTTGATTGTCTTTATAATGATTGGCGTGAATGAGTTTACGATGAGCCAATGACTTTGTAAAGACTTTGTGGCCTCTTGAGAGCATGGTTGTGGTTT